>OAMR01000528.1:207805-229494 GCA_900205405.1 Echinochloa crus-galli
AGTAACGCAATGATTACGAAGAGACATCTGCACCTAAATTTGCACCCCCAAATTTGGGAACCAAAGCCAAAGCAAGCTCGAGCCGAGCTCCCTCCCCCGCTCTCCAGTCTGAGCAGTCTCCACCGCCCGCCAACCGAGATATACCTCCCTTCCTCCGAAGCTTCTTCGCCCCGCAGAGACACGACGCGCTGCTGCCCCGCCTCGGCGGCTGCTGGTGCTGGTGGTTGCCGGTGGCGGTGGGTGGGTGGTGCCTGGGATGCCCGCGCGACGGCGACGCCGCCCGCCTCCGCTCGCCGCTGCTCAAAGCGGCCGCCGCTCGCCCTGCTCCACCCGGCTCCGCCTCGATTGCCGCCGCTGACGGACGACCGCCCGCCATGGACGCCCTGTCCCGCCCCGCCGTCGTCATCGACAACGGCACCGGGTACGTTCTCTCCTCCCCTCCCTCTCTCTAGATCTGCGCGACGGCGGCGAGGCGCTGCTGCTGATCTGGGCCCGGCTCTAACTCCCCGGCAGGTACACGAAGATGGGGTTCGCGGGGAACGTGGAGCCCTGCTTCATCACCCCCACCGTCGTCGCCGTCAACGACTCCTTCTCCTCCGCCGCCCAGCCGGCGCCGAGGGGCGCCCCCGCCAAGGGGAACTGGCTCGCGCAGCACAGCGCCGGCGTCATGGCCGACCTCGACTTCTACATCGGGGATGAGGCACTGGCGCGGTCCCGCGCCAGCAGCACGCACAGCCTCAGCTACCCCATCCGCAATGGCCAGGTGGGCGCTGCAGCTCTGCTGCACTGCTCGGTGCTTTGGGCTTGTGCAATGGCTGCTGTTTTTTTGCATGGTCTCCGTTGGATTGTTTTGGGCTGAAATGGACTTTTCAGGTGGAGAATTGGGATACCATGGAGAGGTTCTGGCAACAGTGCATCTTCAATTACCTGCGGTGTGATCCGGAAGATCATTACTTTCTTCTAACCGAGAGCCCTCTGACTGCTCCTGAGACCAGGGAGTACACCGGAGAGATCATGTTCGAGACGTTCAATGTGCCTGGTCTCTATATAGCAGTCCAACCGGTCCTTGCGCTCGCTGCTGGGTACACTACCACCAAGGTTAGTCAATAGGGCCTATTATTGTGGTTCTTGGACACAACAGTACAGCACATGCATATTGCATACCTTAGGCTAAAAATGTACGACAATAAGTCATGTTTCAGACCGATTGAAAATGGATAAGAATGCATCCATTCTTCACCGTTGTTTTCCTTTCTTGTCGAATGGCCATAACATTCTTGATATTTATAGGAAACTTCATGCTTTGTTTTCAGTGTGAAATGACAGGTGTCGTAGTTGATGTGGGTGATGGAGCTACCCACATTGTTCCTGTCGCTGATGGTTATGTCATTGGGAGCAGTATCAGATCTATTCCGCTTACAGGCAAGGATGTTACCCAGTTTATCCAGCAACTTATGAAGGTAGCTTCCTCTGCTTTCTTGTTGATCGTCGCAAGCTGCTACTCAACTTTTGTAGAGCAACTACAATATGTAAATTGATATTTATTTGGAGGAGGGGAATCACATCTGTCTGTTCCTCATGTGACAATGTATCATCATAACACACTAAATTTCACTTAATTTTTTTAGGATAGCTGCAGCATGCAATATAACTATATCTTATTTTTCTGTGATATTGCATAAATCTGTTAGATTATCTCAAACTTAGTCCAAGATGTGATTTTTGTGAATATCTTCTAGACTCTTTGAGCCACCTGACTGTAGTTTTCTAATGAAGATAAATAGATAACGGCTAGACCTTTCTGAGTAGATGGGCACATATGATGAGTTCTATACCAATTTCTTATTGGCATTTAACCTGCATGTTGAAATGACTTTAATTTGATATATGTACGAAGGATGCACAAAATCTGTTTCATAGATAGATATCATCTTGTAGAAAATGACTCTGAAGTCCGAACAACTGCAGAATATGTACAAGTCACTTACCCTCCTATTCTTCCATCCAGGAAAGAGGTGAGAACATTCCACCAGAAGAATCTTTTGATGTAGCAAGGAGGGTTAAAGAAATGTACTGCTATACTTCATCGGACATTGTGAAGGTGTTAATTATATTAACTGCCTTGTTATGTTATTTGGTGAACATGTATATTTTGATTCGAAGAAGATGGGTGATGATGGGAATGACGTTCTCTTCTATACCTTTACTGGCTGGGTTATGAATGACTAAAGCTGTTCTAAACACATAGTATTTCCAAATAATACATCTGCATTTTCTTTATTCAGATTTTTCTAATGGCAGATGTTTTCCATTAAATATGATGTCTCAGTCCCATCCATTTCTCTCCATGGATTTTTTTTATGGAAAAAATGGCCCAAAAGCAAAGTATTCATAATCTGCCTTACTTTTTAAAAAAATTTCAGGAATTCAATAAGCATGACCGGGAGCCCTCAAAGTACATTAAACACTACTCTGGCATCAAACCAAAAACTGGTGCAAAATATACATGCGACATTGGATATGAGCGATTCCTGGGGCCTGAGGTAGTTGATTTTACTGAATGAGTATAGCATATGTAGTAAATTCTATGTTGCTATTCTATGTATGTTTCGGGCTTAAAATATGTTTTTAGTTGATTAAAGGTGGACCATAATATGCAGAACTACCCTTTTGTTAATTTAGTTGCGCTTTGTTTCACTTGTACCTGAGTTAAGTTGGCTTCATAGGATTAATTTGAGCTCAAGCTTTATGATCATGAATGTAACTGCAATGCAAACTTTTATTTTGAAGAGCCCTGAAATATTTTGCTATACATTTTGATATCACTGTTCATTTTAATTTAACCTTCTCATGGTACTGCAAAATGTGTATAGATATTCTTCAACCCAGAGATTTACAACAATGACTTCACCACTCCTTTACAAGTTGTTATTGACAAGTGCATCCAATCAGCCCCAATTGACACAAGGAGGGCTCTGTATAAGGTATGCATGATCAAACTGATTTCTTTTTTTGGTTGTAAGACATTACGGCAAATCTGAATTTATTCCCACTGGCACAGAACATTGTCTTGTCTGGAGGATCGACCATGTTTAAGGATTTCCATAGGAGATTGCAACGGGACCTAAAAAAGATAGTGGATGCACGGGTCCGTGCATCTAATACTCGGCTTATTAGTGGAGATCCAAAGGTAAATATCTGCTCTTATTCAGCTTCTAACCAGAAAAAAAAACAATGAACCAAGCAGAAAGTTTTTTATGGCTTTTGTTTACACCTAAATTCAATTGGTTTTCAGGCCCAACCTATAGAAGTGAATGTGGTCAGTCATCCTATTCAGAGATATGCAGTATGGTTTGGTGGTTCTGTGCTTGCTTCTACTGCAGAATTCTATGAGGTATATCAGCTTCTGTTACATATAGTGCATTTTAAAATTTCCAGAAAAAAGAACCATAGAACACCAGAAAATTATAAATACGCTCCTTTCAGTATCTGAGTTACAACTAATTATATCAACTCTTTCCTGCAACCAGGCTTGCCACACAAAAGCCGAGTACGAAGAGTACGGCGCCAGCATCTGCCGATCAAATCCTGTTTTCAAAGGGATGTATTGAACAGAACCCCGGTGCATGTGCATTAAACCACAGAGCAAACCCTAAGGTGGGCATCACAAATTGTCAACCCCCATGCAATCAACCAGCGCCTGCACATCCCCTGAAAAAATGGGGAGGCTGACGGGTTGGGGCCGCCTGACGAGGGATCCTGTGGAAGCCTTCGCCGCACGAGCTGTACAAACCAACCAAAGTGCATAGATAGACCACCTATATGTTTTTGTTAGATGCCGTTAGCCTGGCAATGGCTTCGTCACCTGGTCGCGCCCAATGGGCCCTGCTGTTGTGCTATGTAATCTCTGCTAACTTGCGGCGCGCTGTAATCTGTAGCGTCAACATTGTTGTTTAGATGTACGGAGTATTATTATACATGTTGATTCGTTAACGATATAGATCAAGGCGCTCACGTCACGGCAGAGTCGAACAGGATGCACGGTGCGCATCGGGCCGTGAGGCGTGAGCGACTGTTCGCAATTGATGGGACGGCGCGGGTACAGCGTCCAGACTCGGGAGCAAGTTGGTCCAGCCGTGGTGACCGTAAGCATCCGTGGCCATTTTCGAAGCTCACAGCTGCTACCACATCTTCTTGGCTCTCTGAAGAATAGCACGGCCATGATATAGGATTCGGCGAAACCTCCGGCCAGAAAAGAATCACAACTAGATTAGTCAAACTCTAGTTCAGACGAGTCATCATCAGTCTCGAACAGAGGCATCAGCACCAGCAACCTTCATGCAGCTTCATTCAAAAGAGTCCAGATAAACCAAACAGTCTCCCTAATATTTACACCCTACCATTGCGTCCTACAATTACCACCGTTTCAGAAGGCGCGATCAGAGAGGCTGAGACCTGAACGCCGTCGCAAACGTTCAGGCGAGTGCTGGTTGAAACGGGATCAGCTGAGGTCAATGGGAACATGCACCGGGGAGCTCACTTTCTCCACGCCCTCGAGGAGCTTCACGCCGAGCTGGCCTCGGACCCCTCCCCCGAACGCGCACAGCTCGCCGGACTCCATCACCGCAAACGTGTGCGGGTGCCCCATCTCCGAGTTCACCCAGTAGGAGGCGTTCGTGGGGCAGATCTGCGCAACCTTCTTGTTCAGCGCCTTGAGTGACTCGACGATGCTCGGGGTCGAGAAATCTGGACCTTCCTCCCCCTCATCGTCCTCCTGGGAACAATTAGTAGGTGTATCAAAACTGTGGACATGAAGCATATAACATCAGTGTGCATAATCAACATGAATATAACAAGATCATGGTTTTTTTAGTATTACTACTCAACACATTTACTCCCTAGCACAACATACAATGGCTATATATATATTCTAGAATATAAACAAGAAATAATGAACAGACCTGGAAAATCAAATTCAAGGATTCGCCGGATCCAAAGGAGTACACATCCCCGTTATCTGCAACGACAAAGGTGGTGTATTCACCAGTGGAGAGATGAACAGCCTTCACGTTGCGTAATCCTTCTACCACAGTGGGAGCAGCCTTGTATTCCTCATCGCCATGTCCCAAGCAACCAGTGTGTCCCCAACCCCAGGTGCACACACGCCCGTCAGCACCAAGGGCTGCGGCATGCCAAGTGCCAGCTGCTATTGAAACTGGCTTGAAGCTCAAGGACTGAAACTGTTCGATCAACTTGGGCATGCCCTTGTTAGTTTTGCATCCATGCCCAAGCTTGCCTCCTAAACCACAACCTATGGAATACACAGACCTGCATATGTTCGGGATACACTGTTAGAAACTAGCATTAAGTTTTATCAAAATTTAATATCGAAAACTCCAAAGTCAAAGAAAAAAAATACATTTTTCATATAGAGAAAAAGGACTCGGTAACACATACTATCATTTGAGATAAATCAGCATAGGAGGAGAAACTTACATCCCATTCGGTTGGTATGCCAACATAAGGAGGTAGCAATTCCCTGCAGAGATATATGCGACAGGGACATTCTCAAGTTCAGGAAGAAGACGAGGCTCCACATCTGAAGGATCTGAATTATGGCCAAGCCTCTCAGTTTTGCCCCATGAGAAAGTGTAAACTCGACCCTCTCTAGACAGAACTGCAGAGAAGTAACCCCCTATGGCAGCTTGAACTACGAAAATACCCTTCAATGACTCCACTATCTTAGGAGTTGTAATCTGGCTTGTATGAGCAGCATCAGCCGATTCAGAACCTCTGAAATTATCCTTTCCAAATGCATAAACATTTCCGGTATCACTCACAAGCATTGTTCGCCTTGATCCAACTGCAGCTTGTGTGATTCTGATTCCTTGTAGAGACCTAACAAGGAGGTGACAGCTATGACACTGGTAAATACTAAAATAGCCCCATTTCAGAAAACCCGAAAGCTTACCCGATAAGACATGGCTTGAACCGGTCTTCTGAGTCCCCGAGGCCAAGCTGACCAGAGCAGTTGGCCCCAAACGAATAAACATCTCCATTTGTGGTTATAACTATACTATGGCCTGGCCCAGCAATCACCCGAGAGCCATTCTTCTCTCTAACCAAAATATACCTAAGAACATGCTTCCAGGAGCCTCCGCACCTCTGTTTCAGACAATCCTTTTCTTCTTGCTTCATCAACTTAAACATGGTCCTTTTCTGGCACATATCAAATGCAGCTAGCTCTGGAAGCGACAGTGCAAAGTTTGGTGCAAAATTTGCAGGCTTACTGAAAAATGTACATGTAGCCTGCCACGACAGAGAGGCTAAACTCATCAGTAGCAGCGTCTGTTAAAACAAAGCACTGAGTGTAGTAGTGACTTGCCTCCAGAGCGGCGAGATCTTTCGGGTCCAGATCACAGGCTGAGAGCACATGGAGGACAATGGAGGGGCTCACAGCAAGGGGGAATTCACCTGGGATTTCATCTCCATAGCAATGGCGCTGCGAACGTTCTAGAACTGTTGGCAGAGGAGATGAATGGGAGCTCAGCTCATCAGCAATGCTATGGCATTGCATCACTGGTGAGGCTCCACTAGCAGCGGCGTCCAAGGGGCACTGCATGATCTTGCAGTGCTGTTGAAATTCACGGTTGATTGGGAGCAGAAGTCAGTCTGATAAGAAAATACAAATGGCAGTTAGCCAATTGGACACTTGGCATACAGGTTAAGCAGCCTATCAACTTCACACTTATGTGATAGTGCAGAGATGATTAATGAAGAAGTTAAGACAAACTGAAAGGAGAACAACAACGACAATAAAGAATTAGATTACGACATTCACAATTTCTGATTCTTCTAAGTTTTTGTCAGCAAAAATTCTGATTACAGGAATGAGGAGAAAATGAAAAACATATATAGATTGAAAGCATATTGCATCAACAAATCATGATGGACGCAGATCAGTCTCCAACACAGCGCACAGGCTAGTACGGGGGAACACCACGAAGTGAAACAAAGACGATCCGCGATCAAATCGCAACGCAGGGCAAGGCTCCACCATTCGATCCACACCCAGATGGCCAGATCGCAAAAATTTCCATCTTTTAAGACACCAGACACCTCGATTCCCCCGTCCAGCACCCAAATCCCCTACCGCGCACACCGCCATCTCCCCGGAAGAAGAACCGGCCGGCGCAATCAAGATCTCCAAAAGCCCTGAAAAGAACCCTCCTTCCCACCCGATCGATCCGGCGCGGCCGCGAAACCGATCCGATTTCATCAGATTCCCCCAAAACTTCTCATCCCCCACTGTATTCCCACAGACACACGCTCGCACACAAAAAGCCCCAAAAGACCAAAATTGCGGAGAGAAAAATAATCACGGCATCGAAATCGCACGGAATTAGGCGAGATGCAGTGCGGTCGTCGTACTCGGATTTATCCAGTGAGTTGGTTCATCCGATCCTCGCAGGCCGCAGCGTCGGCGCACCCTCGGGAACCCGGGTGGGGGCGCGGAGCGGTGGCGAGATGTCGGGCCTGGGAAGTTAGTTTAGAAAGGGCGCAGAGGAACGTCACTCCCCATATTTATAGATGCGTGGGTGGGTGCCACGTCAGCGTCGCCTGGCTCGGGCACTGTTTGATACGGCCGCCGTATTTGTCATTTTCTTTAAAATTAAAAGATGATGAATAAACAGTGGGCATCCCAAATCCCAAGTACACAGGGATGAATAAACAGTGGGCATCCCAAGTACACAGGGATATTTAACTTTTTACCATCATATCGGATGGCCACTCTTCAAACACCATCCTTACAAACGGTGATACGATTTTAGCACCTGAGTGAGAAAAACGATACAATTTTACCACACTTTGCCTTATGGCACTCCACGTCAGCGTGGCAAACGAATGGAAAAGACAGCCCTACCCCTGGCGCCAAGCAAGCAGATCCTTGTGCTTTTAACCAAATGCGATAGGGAAGAACTGAAAAGTGCTAATTGGTCAGTTCAACGGTAAATGATCCTGCCCAGCCTACTGCAATCTACCATAGATTGATGCACAATCCATTTTTCTTTAAAAAATGCATAAACCCACTCCTCACACGTACAGCCCCCAGCTCGTCGCGCGTCGGACGTGGGGCGGAAGCGGGGTGGGGCCACGGTGGTGGAGAGCCAGCGTCGGGCGGGACCGGCGGGTGGGGCGGCGCTGGGCGGACCGCCGGGCTGGGGGCGGCGCTGGCTCTTCGCGGGGCGAAACGCGACGCGAGACGCGAGGGAGCATCGGGCGGAACAGAGACGGAGCGACGGGACCCGAGCGTTGGAAGGATAAGGCGTTAGGGGCAAGGATGTCTTTTCTCCTTTGCTTGCCACGCTCGCAAGCTGATGTGGAGTGTCATAAGACAAAATGTGATAAAATTGTATCGTTTTGATCACTCAGATGTTAAAACCGTATTGTTGTTCGTAAGGATGCTATTTAAAGAGTGGCCATCCGATAGGACGGTAAAAAGTTAATTATCTCAGTACACACAAGGGCCTGCATCTTCGACTCTTGAAGATGGAGGTTATCAAAGTGGTCTTGCGTGCGGTGCGAATGTGTGATGTGTCTCTGTGGTTCATTGCCGACCAATAGTTTAATGATCTTGCTTAATTCCTGTAAATTAATCAAAAGTTGCTACCGTGCTACGTCCAAACTTTGAATTCCCTTATAGAAACACTTTTTCACTTTACCTAAAAAGCCTGAGCATGAACGTAAGTCTGTTTAAATTTACTAAAAAAGACGAATTTGTTTAAATGTTTGCAAACATATATCACCAAAATTAAGATGGCATTGCTCGGTTGGCTACGAAGATATCAATGCAAATCTGAAAAAGGCATGGCCTATTTGTTAGAGCTACATTTGATTCTGATTCTCTGTATGAGCCGATTCTCTGATAGAAATGATTCTGTGGTTGAAAATAATTCTCTTTGATTCTCTAGCATAAACTCACAAAATCAAGAGAGAGAATCACTTTACATAATGAGGAGAAGCTACTTTTTGTCCGTTTCCAGCCTCTTTCATTTCACAGAATCACTTCACAAAATCAACGAAGAATTAATTCCATCTCAAAAATTGCTCTGGGAGTTTTGCCAAATAGGATCTGATATGCGTGATCACTCTGGAGGAGCCAACGTATATAATTTAGTAAAACTTATCACTAATCACAAAAAACAGTGAATTAGGGCAGTTCATATGGTTAGGTTTCTTCGTGGTTTGAAAACTGTCTATCCGGTTGAATCGGGTATGAGTGGTAGGTTACGTCCCATCATCGGCAGCTGGAAGTGTTAGAGTGTTAAAAAGAAGTGAAAAAGAAGGAGCATCCAGGATTTGCTAGAGGTGATTTTGGCCGCACTTTTGCCTCGACGAGTTACAGAGCCATGAATATTGAAAAAAATGCATCATTGCTCATTGGATGTTAATGTTATGTACAGCCCGTATAAGTGTCATACCTCGTCGCTTCGCTCCCTCGTTACTTTTTTATTTTTCTTTTAAATTATACATAATGCAACGCAGACGCTCACACACGCATACTCACCCTTTATGAATACACGTACATAGACCTTACCCATATGATCACCTCTGAAAGACTGAACATCTGACAGATCTAGAGATTTCTGTAGTTATCATTGGCGCCTCGTTGTCGACGGAAACAACGCTTACCACTTAACGCATAGCGCCGGTAAATTCTGAGAAAATCTTAGAAATCATTGTCGACGGAAACGCCGCTTACCACTTAACGCATAGCGCCGGTAAATCCTAAGAAAATTCTGTGAGCATCAGGATTTAAACCCTGTTGGACAACGTCGCACTGGACCGTCCTACCATTAGACTGATGCGTGTCAACGCCCTCATACTCGGTGCCAAGACACAGACGAAAATGATCACAGCTGCTTTTGGCTCCGTCTCACGCGCGTCGGTTTTGTCCAACCCAGTTTGATTTCACCACAAAGCCACGGAAATACAGAATATTATGGCGGCCAATCCACCGGGGCACCGCCAGGCCAGAGAGTCCTTGGAACAAAACTGGGCGGCCGCACGCCGTTGCAGTCAGGAAATGGTGGTATGGGTTTTTTGGGCAACAACACGACAGAAGTGAAGACATGCTTAGATTTGCCGGTCGAGGCTGCTCCTTGTTGTGTCTCAAAAGATGAGCATAGAGATCATTTAGTATGATGGATCGTTGCCGGCGGTGATCGACGTGATGCGGTTGCCGTTCGCCACGCCGACGCGGCGGTGCTCGAGGATGAACCTGATGACTTCCTTATGGCGAAGAATCTACCCAACGGCAGCTAAGGCGCCGGCGAGCTGCTTGACACTGACGAGGGATTATTGACCTTCGATCCATCGGATATTGGCCATTTTTTGTTCAAAGAAAGTTGCTGGCCGGATAGTGTGCGTCAATTCATAGTATTCGATGATATGATCTAACATATATACATTTCTTAATTGAGTAAACCACTAAAAATCATTAGCAATTAATATCACATCTATACTAAAAGGATCCTAGAGAATTGAAAACACTTCTCACTCAAAAAATCCACCCCCGCTCCTCACAAAAGGCCCACCTGTCAGGTTATAGGACGTGGGAAGACGCAGAAAAATGTGAAAAAACGGTGCAAAATGTGAAACTTTTTTCACCTAAGACTCTACCTATACCCACGCGGACCCACCTGCTCATGATATACCACATTCGTAACCACGTCTATACACAATTATCACGTATTGCTAATAAACAATAGATTGGAGAGTCTTTTCCATATAAATAAAGACCAAATGTCTCAAAGATGATGTGTATCTACATTTGAGATTTGAGAATATCTAAAGCTCTCTATACATAAGAGAGCGAATATAAAGTATTTTTAAAAACGCTTCGCACGACTGGCCTGTTTACCATGGTTCACTAAAGTGATATTGTTTTAGTACATATGTCATCAATAAACGTGCGTGCCGCACGTGCGTTCATGCTAGTAGAAAGCAACACTTCGAGTTTGATGTTAAGATCTTATATGGACTTCTTCACCTGGAATGTATTTTTTATATTTTTTTATAACTTTTGGCTGTGGTTTATGAGCAATATGCAAATATTAGGCTGTTTTTCCAGCTGGCATGCAACTGAATTATACATTCATAAAGATGATAAAAAATGAAAATTTCGCTAAATAGAAACTCTAAAAGTTATTCATACCACAGCAATACAATCTATATATTCCCAAATTACTTTTCATATCCATAATAAAACTGGTCATTATCAGTAATGCTATGCTTTTCATAAATCTATTAGGAGTATGCTCTATCTTTTGCCGTTCCTACCATTTTAAGGTTCATGAATCATGACGGAGTGAAAAACTAATGATTGTCATGCAGCATTCCAATTACCATTTGACATTGGTACCTTAAAGTCATGGTTGCACGATAACACAAGAGAGCATACTTCCGCGTGGGCAGGGCCGACCCTAACTTTTCGGTGGCTCGGGCAGGACAAAAAGTGGAGGCCCTATTTTTTTTAGCACAAAGTGGAGGCCCTGTTTTTTTTAGCACAAAGTGGAGGCCCTGTTAACTAGTATTCTGTACGTAATCTGCAACTGCAATTGAGTGACCTGGTGAAATTGTGGGAAGTGGGCTTCGTCCTCTCGTTTAGACCTGCTTGGGTTGTTTTCACATTTAGGCTTGATAGCATATTTTATTAGACCATCTCTTATAGTATATACTGCATGTATCTCCAGATGGGGTGCCCTGACTTTTGGGGGCCCGGCACTGGCCTAGGGCCGGCCATGGGCGCGGGAAGACGTTCCGCAACGTCCATCTATCATTCTTCTTGTACCATCTTTGCGATTCATCATTGAGACTGATTTCCAAATTCTCCAATCCAGTTCACTTGAAATTGCAGAAAGAAATATTAACAAATCGGATAGCTCTTCTTGATAATTATTGGAGACATCTATCTTCAGTGATCGCAGTGATACCAGGAAAACTAAGCGGAAAACTAAGCTCTCTGGCATTTTTTTCTTTTGATACTTCGAAATTTCGAGTACCTCAAGAGCAGGGAGGAATTCAAACAATGACCATTTATTGGGTAGCAGGTGGCACCGTGGCAGCCTGTAACATGCAGTTTTGGTAGTGTCAAAGAGGATGATGATAATGATCATGCACCATATTTAGTTGCTATAACTTTATCGCTCGCTTGAATTCAACATTCAGTTGCTCTAGGCAGGCGTGGTTTCAACCTAAGCTAGGGCAGCGACAGATTTCCAGCTTGTGAAGACCAAGGAACATGAACTAACCATTTGATGAGACATCGGTGACCGAATCTCTTGATTTTTTTGAGGAGATCTTGATTTTTTTTAAATGCTCCGCTTCCCCCACAAAATTCAGTTCCCAATTTCCTGAGGAAAGGCCTTCTCTTTAGGCCAACTTCTTAAATTGATTTTCAGAAGGCTGGACCTCTCGGAGCAAAGCCTCATCAATCCCTAGCCCGACACGGCCGGCTCTGCTTTCTGGGTGGAAAAAGTCTTTTTTACGTCCCTCACGTTTAGCCGTCGTTCGATTTTCGTCCTCTAAGTGCAAAACCAGAAATGTTTGGTCCTCCAAGTTTCTCCTCCAAGTTTTAAAACCATGTGATTTACATCCCTGGACGGTTTCGACGGCGGTTTCGCTGACGCGGCGCGCCGACGTGGCGTGCTTAAAATGGCTGAGACTTTAAAAAATCATATAAAATCATAAAAAATGATAAAAAGATAAATCCAATTTTTTTAGCTTCCTCATGATCATCTTTACACAGTGGAGTCATTTATTTACATGTTTAATATTATTTTCTAGTCGAAATAAAATAGGAAAGAAAAGAGGCCATAGAACTTGTAAAATGCATAGTAAATATTTGAAATATTATAAAATAGTAAATCCAACTCCTGTGTACCTCTGGTGAGTGTATCCATCTAGTAGAGTAGTTTTATATATATTAAAAGTTTTTATACGATAGAGTAAGATTATGTTTGTGTATATGCTAAACATAATCCTATTATACCATATAAAAACATCTAATATGTAAACAAACTACTCTACTAGATGCAATAATTTTATATGATTTTTCAAAGTTTCAGCCATTTTAAGCACGCCACGTCGGCGCGCCACGTCAACGAAACCGCCGTCGAAACCGCCGAGGGATGTAAAACGCACGGTTTTGAAACTTGGAGGACTAAACATTTCTGGTTTTGCACTTAGAGGACGAAAATCGAACGACGGCTAAACGTGAGGGACGTAAAAAGGACTTTTTCCTTTCTAGGTCGTTTTATGTCAGCCTGGTGGCCGCGCGACACGGCCGGCCCACCTGTGGCCCTCGAACAGCCCCGGCGCCACTCCGTTCGGCCCAGCAGCGGTGCAAAACCGAAGGGGCCCGCGGCGCACTCCTGCCAGCCGGTCAGGTCAGGGGTGCGGTGCGGCGGCGTCCTCGGCTGTCTGTGGCAGGCGGCTGCGGCACGGGCAGCGGGGCGCGACCGCGCGGCGTGGTGGTGGGCGGCGTCGGCGTGGCTGCCCGCGTGCGGCGGTAGGGTGTCTACTGCTGAGATTGGCAAAACAATAAATAAACGTTGGTATTATTACAAAAGGATAAACACCAAGTATTCAAGCAACAAGCACATGCCGATCAACCATTGTTAAGTTAACGCAAACGGCCTGATCCAATATTCCAATCCAATCCACACAGATACGCGTCACCACCCCACGATCCAACCCCTAACATGTCAGGGGAGGGCGTCGATCGATCCAAGCCCCCCGATCCGCCGAATAGCCTAAATTGTCGCAGCGCTCGCCGGGGAATCGCGATCCTAGCGACGCCATGTGGCCGGGGGAACTCGATCTCGCTGTCAAGAAAGCTAGGCTTGATGGGGTCCGGCCGGCGCGAGGGAATAATGCACGGCGACGCCGACGCGAAATGCCCGCGCCGCGCCGCGCACGTTCCGCCGCCGCGACATGGCGCGACGCCCGTGGCCGCGGGGAAAGTTCTCCGGATATAACAAATGGTGCGCGCACGCGCCGCCGGGCAGATTAACCTTGGCCGACGCGATCCGTTATCATTGGCATCCGCATCATCATTCATCAAGCCGGCCGGCCTTATCATCATCGTCTAAGATCGTAATATGACCCAGGCACTAGAACGAGAACAGTACGTAGCCACAGTGTTCCAGTTTCTTTAATTACCAATACCTGTCAGCCATGGTTGAGCTTGAGCAGAAATGCAGGATAGTTTATATCCGCAAAATGTCTCAAGATTTTTGGTGAATGGTGAACTGGTCGGCACAACGCGCATATAGGAATAGAATAGTGTACAATTTGACGAGACTTGGAACAGCTAGGCAGTGGGGGAATGAAGATGAGTACGTGTGGATTAAGCCCCACGTACAGACCACCACCTTAACCACCCTTGAAGCCACCAAAACTGAACCAACACATACCTTTGGTCCTACTCAAAACATGCGCACGCTGTGAACGTACAACTCTCACCATCATCGCCACCGTCCTAATCGTCTTTCCTTGCGTTCAAAACAAGGGCATCAACCAATCGCAGGGCCCCGAACTACAACGAACTAAAAACAAGAAACTAGCGGTGGCCAACCATGATGCCATGTCGCCAATCAACAGTCTAATCTCGCTCTTAGTCTTAGGCCGGCCGACCTAAGATAACCGACCACACCAATGATCATGTTCATGTCCTTCGCCCCTCAATCCCGTCATCATCATCAAAGGCTCATCATTTTTGGCGCCAACCCTCCCATGTGCGACCCAAACAAAACCTCCATTATCACCTCCATGCAGCTTGCCAAAACATTTCAAATTGGCCGCTCCGTTTCTTTAAAATAAATTCGGGCCCTACACTTTGGACTTTGCAGAGATTGCATTGCATTGGCATGCCTCGCAGGCAGGCTCGTTGTTGGAGTTGGACTCCTCGGCCCCGGGCTTTAAACAGGCGCACGCTTCTAAAGCCAGCCTGCCAGTGCCAGGCCTCTGCCCTCTGCAACGGCCTCTCCACGTCCTATATATTCACACGACGCATACACCCACAAGAGAGCCCTGGTGCTAGGACTGCAACTAGTAGCAAAGTCTGAATCTTGGTTGCTTCTGCTGCATAGAACAGCTAGACAGACATTGGAGCAAGAAACTAGCAGGAGGAGCTCCACTTCGGCAACCATGATTAAGCTGAGGTACTCCAAGAGGCTGTTCAAGAGGAGCCCCTCGTCGAAGCAGGCGGCGGCTTGTGGCGGCGGCAATGGCGCCGCGGCCGGTGTCGGCGGTGCCGGGCAGATAGAGTGGGAGGTGAGGCCGGGCGCGGCCGGCGGCGGCGCCGGGCAGATAGAGTGGGAGGTGAGGCCGGGAGGGATGCTGGTGCAGAAGAGGGACGGGAAGGGCGGCGAGGAGGTGATCGTGGTCAGGGTCTCCACCGGATTCTCCTGGCATGATGTGTCCATCGGAGCCACCTCCACTTTTGGTGAGTATGCATTTCTCCAATCTGATGAGCCTTCTGTCTGATTTCCTGTCGATTTGAGTGACTTTTCGCGTATATTATTCAATTTCTTTTGCAGTTGTTGATAGATTAGCAGTTTGTTCTTGCCTTCTTGGAACCTGATTTTGCTTCTAGTATATTTTTTTTCGACTTTCCCATCGCATAGGTACATTTAACTTTCCTTGAATCCTTAGAAAAGAGAGAAGAAAACTTCACTCCTTCCTTTTCATTACTGAGGGTAGTTGTTAGATAGGCGTTGGATGCAGTTAAGAACCCTTGACCTCTACGAACTGTCAAGTACAACAGCGTCCTGTACTTGGCATTTCGTATGCAAAATGCGTATATGGACACCTCTGCCCCTAACTTTACTCCTACGGAGTACTCCGTAACTCAGACGGTCACGAAAATCCAGGACGAACCAAAATGGTCTCGATTCCGAATTGTTTTCATTTACAAACTGCGATTTCCAATATTTTTTGCCAACTAGGAAGGTCGGCTGCCTGAATACTAAATTGTAGCTGACATGTGCTGCATCTTCTTCAGAACTGCTGTACTTGTACAGTTCTACTCCACAAGGCTCACCGTATCTGTACAAGCAATGCTGACGCAAAGACACCTAAAAAGTCTTACGCCCTAACATGGGCGTACGCACCCAAACATTACTTATTCATGGCTGGCACCGGCAGTGCCAGTTCCAGCTCATGCTCACATTTGCAATTGTAAACTGCAGTTGCTGGCATCTACCATCCGTGCCTGAGAATCAGCCAAAATTGCACACATGTTGGAACCTTCATCGATTTTCATTTCCATCTTTTTCTAAAATGATGTGTGCACTGACAGTTTGAATTTCATTTGAAAATAGGCCCGATTTGGTTGTACTTAAACTTAACAAACCCTTTTCCTGAAATTCCAGGGGAGCTGAAGATAATGCTATCCATGGTGACTGGTCTGGAGCCCAGGGAGCAGAGGCTGCTATTCAGGGGCAAGGAGAGGGAGGACACCGACCACCTCCACATGGTTGGGGTGAGAGACAAGGACAAGGTGCTGCTCCTTGAGGACCCAGCCCTCAAGGACATGAAGCTACGGGCCCTTGCAGCTCAAGTGGTGCCAAGCCCGTGCCAGCCTTTTATCCAAGTGTAGCCCGGCCTGGCCCGGCCCGTCATCGTTCTAACCAACTACTGCTTATTAGATTACAAGCCGTACTATTTAATCTCGCGGGTGTAATTTCAATTTCTGGAAGATTTTTTATATCCGGAATCCGAGGGGTTTGTTCTCCAAACTCCTCTTAGTCCACTCTTAGTGCCACTCCATGGAAGGGCTAAGGGTCCCTGAAGGTGAGAGTGAGAGAGCCTTTTAATCATGTAGTTAGTTGCAAGTGTCAGCCATGGTGGTTGTGAGCTTGTGATGTGATGTTAAGGCTGGTGTTGGGCTATCTTTTTTATGGTCCCTACTACTTTGGTCATTTCTCATTCCAATAATCCAGCATGGGTCATGGATAGGAATGAGAAAGATTGCTTGTATCTTGTGTTCCTGTTCCCAATGAATGGATGAAACCAAGCGTGTGCCCCTTTTCCATGCCTCCACATCCTCCCTTTGTTGATCTTTGAGGATTGTGATTGCGATGTATGCTTGGAGAGCGAATCATAGCGATGCGTCAGGTTCAAGAAAAGGAACCTAAGACGTGCAAGATCTTGGTAATAAGGGTGGACAATGTGATCTGTTCTTTTTGTGACTGACTGTGCCATCGATTTGCTGTGGACATGGTGGTTGGCGCTTGAGATTTCGTATCGAGTCCTCTGGACTGCAGTGGCGGTGAGCTGAGAGTACAGTTTGGCCGCTGATGTGTTCCCCATTTACAGACAGCGGCAACCTTCACCTGCGTGCCTGTCAGCATCAATGCTGAGTAGAAAAAGGGTGTTTGGCTTCAAAATGAAGGCCTGTTTAGTTCCCCATCCCATCACCAAACTTTTAAAAATTTTCTCTCCAAACTTCACTATTCACGTATCACATCAAATCTTTCTCCTCATGCATGGAGTACTAAACGTGGATAAGTAAAAAAACTAGTTGGATGGTTTTGATGTACACGACGAGACGAATATTTTAAGCCTAGTTAGGTCATGGTAGGACAATGTTTACCACAAACAAACGAAAAGTGCTACAGTGTCCGATGTGACCTTTTCACTTCACTTTTCACCTTTTCACCTGAACTAAACACCGCCGAAGGAATTAGTACGAAACTCGCATCGGATGGTGATAGTTAGTCCATCGACAACCTGTCTGTTCCACAACTGCACCTGGGAATCTTGGATCAAGAGATGAACTGAATTCATGCTTGCAGGTCCAAATAGCAAGCGGTAAGAGTGACAGTCAGAACTACTACTAGAGGGCACAATGGAGCGACAGTGATATACTTTAGGTGACTCTGGCTGTGTTTAGTTAGAAAAAAAAAGAGAAAGTTTGATGAAAATGTCACATCGGACACTGTAGTGCACTGTAGCACTTTTCGTTTGTTTGTGGTAAACATTGTCCTACCATGACCTAACTAGGCTAAAAAGATTCGTCTCGCCGTGTACATCAAAACTATGTACTTAGTTTTTTATTTACCCACGTTTAGTGTTTTATGTATGAAGAGAGAGATTTGATGTGATTTGATGTGATAGATGGATAGTGAACTTTAGAAAGAGAATTTTTGGGAAAATTGGGGAACTAAACACAGCCTCTGAAAATTTCTGAAGAAGGTAGTGACAAACTGATAACCAAGAAGGGTGGTTTGCCCTAACCTAAATCATGTGATTTGGACCCCCGAGCTAGCATCGGAGGCATTCAGGCAACAGTCTAGTAATTCCTTTGCCAGCTTGTGTAACTCTAGCATCGCCTAGTCAAATCGATCCACTCCTTTTTAGATAAAGGGAAATTTATTTCATCAAGCAAATGAAAGAATCCCGGCTGCTACATCCAAGGATGTATGAGGCCAAAACCTATTACAGTTTTTAACTAAGTGGTTGACTCCGTCGCCCACATAGTTGACACACCCAATAGCCAAGAAGCCAAAAGTTTAAGACATAACAAAGATGTTCATCATAAACTTAATCTATTGCTAAACCTCTACCATTCTTGGCGAAATATCCATGGTCAATGTTTTTAAATTGCGGCATGCCGATTGCATGAATTCCCGCTCCTCCTCCTTCTGGAACATAGACCACATCCTTGTCCAGTATGAACCCCTGTAAATAACCTGCATGAATGAACAAATAGGTGCTCTGTAAAAAACAATCTCATTTCGGCTTAACCACATGGTCCAATACATGGCGCCTACTCCCACAAGGACTAAAGATTATTTGTCCTTCGGTATAATATCCAACCAAGTACCAAACATGTGAATCACATTTACAGGTGGTGTAAGCCCAAAAGCTAAATGTATCGTTCTCCAAACAAACTTAGCAAGAACACAATGGAAGAATAAATGTTGTATAGTCTCATCATTGTTACAAAAACAACACTTAACATTTCCGTGCCAATTTCTTTTAACTAAGTTATCTTTAGTTAATATAACTCCTTTACAAAGAAACCAAAGGAAGACTTTCACTTTTAAAGGAATCTTAAGTTTCCATAGTAAACAATTGTGAGATGTATTGTTTGAATTTAGCATTGCATTATACATTGATCTAACCGAAAACATGCCATTTGAATTTAAAGACCATTTAAAGACATCCGGACGATCATTTAAATGTATGTCTGCAATTCTTAAAACAAGATTATTTCAGGAATTAAGATTTTGGGCAACTAGACTTCTCCGAAAAGAAATATTTAAGGGGACTGTGCTCAAAACATATCCTACTGTAGCATCCTTCCGCCTAACTATATTATACAGATTAGGGTATTGATTCTTTAAAGCGGTTGTGCCTAACCACTTATCTTCCCAGAATCTGATTTGGTTTCCACTTTGAAGTGTAAAGTTTCCGAAATTTAGAAATTGACATTTTATATTCATAATTCCACTCCAAAATTGAGAATCTCCAGCCTTTTTCTCCACCTGGGTAATTGTTTTGGTTCCTAGATACTTATTTCGCAGTAATTGTTGTCAGGCCCCATCCTCATTAATAAGAAGGAAAAGCCATTTACTAAGCAGACACTTGTTTTGGATATCAAGATCCATAATACCCAAACCCCCTTGTTCCTTGGGTCTACAGATGATGTTCCATTTTGCTAGTCTATATTTTTTCATGTGATTGTCGCCTTGCCAGAAAAATCTGGATCTGTAGAAATCCAATTTATGCATAATTCCTTTTGGAACTTCAAAGAAGGATAACATAAATAGGGCTAGACTACTTAACACTGAATTTATTAAGACTAGACGTCCGCCGTATGACAACATTTTGCCTTTCCAACAACTTAGCCTTTTTTCAAATTTCTCTTCTATTATTTTCCAGTCTGCATTACAGATTTTTTTGTGATGCATTGGAATGCCTAGATAACGAAATGGGTATTGGCTCATACCACATCCAAATAATTCTGTATACTCATCCTCCCAATTCTTTGCCTCTCCATAGCAGAATAACTCGCTTTTATGAAAATTAATCTTTAAATCAGACATTTGTTCGAAAGTACATAGTAAAAGTTTCATGTTTCTTGCCTGTTCAAAGTCATGTTTCATAAATAAAATTGTATCATCTGCGTATTGCAAAATCGACATGCCACCGTCAACTAGATGCGGTAGTAAACCACTTATCTGGCCCTCCTCCCTTCCTCCACTCCTAGCTCGATGCGATTGCGATGTCCTCGTGGAGAATGAATCATCGTATTGCGAACGGACGCTTCAGGTTCAAGAAAAGCAACTTTACGATGGGGGAATGCATTTCATTCTGATTCCGCCCTTTTTCTTACTGTGCCGCGCGCTGGTGTGCTAGGGCCGGTCGTTTCTTGCTGAGATTTCAGATCAGGAGTTCTGGACTGCAGCGAGCCAAGCCAAAGACATGCCAACAAATCGGTCACCGGTTTGTTCCCCATTTGCAGACACCGGCAACCTGCAGCTGCTTGATCGCACTCACCTCCTTTCGTGCTCGGATTGTCAGCATCAATGCAGAGTAAAAAAAAGGTGTTTGGCTTCACAAGAAAGAACTCCGAAGTCTGAACTCGTACAAGGCCTGACGAAGATGGAGCTCGTCGCTTTACTCACTTGTCAGCTTGCTGGTCCATCCACAAGTAACTGTATACACATTTCTTCAGAAAATCAGTTCCATCGCGCCCAAGATCAAGGCATCGATGCTTGCAAATGACAATGGTAAAAGAATGCTGGTAGCGCCAGCACTTTGCACGACGGAGAGCAGGACCATGAGGAAAACAGATTAGATCATGTCTATTCTTAGAGTACATTATCTGGCAACTGAAAGGATTTGTTCTTTTGACTAAGCTGAATCGCTTTGCGTTTAGTCTTAGACCAATGATCAAGATGCAGACAGAAAACTAGTGCAGGACAGATTCCCTCAGTCACTTTAGCCATGCCAAGTCCAGTCTACCATCTAGTCCCAGTGCAGAAGGTGTTGACCCTGCTAAAGCCCTCATCATCGTTCATGATCAGATTCAGACCAAGACCATGGCCATGCTTATCTTCAGTCTGTGTGACAGGCAGCCATGATCCCTCGGTACGAGTACGAGGCTGCCCTTTCTGACCTTTCGAGGAGGCTGTTCCTTCTTTTCCAGTTCCTTCTTTCTCGGGCTTGTTCACCGTGGTGAAGATGAAGAAGGTCTGATGCCTTGCATGACTGTGCCTTGACTTCCTTTCGCGACTACCGCTGGAGTGACGACCACGCGCGTCGGCATGGAGGCACGCGCCGCACGCGTGATCCCTCCGTGGTCTCTTCGCCGGCCTGAGCACGCGGAGCGCCCCTCCGCCTGCGCGTAGCCCGTGTCAGGCTGTAGAAAGTGGCCGCAGCACGGGGAGGCGGGAGGCCGGCGTGCCCAGCCGGCGGCGGCGACTGCTCCCCGTCATCTCGGGAATCCTATATAGCTTCCACAAGTTTTTTGGACCACCTAGCTTCCAATGTTTAAGATTCGTGCTACAATTATAAACCGTCCGATCCCTTCTTCTTCTTCCTCCCAACACCCTCGCGCGCATGGCCGGGGCGGTGCGGGCTGGCCGGCGGAGGGGCGGGAGGCGGGCGGG
>OAMR01000528.1:240885-258232 GCA_900205405.1 Echinochloa crus-galli
CCCCGCCTGCTGCAGCTGCAGAGCCCCCGGCTCTGCTCTGCTCCGCTCGCCAGCAGCACCCACCTTCACTCCACCAGCAAAGCGAGCTCCTTTTTACTCCTCCAAATCTCTGAATAAACAATCGCCCAAGCAACCTCGCTCCAGCGGCCTCCCGCAAGTTCTCGTTTTCAGGAGTCAGGTCCCAACCCACGCAGCATTTGACAGCGCGAGGCGGTTGCCCAGTCAGGTCCGCTTTTTCTTGGTTACTTTTCTTGAATCCATTATTCCATTTGACATTTGTTTAGTTAGCAGCCCATAACCACCGGCAATCATTCCAGGCCTGATTCTTGGCAGTTCCTGAGTGGCTATTAGGTGCCAATTTCAGTCCCCCTTCTCCGACTCTGGGTTTGATGAGGGGCATTCACATCGTTCTCTCCCCGTTCTCACAGTCTGGGGCGGACGGCTTTGATTAGATATTTAGATTCGAAGGAAGGGGGTGAGATTGTGAGAGGTCTTCGACCAAGGCTGTCAATGGAGGCTGGGATTTGGGTGTCTGTTTGGAGCTTCTTCAAGTTCCTGCCTTTCTTCTTTGCGCTTCTCCTCCTGGGAATCATCAAAGGTGGACAGAACGCTTCCTCTATTAATGCATTCTTCTCCCTTTTTTGTGTAATAGAAGTATGGAATGGAATTGTATTGGATGATGGTTTCGTAAGGGTCCTTGTTTCACGAATCCAATCAATCAGCTCATGCGGTGTGTTGCATTTGCTAGTTTGCTGTAAAGAATTGATCCTTGCACAGATTCTTTTCTCTTTCGCAGCATGCTTTTTCTGATGCTTGGTTCCTCCTTGAAACCATTGCTCTAGGTGTCAATGACGACATAATCAGGTTGCTTGGACTAGGGTTGCATAAATTCCCATATCACCAATGAAATAGTCCTTCATGAGTTGATGTACTGACATATTCTTAGGCTAGGTATATGATGGGACCCAAGTTTGGAATGCCATCGTTGGCATAGAGTACTCTATTGACATTAACTGATGTTCATGGCACCTTTTTTTGCATCTACGGATTATTTATTATTTGAGCAGTTCTGCTTGATGTGGTGTGTAAATCGATTTCTGCAGTAGTTGCAATAATAATTTCTAATGATATAAAATGAAATGTGTGTACATGAGATTTTTGGGAATTATGAGCGATTAAATGTCTGTTAATTCTAGAACCATGGTATTCTGATGGTAAATACTAATACCTTGGCTACACTTGACGGACTGTTTGACTACTTGGTAATTTCTGTTATCTCTGTTCGTATTGATCTTAAGATTCATGCTAATCTTGCCAATCTAGGTGCTTTATTTGGCCCATGGGCATGGCTCGTCATGACAATTGGGATTTCCGTGCTCATTCTGGGTTTGTGGCCTATGCATGTGATTTGGACATATTACTGCATCATCAGGTAGCAGTTGCAGTTTTGCAATCCTGAAAGAAAAGTCATGCAATGTGGTGTATTTTGATATGCTGACCACCGTTTTATGGAAGCAGGACCAAGATGGTAGGACCAGTTGTAAAGCTGCTGCTTCTTATTGCTGCAACTGTGATTTTGGTTCTATGGTTAATAATTGGCGTCATTGGAAGTGGCCTTGTTGGTTTGGCTTATGGCTTTCTGGCACCAGTAATGGCTACATTTGATGCAGTTGGGGAAGGAAAAGAAAAGCCACTTGTCCACTGTTTCTTGGTACAGTTTACCTGCAATGGTTTCACTCTGATATCGGCTTTATTCATACTTTGCCTGTTTAATATGTTTAGCTTACTTGAAACACAGGATGGAACATGGAGCACTATCACGGGAAGCTGTACAGTAGTCAGGGATGTGAAAGACATGTTGTTACACTCATATTTTTCAATCATGGATGAAGTTCGTCTTCATGCACCTCAAGATGGCAAGCCATATGAAATAAGGTCTAGTTTCTGTTTTTGTTTTCAGCGTTTTCCGTTCTTCCTGATAAGATCACAACTTGCCTGTGTTAATTCCCCCGCTGATGCCTAGACATCTTTCTTAGTTCCTTGAACTTGAGCAGTAAGTGGACAACACGACATATAGTAGCAAAAATTTATTAAATGGGTCATTGTAACTGTCTCATAATGGAAAATTTTGTTTGTTTGTTACCTTGGTCAGCTAAAAGCCTAAAACAGTTAAGGTTAAAAATGCAGTTGTGCAATACACATAATCTTGTCACAAGAAGAACAATTATTTCATACTTGAGAGCTCTGAAAAGAAATGATATGGGGACTACCTTATGTAAATTGAAGTTCACTATCCTTTAAATCCTGATCTGATTGCTAAAAATCTGAACACCCTTCTAGTGATTTTGTTTTAGTTGAAATTTTCTATATGACACAAGGAAACTAATTAACTTTACATCCACAGATTGCTTCACATTCCTGGTGCAATACTCGCTGCTGCTTGCTTGAAGAGTTACTGCCACTCTCTAAATGAAATTCATCAGCATCAAGTGTTAGACCTGAAAAGAAAAGCACCAATGTGTAGTGAAGCAGCTCAAAGATGCACAAATGCCTGCAGTTTTCATACTCCTTCGCAATGGACGCTGCCATATTCAGGGCAAGTTAAGATCAATGTTGATGCAGCTTTCAAAAACAATGGGCTAGTTGGTATTGGCATTATTGCAAGAGATGACCATCTGTACAAGTTCCCTGTTATGCTTTTCAAAGGATGGAAGCGGTTGATTGAAGATCTTGTTGGCAGAGAAGGTCCTTTTCTTGAGACAGCTTGTGTGCCTTTCGCTGGTCTTGCTATTCTTCTGTGGCCATTTGCAGTTATAGGAGCTTTCCTGGCCTCCATTATCTGCAGTGTTCCTTTTGGTGCCTATGCTGCTGTGGTGGTTTATCAGGTATTGGCAAATAGTTTTGGACTAGCAATGAAAATTTTCATTTCTAGCATAAACTTATTATTGTTATAAAATATTACCTGACTTAACCTGTTGCATGTGAAGGCTTGAAGCTTACAATTGCAATCTTGTTCATGTACCAGGAATCCTCGCTTTTCTTGGGCTTGTCTTATGTGATATCATCACTATCCATCTTTGATGAATATACAAATGATGTACTTGACATGGCACCAGGATCTTGCTTTCCTAGGTATAAATGGTGTATTCCATTTTAAATGTTGCTCTTAATAAATTGTACATTTTGATCCATGCAAGCTATTCAAAATTCACTTTCCATGACTAGGTTTAAATATCGGAAAGATGAAGCTTCCTCGCATGGTGGTTCACTCTCGAGGCCCAGTTCATTCAAGGACAAGCAAGATGGAAAGAAAGCTCCGCAACGCGTTACATAAAAAAAAATTGATTTCACAAAATTGGCGACACTACTACATTCCCCAGTGCTACTGGAAATCATGAGGAAAGGAAAGCAAGCACCCAATCGGCATGGTTTTGCCTTAAAAAATGTTTATAGTTCATGTGAAAGTGAAACACCCAAACACCCACCTAAAAGCAATCGGTAGGTTTTCAGTTAAGGCAAATTCCACCTGCAATGACACTAAAGTAATACGTTGAATTTACTATTTTGGATTTCACTCAAAATAAAATCCCAAGTCCCTAACGCACTCTAATTCAGCTCGAGCTCATCCAAATTTACATGTGAAGAAACCTAAGATTTCATTCCCAATTTGGATGTTTGAACAGAAGCCATCACTCCAGATCTAGAAATATACTAGTCCATCATCTGCCTTTTTAGTACTCCCTCCGACAATATAAGCATTCCACCAACTCTCCACCTACCCTACCAACCTATTTAGTTTTATCTTATCTGTATAAAAATGCTTATATTTTGACACAAAATTTGAATCCTACGGGTGCTTATATACCGGGACGGAGGGAGTACTGAACACTGGTCATCTCCCTCCCTCTGTCGCCTTCCCAGTGCCATGTGTTTGGGATATTTAACCTTTTACCATTATACCGGATGACCACTCTTCAAATACCATTCTTACAAACGCCAATATAATTTTAGCATTGGATGATCAAAAGAGATACAATTTTACCACATTTTGTCACGTGGCACTCCACATCAGCAGGCCAGCGTGGCGAGGGAGGGGAAAGGACGGACATGCCCTTGGCGCATTATCCTTTCTCGCTCGCGTCGCGGGCTCGCTCCCTTGCTCTGTTCCGGACTTCTAGCCGACGATCCTCCCGTCGCGATTCGTCCGCGCCGCGTGACGGAGGAGCGCCAGCACTCCTCGTCGTCCACGCGCAGCACCACTGCCGGTTGCAGCTCGCTCGAGCCAAGCTCCGCCGCCGGGATTCTTCGCCGCCGTCGAGCTCCCTCGGACGAAACAAGACCACCACGAGATCCTCGAGCACCTTCGCCGTAGGTCACCGTCCTCGGTCCGTCGTCGAGAAGCTCCGCCGCCGTGAACCTCGGGCCACCGCCGCCGCCGCGAGCCTCGGGCAGCCGTAAATAAGAATTCTCAATGTTTACGCTCCACTTAGTTTGCTTTCACTGTATTCTATTATGGTGGACTTATACTATTTTTTTTAGAATCTATATATTATATTCTTATATTTTATAATATTATTTAGAATTCAGAAGCATTCTTTGTATTTGAAAATTTGTACAGTACAACTGATTTAAAAGTGTTGTGTAGTTGCTAGATCTCCTGTTCATAGAATGTAAGCACCATGGCAAGGATCTGGTCGCTGAAGGAGTGATAACCCCAAAAGATATAGAAGGAACAAAGGCAGGCAAAGTCAGCACCGGTGTACTTAATATCGGTTTACCAGCTTATGTTATCCTTAAGGCACTTCTCCGATCTGCAAAAGCCAATTCTGATGGTCTAGTTCTAAGTGAGTAAGAGAGCCTTCCTTTGTTGCTAAAAACAGGTTCATAGTGAATCTTCTTGACCTGAAAGACTTCCCTGTCAAATATGCAGGTGATGGCTGTGAGATAACTTCTGACAATAGGCCTAAGAGTAAAATCTTCGAGTGGTTTTTTGACCCTCTGATGGTCATCAAAGAACAGATCAAAGCTGAGAATTTCACAGCAGAAGAGGAAGCATACCTTGAGAAGCAAGTACTCCTGATTAGCGATCCAAAGCGTGTCAAGGAGAATCTCATTCGGCTGCCATCATTGAGTGAGCGAAAGCAAGCAGAAATAGATGCTTTTGCTCGCAGGTACCGCTCATCATTTTCTTTCAACTGCTTAAGCAAATGCAGTCCCTTTCTGATTCTGTTGATCCTACTGCAAGATTGCAAGGAATCACGAAGTCAATATCGAGGTACCCTACATCCAAGCGACGTTTCGATGCCCTTGTGAAGGCGCTCTCAGAGGAGCTTGCGAGGACTATGGGTGGCAGTCAGTCCGCCAATGGATCTCAAATTCGGAAGATGAGAAGCGGCATTGTCCGAATGCTTAGCCAAACATCACTAGCGAAAACAACAGGCATCCAAGGCGATGATCATGAGGCCCAGCTGACAAGTGATGTTAACACTGAAAGCGTTTAACTGAAAAGTTTGTGGAAGAACAGTTTTCTCCTAATGCCCTTTCCGGGCTATTTTTGCTAACTTTGTACAAAGAGCTGACGCTGCTATATGAAGAGCTGGCCCGAACAATTCTCTCGGATTAGTTGTTTTGAGGACTGCATCTGGGCATACAAATACAATGCACTAATACCCTGTATTAGAAAGCAAAGGCTCACTCTCACTCGTATCATCAGTAAGCAGGTGTCCACATTGGTTCGTTCTTGCTTTAACTGGACGCGTGATGAGCATTTTTCAGTTCCTGTGACTGGGTGCTATGCTGCTATAGCAGTGTATTTGCCCGTGAAATGATCATGGCACATAAGTTAGATTATGAGCTATGGGTAGTATAGTAAAAAATTATTATTAAACCATAAATAATCTGAAATAAGCTACACATGATTCCATGATGATCCCATAATAGACTTTTATCATGCTACCCTTACTATAATGTAGCTTATATAATCTAGATGGATTTATAATCTAAAATTTATGGGGCTGAGATCTTACAAGGGCAGGGAAAAAAAAACTAACAAAACACACGCAAGTGAGAAGCCACGGCCCACGGCTGGCAGAGCAATATCATGAAGTTTGGGTGTTGTCCATCCCCTGGCACATTGTCCACTAGGAAGTGATCAAGCGATGAGGAAACGGTGCGCTATCTGAAGTTCCGAACGTGCATTCAGCAATCATCTGAAGACATAATCCTATTGCCTTCATCTTGGCATCGTTGGCCCCTTCTAGCGGATCGCACGCTGTCGACGAGGGACTCGGGAAGTAATGGAGATCAAGAGGGTAATTTTGCTCCAAGACATCGATGTTGATATTTGCTGTGGGACACTACTTAAATGGGTCTTTGCTGGTGGATACTCCTCAACGATAGCAATTTGCTGATGGACATCAAAGCTATATAATTATATTTTGTGGGAGGGGGAGAGAAATATGATAAATTAACAAAAATACCCATCAGCGTAGCAGATCCATGTGCAAAATGGAGTTTGTTTCTTTGTTTCAAACCTGGATGATTGTGACGGTATATTCTTGGCTACAATGAGTAAGTTCCTGAGGCCAGTCTATGAATACATGACTTCGCGGTAGCATGCCGTTCGAATCTGGCGGTGGCATAGAGAATGAGGACGCCCACAACAACAGAAGTTCGCTTTATTTTTTCTATTTATCCAAAATGTGTGAGCACTGCTGAAGCCATGAGTACTATTGTTATTTTCAGTGGCGGAACTGAAGATAAATTTAAGGGGCCAGCCCTCCACACAGATATTTACCGGTTCAAAATCTAACAAATTGTCGCAATGTTTCAAGTATTCATATATTTTCATTTTATTTGGTGATAACAATTATCAATTTATTTTATCCATAGTTTAGAAAACAATATCAGCATGAAACATATAAATAAAAATTAAATATAATATATGCAGACAAAAAATCACTTGGTAAAATAAATTTTAATAAAAAATAATAATTAAATAAATTATATAAAATAATTTATGTTAATAAAATAGGTAAAAAATAAAGTATTTGAGTGTAATTTATTATATAAATAATATATTAGTTTTAAAGAAATTAAAATAACATGTTTATAGCATGGTTCGAATATATGCTTAATCTATATGGATAATATCTAATATTTCATACATATCTATATTTATTTTAAATACGGATACGAATTCGAATATAGAAAAATAAATTTCAATATATCCATTTTATGTACTACGTTAAAAACGAATATAGATACAGATATTTATAACGTTTGAGCGGATATAATTCGGATAACCATTTTTGTCCTTTTCATCCCTGCGCCACCAACCGCGGCGCGTGATTGGGTCAGGAGCACCGAATCAGTTGCTCTGCTCACCTGCTCCGCCCCCGCCCGCCGATGAACATCCCATCCCATTCCATCCATCTGCTCACCAGGAAAAGATAGGGTAGATCGATCGATCGATCGGCAGATGCTGTCCGTGGTGCGACGGCCGATCTCCGGCGCCTTGCCCGCCGGCACCCTCCTCGGCATCCACCTCTTCAAGTGCCCCGTACGCCGCCGTCTCTTCCCCTTTTCTTTCTCTCCCCCTCATCCCCATTTCCGCCGGTCCTCGACTGACCGCGACCGAATTGGACGGCCAGGACACCGTGGGCATCGTCGCCAAGCTGTCCGAGTGCATCGCCTCCCGCGGCGGCAACATCCACAGCGTCGACGTCTTCGTCCCCGAAGACAAGCACGTCTTCTACTCACGCAGGTCTCCTCCCTCCCCGTCAGACTCTGCACAACATGCATGTCAAAGAAACGCCTCCTTCAGTTGTCTATAAACCATGTGTGCTGATGTAAAGAATTGATCCTTGCAGATATTTTTTTTCTCTCTTTTGCAGCATGCTTGCACTGATGCTTGGTTCCTCCTTGAAACCATTGCTCTAGGTGTCAATGACGACATAATCAGGTTGCTTGGACTAGGGTTGCATAAATTCCCATATCACCAATGAAATAGTCCTTCATGAGTTGATGTACTGACATATTCTTAGGCTAGGTATATGATGGGACCCAAGTTTGGAATGCCATCGTTGGCATAGAGTACTCTATTGACATTAACTGATGTTCATGCCGCCGTTTTTTGCATCTACGGATTATTTATTATTTGAGCAGTTCTGCTTGATGTGGTGTGTAAATCGATTTCTGCAGTAGTTGCAACAAGAATTTCTTTTCCTTGTCTCTTCTAAGAATGGGAAACGTGGGAAAAGGAAAGCAGGTGTTACCATGGCACAGAGCATACAAAACTGAGATTGACAGTATTCCTGTCTTTATTTTTGAGGCGCCATACTAAAATCTAGCTTGCTGTTCGTGTTAGGAATTCCCAATCTGTTCCATATATGTATGTTCCTCTCCAAACTGATGCGGTCAGATACTTCGGTATAAGCCTGGCATTTTGCCCGTCTTCTGAACAGATATCCACTAGATCTATAAATGAGTTTTTGCAATAGAATCGATAATAAGCTATGCATATTTTAAGATTATATCATTGTTCTTTTCATCTCTATGGGCTGTGTCTCATCCCATCTCCATTTGGTGATAGACTCTGCAAGGTCAACATTTAATATAGAATTTGTCACCAATATATCTGTGACACACGATCTTTTTTCCTCACAGATACTGTCAGAAAGCTTTTTAAAATCATATGGCAAAGATATTATTAATATTCACCATGGCCTGCTTCCCTCATTTAAAGGAGGGCATCCTTCCAGACAGGTACCAAAGTTATCAGATTTGATTTGTGAACCTAACCTGAACTCTCTCACATCTTTGTGTGTGTCTGTCTGTTTCTAGAAATGCTAATAAGTATCATCATTCAGGCCTTCAATGCTGGGGTAAAGTTGATCGGAGCAACAAGCCATTTTGTCACTACCGAACTTGATGCTGGGCCAATCATTCAGCAGATGGTATTCATACTTTATTCATATTAGATAACCTAAGTATTGAATTCACATCATCAGTTGAAATTGGTAGCAAACTGTGTCATAAATTCCAGCCTTTGTCAGTCAATATGGATTCGTCTTTGGCAAACAGTTAGTTTTTGGAATCCCTTTTATTTGCAGCAATCCTGCCCAAGATGGTCTCAGTATGGAGTCGAGGTCGACCAAAACTATAATACTAAAAATTGTAATTTTGTTGCTCTTGAGTAATGAAATTCGGGTTTGCCCGTACTGGAAAAAAAGCCCTAGGGGGTCAAATAGCATTGGCCTTCATCAGGGGCCGATCCAGGAATGACTGCGGCCCGGTCTGAACTGCCCAGTCTGATCCTAGTCCCTGTATGCAAACTTGACCAACGAAGTGAAAAAGGCCACGATAGCTTTGGCATTTGCCTTTTTGTCATATTTGCTTGACGGCTTCCTCAGACTTGGGCTGATGCTGGTCTATTCGGCCTTTCTTTCTTGAGCAGAGCACTGGCTTACTGCATACTGTAATAGGTTCTACATGGGCTCTGGCCTTCATTGAACCCTACTCATGTTTGAGCTTGACCATTTTGACATCAGAACTATGCATCATTTGTTGTGCAGGGAAGATTCAAACATGTGGAATTTGTAAACAAATGTGCTTTAAATCTTGACAATTTTCAGCAGACAGTTGGAAATTTAGTCTATCTGTCTTTGTTTTTGCTGTTATGCAGGTTGAGCGAGTTTCTCACAGAGACACGCTGCGGAGTTTTGTTGTGAAGTCTGAAAACCTTGAGAAGCAGTGCCTAGCAGAGGCTATTAAGTCATACTGTGAGCTTCGTGTCCTACCATATGAACTGCAGAAGACTGTTGTATTCTGAGCTATTTTTTCTTTTGGATCGTTGTGACATGTATTATTTTTCCCACAACGAGGAATAAATGATAATTTTTCTACATTTCCACAATTGCTCCCTAGCCTTTTGTAGTTATTCATGTCTTCCTCTGGTTTGGTATAACTAGCATACTTGAGCAACAGCAACAAATTATTCATGGACACTTGGTAAGCATATATATAAAAGCGAGAAAACAGGTCAGAGTTACTGCATACACTGACAAAGTGACAAGGCAATGCAACAGCCTCTTTCCTGCATTTGCTCGAAGGTACTTCGATTCATCACACCTTTTCAATTACTAGACAAAAATGAGTCCTTTCTGATTCTGTTCTTTCTACTGCAAGATTCCAAGGAATCACAAAGTCGATATCAAGGGACCCTACAGACTACAACTAAGCGACGTTCACTCTTGGAAGAGCTTGCGAGGACGATGGGTGGCAGTCGGTCTGCCAATGGGTCTCAAGTTCGGAAGATGAGCGTGTCGTCCAAATTCTTAGCGAGATCACAGGGAAAGCAACAAGCATCCCGCACGATGATCATGAGGCTCTGTTGACAATTAATGCTTACAGTGCATGATAATTCCGAAAAACATTATTCAACTGAAAAGTTAGTGAAGTGAAGTTCTCCATAGCTTCTTTCTCTGGCTATTTTTGCTGTAGAAAGAGCCAACACTGCTGCCTCAACCATTCTCCTGGATTTTTTTTAGATTAAGGATTAAAATCCGGCCTCTATATCCATAAATGGATATATACAGCCAAAGAGTACAACAGAGCACTTAGGCTCTAAACCTCACACCGAGGTAAAGAAAACAAAAACAAACACTACTACAAAGGAGACACGGCGAGCGTCCCCCACCCCCCCCCCCGCGTCGCCCCCTCCCTGGGCGACTCGGGCGGCCGGCCCTAGGCGCCGCCGCGACCACCTCCCTCCCTTCCCCCACCTCGCCGCCGCCGGAGGCGCTCGCCGGAAGTCCGGTGGTCCCTATGAGGGGCGGCGGGCGGTTCCCTTGCACCCGCGCGCGGATCTGGCGGCGGCGCCTTCCATGGCGTGGCGGCGGCCGGATCTACGGCTTCACGGGCCGGCGGTGCCCGGGCGGCCGCGGGGCGGCGAGCGTCCGGTAGGGGCTGCTCGGTCGCCCTTGCCCCGCATGGGCCCAGGCGGCGGCGGCCTTGTGCGGCGGCCCCGGCTGAGCCCGGCGGCGGCCTTGCGGGGCCTGCGGCCGGCGGCGGCGTCCTTGTGCGGCGGTGCGCGGCGCGGCCCGCGGCCTTGCAGGCTCTGGTGGCCTCCGGCGCCCGACGGCAAGTTCCATGGGTGAAGAAGGCAGTGGGCGGGCGTCTCAGATCTACGACAGGAGCGGTGGAGGCTTGCGGATGGGCGTCGCGTCTTCGAAGTCAATCTTGCTCGGACTAAGTGCCGGGAGGGGTTTGGGCTCCCGAGGCTACTCCCAATGCGAGTTTGGCGGTGGCATGCGGCGGCTCACGAACCCAGCCGGCCTCGAGCTCATAGGCGGACCTTTTTCGTGGCCTAAGTGCAGCGGAGTTCGTCGTAGTGCGGTGTCGGCGGTGGGGTTGGCGGCTGCTGCGGGCTACTTCCATCCTTCGGCGTCTCCTGATGAAGATTTGGGCTCTTCCAGTCGGTGTGTCATCCTGCATGCAGGAAGGGTGTCGCAACTCTCGTGCCTTTGTCGTCGGATGGGTTGAGGGAAGCCTAAGTGTTTGCCCCTCACGCTCCTGATGGTCGCGGCCGTGTTGTGGTTCCATCTCTTTTCTTCATCGTCGGGCTGAAAATTTCACCATTCTCCTGGATGAGTTGTTTGTTTGTTTGGATGATTGTATATGAACATAAATTGCCGTAACATCCTGTATTAGAAAGCAAAGACTCATTTGCCGTAGCATCCTGTATTAGAAAGCAAATACTCATTCTCACTCGTACTACAAGTAGATGTTCACGTTGGTTCTCACTCGTACTACAAGCAAAATACTCATCCTCGCTGAATTGGATGTCCTGAGCGTTCTTCAGTTCCTGTCACTTGGTGCTCTTGCCTAGTTGCGTTATATTTGCTACGCAAAATTATCTGACAATAACCTGCATTGACTATCTTTAGTTTCCACAGGCCAGCACAATTCTTACCTTGCACAGGCAAATGAGAAGCAACGGCTGAAAAAGGCAATCAAAACAAACAGTATACAACCCTGACTAGAAAAATCCATCTCAGATCCTCTGGAGACACAGAAATTATACAAACAGGTAACTTCAGAAATGCCAACAGAGTCACACAACTTCTTAAGTTAATTCCATTCATCCTTAACCCCATTAGTGTTACATTCTGGATCGAAGAATCGCATGTTTTTTTACCTCATAGTATAACAGTAGATGGAACAACAACATTCTCGACTTTTAACAGATTCAGGAGGCAACTGTAGCTAAATAAAGTGATTACAGCGAGGCTAGAAACACATGTCTACTAGAGGTGATGTAGAAATGGTGTGAATCATGACATGCTTTCAGCAAATATCTGAAACATCACAGGGCCTTCTTCTTGGCATCCTTGGCCAGCCCCTTCTTGCGGATCTTCATGCACATGCCCAGGCGCAGACTGTCGATAAAGGACTCTGGAAGAATGGAGATCAAGAACCACAAGACGGAGTGTGGCCAGTACGGCGTGCACCTAGGCTCGTAGCCAATGTGGCGAACAGCAGCACGAGCGTAGGTGTCAGCAGATGGAACCATGAAGGAGGATTTCCTGATGGATGCCATCTTTGTTGCCACGTACAGGGGCACCTGAATAGATTGAATAAGTTGAGCAAAGAGTGCAAAAGTCCATACATAATACAACGCTACTAAAAGTTGTGAAATAACTATTTGAGAGAAAATTTTGTTTTAGCAGTCTGCATATTCAGGACCATTTTAATTTGTGAGCGTTACTAAAAAGTTGAAAAAGGACAATTAGATTTTTTTTCATTGTTTTAGTTGTTCGGTGAGATAAATATGTAAGAGTACGGTTGACAAAGAAAAAGGGAACTCCAGAGAGGACCAACTATTCATTTCAATAGCACAAATCTGAGTTAAGGTGACTATAGAGAAGATTGATAATTGAAGACAAGGGACATTCATTGCAAATAGAGAATAGTTGGTTACCTGGCACTGCACATCAATACCCTTACTCTTGTACTCAACGTAAAGACATCTTGAGAATTGGTCCACATACCTGAGTAAATATAAAATTGCCTTTAGCATTCACTTGGTAAGTTGAAGGGAGTATGCATATCTGTATATTATTTATTTTCCTCAAGAAGGTTAGAGAATAGATTGTTCATGTTTGTATGTTTTCAGCTAAGCATGCTCATTTGCAAGTGTACTTCATGTTATGACTACACTTCAGTGTTTATGGGTCTTCAGCTTTCATTTGATATGAACTAGATCGCAGTAGAACCGTATCCCAACTATTACATGAGCTCTGATAGTTGCCAGCTGAAGGGACCCATTAGACCAGTCCAACAGGAAACATCACAAAGTTTTTAGCGATGATGCCTAAAAGCAAGTAGGCCTAACTGCCTAAGTTTCTTGCTTACAAGTAACACTGCTTAGTAAACTATCTTTTCATTTTCCCTAAATAGAGTGATCATACATCAGATCTGAACAAACTGCACATTTTAAGTAATCCTAGACTGATGGGATATCAGTACCCAAGTAATTCAATCATTTAAATACGTAACTAACTCTGCCTCAGCTTATGCTTACATAAGAATCTGATAATAGCATGACTTGTGAGCTAAAAACTCACACCGATGGTGCTTCCTCTGATCCCAATCTTTGTTAGAATAGTTACAGATCCTAACAAGTATCAAACACCTTAAAAAGGCTAAGCAAGTACAGACAGGTAACAAAGGCGTGCTCCTTTGTTCCCACCTTTGTTCCCATCCAATCAATCTTACTTCCACTAACGCCATCTATCCTAAAATCGAGTCAATTTAAGCTAGAACATGTACAACTTCGACAGCAAACATCAATGGAGACGAACAAAGCAGTAATTCGGGAGCAAGATCAGGAGCAACTCACGCTTTGGAGGCGGCGTAGACGGAGTAGAGCGGATCGGAGGGCACGATGGAGGCGGCACCGGAGCCGATGTTGACGATGGCGCCGCGCTTCCTCTCGACCATGCCGCCGAGGACGGCGTGGGTGACCCTGGTGAGGCCCTCGACGTTGACCCGGATCAGGCTGCGCATCAGCTCCTCGTCCACCTCGTGGAAGTAGCGCGCGTATGGGTACGACAGCCCGGCGTTGTTGACGAGCACCCCGACGTCGAGGCACCGGATGGACTCCTTGAGCGCCTCCACGCCCGCGGCGAGCCCGTCGCTCGCGAAGTCGAGCACGAAGGTGCGGACCTCGGGGACCTTGGGGTGCTTGGCCTTGATCTCGGCGGCCACGGCGGCCAGCTTCCCGAGTAGGGAGCAGCGGCTCGATGCGGTGCGGTGCCGTGATGTGCCGCCGGGCGGTGGGGACTTATAGGGGGGGTGGGCTTTCTCCGGTGGTGGGTGGAACTGGTGTACCAAGACTAACCGAACACAAACTGAATATTGGTCGAGTCGTGTCGATGAACAGATTTCAGACTGGAATTCACCATTCTTGGATTAGTAGAATATTTATTAAAAAAATTGGAGGAATATTGGGTGCTGTTTTTATTTATTTTCTCGCAGATAGATCAGTTTCAGGCAGCGAGAAATCATTAAGATCCTATAAGTCGTTTTAGTTTTGCTTTAGTCGTTTCAGGCACCGAACAGAGAAGATGATTTCACTAAAATGATTTATAAATTCGTGAGCAATATCAGGAGGAACTCACTAAAACTCCCCATTTCAATTTATAAGCCGTTTTAGTTTTTTTCTATAAAATCAATTTATCAAATTTTAGGTAAAATTTATAGAAAATATATCAAATAAAATAAACAACTAATAGATATTACATGGCATATTTATGGAGGTTGTTTGATGTTGTAGATATTATTTTTTATAAACTTAGCCTATAGATATTTGTTTTAGCACAAAACAAAATTAACTTGTATATTGAAACAGGAACTGCCATCTTTTAGAATTTCTTCCGTTACTTTTTGATGAAAAAGACAAAAGTGTTATCAAATGATTTGTCTTTTTCAACACAATTATGTTGGTAGTTATCTTTAATCGCATTTGCAACCATAAACCACCACAATCAATATGATGATGGTATTATTGTGAACAATGGTGTTTGTTGTCCTTGAAGTATCAGGTTTTTGAATTTGAGATCACAAAGTGTCTTGATCGCACATCTTGACGCAATGGTGTAGATTATATGAGGTTGTTCCATTGTAAATAAATTAAATCTGTCCTCACTGTTTTTGCTAAACATAATTTGCCGGCTCTACTTACTCTTGGGACTACTTTTGTTCAGATATGGATGAGCTAAAGCCCAAATGACGGTAGCAGGCTGATCAGGCTTTGTTGCAATATAGGGACGGACTTTTTCAAAGGCCGATATTTCTTCCTCGGAACCGAGAAGGGCCACTAGTGTTCGTGTCTTTGACTGTCGCCTTGTTTTCTTCTTGATCGTGCCTTGTATAATACGGAGTACACGAATATGTTATTTGGTCAGACTAGGAAATCCATTGAGGTTAGAACCACGAATGGTTACCTGTCTTCTTGGAGAGGCTGCCGCAGCCGTTTTGGGAGAAGCAGGCCATATAAGACGTTAACAAAGTCTGTTCAAACTTCAAAGTGGGAGCAATCTTTATATGCGAATAGATCACAAATTTCATAACATGGCATGGGATTTCGATGTGAAGAACTACATCCACAGTTCCACACACCTCAGGCCACGCTCTTTAGGCATGTCACTTTTAAAATTTGTCCACGAAACCGTTTACGTGTCTGGTAGGCTCACCCAATGCACGAATTACGTGCAGCGCCAGAACAGAAACGCAAGCGTAGCCTAGGATTGACTGGCCGGGCACTCGGGGTCGTGGCAGATCCAGATCAGAGCCAGTGCACCCACCCCAAGTCCACGGTGCACCGGGAGCATCTCGCTTCGCTGGCTCGCTACGATCAGAGCGAGCGACAGAGCCTGACGAAGTGGACAGGGCAAGCGGGGGAAGAGAGAGAGGTTGGGCTACGCCGCGCCGGTATGGGGGCGCTGGGGTTTGATGAGCTGAAATTAAAGGCGGCGTTTTTTTTCATATTATTATACTTAGGCTAGTCCCAGATTTCATTTTTATGTTTTCAATAATGTCACATAAATAAGGAGACAATAAATTTATAGATGAAATAGTTTATATAATGCAAAGTTTCATTTTGATGTTTCCTAGACGATGCATGCAAGACACAGACTTGTTGGAAACTGTGCATATAGAGTTTCATCTAGATGAAACCCATTTCATCTCTCTCCTCATTAACTCCATGCCACATCATCTAAAATGCTGAGTTGGCAACTAATTTAGTGTGCATGAAATCTCATGAAACCTTGCACTGGGACTGGCCTTGACCAGCGTTCAAGGGGGTCGCCGGTGGGAGGCGGAAATCCCAACGCCTCCCTCTTTAATTCCCCGGCGCGGCGCGGGAAGGGCGCAAGGCCAGGGCCGGCCGTCGAGCAGCGCCCGCCACCGGGACGTGGTCGTGTGGTGCTGTGCCGGGCAGAAGCATTTAAACGCGCGGGCGCCTCATAAAAATCGCCTTCAATCCGGGCAGGTGGCTAGCGGCGGTACGGTGGCGCGTTGGGCGAGCGAGCAGTCGAACACCGGTGCGGACGGAGACGCCGAAAGCGAGAGCCGCGAGTAGACCTGAGCATTTTTCGGGCCGGGTCGGGTTCGGACCGGGCCTAAAAAAATCCGGTTATTTCGGGCCGAGAAAATCCTGCTCATGACCATTCCATTTGGCACACTGGGCCTCAATTTTCGGGCCGGGCTCGGCCCGGGCCCGGGTTTGGGCGGGCCGCCCGTGCATTTTATAGTGTAAAATAGCTAAAAACAGCATTTCGGGCCAGGCTCAGGCCAAGATTTATTGTTTCGGGCTGCAAGATCTGTGACCACGCCTGTCCAGTAAGGTCCGTGGGCGGGCCGGGTTCGGGCCGGACCCGGGCCGGGCTAAAAATGCTCAGGTATAGCCGCGAGCCCGCGAGAGCACAAAGAAAGTGGCAGCGTGTTGGCACGGCCGCGATTAGCTGGTAGTGTTTGGTTGGAGAGCCAACCGCAGTGGAGCGGCTCCGTGCATTGTTTGGTCCGTAGATGTAGGAACAGAGCCATCTTAGTAAGGGAATATACTCTCAATATGCCGGACGAGCCAGCTTCAAAAAATCCATCGAACACGTCCGCTCCTGTCCGACGTCGTGTCTCCCCGTCTCACACTCCGGGCCTCTGGCTCGTACAGGCAGAGGGAGGGCGGGACGGCGCGGCGGCGGGCGAGCTGGAGCGGCAAGGCGGGATGGCGCGACGGAGGACGGGACGACGCGGCGGCAGGCTGGAGCGGCGGGGGGGGACG
>OAMR01000528.1:259566-271227 GCA_900205405.1 Echinochloa crus-galli
TAGATGTGTATAAGAGACAGAGGTGGGACGGCGCGGCGGCGGGTGGGTCGGAGCGGAGGCGGGTGGAGCGGCGAGGCGAAGCGGCGACCGTTTCATCTCTCCAACCAAACACAAGACTAGAACCGTTCTAATCTTTCGATCTAAAATGGAACCATTCTATCCCACCTGTCGAACCAAACACATCCTAAATCTCTCTCACCTGTGTTTTGCTATTCATAGGCAACGTCATTTCGGTAATCAGAAGGGGCGGATGGGTTTGGTTTGGTGTCCAGCGAGTCTGCGCGTGACGTGACACCGGTCAGCGAAGCGCAGACGCGGCACCTTTGTTGATGATACACATACGGACGGGCCCCAGTCAAAACATGCCCTGTGCCCAGTCAAAACCTGCCCTGTGCTGCCTAATTGGCTGATTGCCTATCGCTATCTAAAAAGATCATAGAGAATTGAAAACACTTTCTACCAAAAAAACCTACCCTCACCCTCTCACAGAGGACCCACCTGTCGAGCTTTGGTAGGAGGGAAAAACTAGAAAGCATCAAAATTTTTGCATGTCCAGATGCTTTTAGTTCATTCTCTGCAAAACTTTTTTCATCCAATGTCCCGAGCGTACCCACCTCCGGTCAGGTGGGCCCCTAACTCCTCACGTACACACAATTATCCCGTATCTCTAATAGACAAAAGATTGAAGAGTTCTTCTCCATATAAATAAAGACCAACTAACTCGAAAAATAATGTGCCTCTCAATTTGAGAATAGCTAAAGCTCTATATACACACGTGCGTGCGCACGTACACCTGCTGGTCTTCCTATATGAAAGATGAACAAGACATGAGATGAAAGGTACGGAGTAAAAAGGAAAGTCATTCCTAACTTACAAGGCCTCCTTTTGGTTTATATGGATATATGATGATTCTATATAGACGCTCTCCCTATAGAAAAAGAAGACGAAAAGACGTTGCATATGTCTAGACCGAAAAACTTGACCTTGTCGCAGTTCAGTCACGGTCGGAATACTACCGTGATCAAATGCCACGTCGGAAAAGTGAACACGCCCAGCATGTTTTCTTACCACTGCAGCATCATGAATTCAAGGGTAAGGCCTTGTTTAGATGCCAAAAGCTACTCCCAAATTTACTATGCAAAAAGAAGATTTTCCATCACATCAAAATGTCATAACATGCATGGAGTACTAAATGTAGGTGAAATCAAAAACTAATTGCACAGTTCTGTTGCACTCTGCGAGACGAACATTTTGAGCCTAATTAATCAATTTTTGAACAATTTTTCGCACATTAACGCAATGATTATGATGAGACCCCAAAGTCCCAAATTTGGTGTGCCAAATTTGGGAACTAAACAAGGCCTAGGACTGAACAAGTGGGACTAGTTCCAACACGTCCGATACATGTAACCTTCAGCCTAACTTGTAGTAATATTTCTCGTCAAGAGTCCGATCGCTGTCTGTGGACAGCGGCAGTGGTACTATGTACACCCAAAAGCGGCAGACCCACATGGTTTTCGCCCGACTTCCTGCAAAACGGCAGATCCACACTGTTTTCACACGATCCGCGGAGTTGTTTGACTGAAGCATGCTTCCTGACGCCTGCACAAGGTTAGGGAAAGAAGAGTCAGCTATGGTATCAATTGATTGATAGGTAAAGAATTAAAGCATGAAGAGCAACCCCAGGGTCAGGTGGGTTTTTGGATCTTACATCCAGAGTCATCGTTTTGTGATAAGAACAGAGTACACCGACTCATCGTCATCTGACTCCTTAATAAGATCGCAGAGATCTCCAGTCTGAAGGTTGTTTGCTGCAACAAAATGTTTCCAGCCCGCAGTGAAGCCCACAAATACAGGGTTCTCATAGTAAAGAACCGGCCATAATCTCTTCATGGGATCCTTCAGCATTATAATGTTCCGGTCCTGCTTTTTCTGTTTAACAGCATTGGAAAGCGACTTCGGTAGCTCCTAGAGTAACATAAAAGAACAAGAGCTTAATGGTATGTGATATTAATCATACACTATCTTTTCAGCTGGAGACCAGAAATTTTACTCAGCTAAAACTATGAACAGGTGAATGAGGTCAACAAAGGATAAAATCAAAATAAACTAGTGGCCTCAACAAACTAAGGATGCAGTTATTATCATAACAATAGGGCGTACCCAGTGCCGTAGGCTTCCCGCACCGTGCGGGGTCTGGGAAAGGGTTGTAATAGTTATTATCATAACAATATTTAGAGAAAAATAAATATTGTTCGATACTGGTACTTTATTGGCAGCATTAAAACTAGAGTTCAGTGCTATATCGGGTCCATTTTAAATCTCAGCAGAGGGACATGTTTTACAACAACCTACAGAGGGATTTAGGAAACTTAAAAGTGTATAGTCTGCGTGAACTTCAGGGCTCAGGCCCAAACACTGCAAGTACCTTTTCTCCTAGAATACGCTTGAAATTAAACAGAGTTAATATATTGCCGAACCAATCGTCACTTCGTCAGTGGTTATTAAAAGTTTACAACACTATCTGAATCGCCTACTGGTATAATTTTATTTACTCTACAACATTCTAGTCAGTATGGTTGCAATTTGTAACAACTAATCAACTATACTCCCTGTATCTGGTTAATCTAGTAATGTACTCCTTTATCAGTCAAAGAAAGTAGTGAAGATCTTTCCATTTTCCTCTCAACTGATGAAAACAGTTCCAGGAATTTTCTTATATGGACTGATTGGTTGATGTGGAAATTTATTGCCCTCAAAGAAATGTGGCACATTTAATATCACCAGTTATTTATATAAATGTATCCTTCAATATCTGTGAGGCCTTACATATCAAGATGGAAGGGTGTGCTTAATGCCAGTTTTCTCCTAAAACTGAAATAAATATGAATATGCATCTAGAATAGTGGCATAAAGTGGGATCAACCAATCTTTGCCTGGGCATTCATAAGTTTGTAGTTTTTTCCTTCTGCAAGGATGCCTTTGATTGCGCCAATAGAAAAGAAATATATATAACAACATGAAGTGGCACAACTCACAAGCCATTTCTGAGCAGTATCCGGAATGCAGAGTTGCAAGCTCAACTTTAGAGAACGATCATCCAAGTCCAGAATTTTGTCTTTCATAGGCAACAAAGACTCTGGGATAGCACAGTTAATAGTATTTCTACCTTCCTGTTCGGAGAAACAATGTTCTGCATGGATGGATCCAACAGCCTAATTAGAAACTCAGTCTTTTTAATTTTATATTCAAACAAAACTAGATAAAATGAGCTCACCTGACACATGTGCAACCACCTGGCTGGGATACGAAGCAATGTCGCTACTTTGGCTGCACACCACAGGCTCCACTTGACACATTTTTGTTTCATGTTGAACAATAGTTCCTACCAGATACAGATTCAGTATATGCTGTAAATAACAAGTATCTCCATAATAGACATCCAAGAGAATTTTGAATGAAATTTTGTTGCAGTGATACTAGAAAGTTAAGACTACATTGTCACCTTTTCCATTGACATTATTATCAACCTCTGTCCTGCTACTTCCACATTTCAATATTCCATCAGGACTCGACGGTTTCTCTACAGGCGCTGGGAGCATTAATTCGACAAAGGCACACACTCCATCAGGTCCAACAGGGTTTGCAGAAACAAGGATATTGTTGCTTTGGCTATTTACAAGGCTCCTCACGGGTTCCAATTGTTCCCCTTGTGTTTCAATTTGAACAGCATCTCCTATCAAATAGACATTAAATACATGATATAAAAATCACTTGCCTCCACAAGCTCTTTGTTGAATGAAACAGTACAAAACCTTTTGACAACATATACCAACAGCAGTCATAGAAAATTATGATTTGAAGCATACCTCCTCCTTTCTCATCGATACAATGGTGCTCAGTCCCGCCATGTCTGCATTTGGTTACACTGTCAGCACTTGAGGGTTCTTTGACAGGCATGGTGAGTACTGGTGGGACATGTGTATGATTGCCCTCAGAACAAAGGTACTCATTGTTGGTGTTTAGTCCTGTTGAACCACAACCATGAACCAATTTGCTGTCAGTTTTTTGTGTGTTTTCAGGTTCAATCAGTACATTGTCATCAAAAGCTGCTCCACTGTTCACAATACCCTTCTTCCACTTCTCCAAGCATCGGAAACCTCCAGGAGCTGCATATTTTCTGCAAACGTTTTGACTGATATTCATCTTGCTGTGGTTCTGCTGTTCCTCCACAGCTTTGACAGAATCTAAAGGAATGGAATTTAACCCTTGTTTCCTAGTCAAATCTTCATCCAAATCATTTACTTCTAATTCATTCCCCACTCTATCATCATTTGCATGTGTTACAGGAGCTACTACAAATGTTTCAGAACTTGTTTTTTCTTCACTGCATGCTGGTGAAATACACTTAGTTCTGCATTCTCCATCAGGCAAATTTCCAACACCACTTTGAACTCTATTTGGGTCTTTGTTGGTATTAATAGCCACACGGTGTGTTGAATCTGCATCTGATGCAATTAAATTCACTGTATCCTCATTATGTGCCGAAGCTCCTGAATCCGAAATCAGAATTACTATTTTTTGTTTTCTGTGAAGTGGAGTAGTGCCCTTTGTTTTGCATTGTCGTTTGATCAAATTTTCATTATCATTATCTTGTGCCGCTGGTTCAGACACAACCCCATGTTCAACTCCTTTTGGATCATTTTTTAATAACAGCCTTTCATTAGAATCCATACTGAAAACCCGGACAGAAAATGTTCCCCTAGCAATGAATTCAAACAACAGAAACTCCCCCCGTTTAATCGAATAGTCCGAAACAAAAATATTCCACCCCTGATGAAAAGCTAGGGAACCATCCACCATAGATATCCTGACCTTTGAAAGTCTTTCCTCTGAATCTTTAAGCGATACATGGTGATTAGTCAAATCCACCAACTTGGGTGCAACAGCTGGTGGTATGAGCTGAACAAACATACGCATGTTCGTGATATTTAGTATAGGCACCATAACATAATATACAAATAAACAAGAAAAAGATACTATTAATAACCCAAACACGTCAAGAAAAACAATAAGCTCATGAGCAAAACTAAAGATAATAAGGTATGATCATAATGGAAAGCAGTAAGGAACAAAAACTTGCCAGATATTCCTTGAAATTGTTGCATATGAACTTGAGGAATGCAAAGGGGGCCTGCCTATTCTTTTCCTTGCCACTGCCACATATCTTCTTCTCCTGCACCATACCATTATGGATATTCATATCACTGTCATTGCACCGTGGCCTCTTTTCTTTCTTGAATAGTGTGTGTGGTTCTTCCCTCTTCCTTTTTTTGTAGTTAGAGCCACTTGGTGTATCCATCTTCTTCTCTTTGGATACATTAGATGGCACATTTCTCCAATTCCGTTTATCATGGCGCATCATTATCTCCTTGCTCTCACTGGGTCTCATTTTCTTCTCCTTAACAGCAGGTGTCATTGGCACAGTCTCTTTTTCAGTGTTAGTGTTCTTTGCCCTTTTCTTTTTATTCTCTTCCGCAGAAAATGCTGCGGTCACCTTCCCATTCTTCACCTTGTTGTCATAATTCCACATCGCAACCTCTTCGTCTCCATCGCTCTGCAGCTCCTCATTGTTGGTCTTGTTCAACCTTCTCCCTTTCCTTTCCTTCCCAAAACATGAAATAGGCACCTCCCCACTTTTTACCCTATTGTGGCCATTCGGTATCTTTCTCTCATTGCTGTCAGCTGCCCACATCTTCTCTTTGTGTGTTTTGTTAAGCTTTTCCTTATTCTTCTCCTTCTCAGATAATGCGGTGGACTCCTTCATGTTCTTCAACTTATGGTCAGAGTTACACCTATTCTTTGCCTCCTCTTTGTCACCAGTTTGCATTTTCTCTTTGTTGCTGGCAATGCAAATTGTTTCCTTCTTCGCCTTCTCAAGGAAGCCAGTGGGCATCTTCCTACTCTTCACCTTATTGTGGCCATTCCATATAATTGTCTCATCTTCCTTCTCCCAGCCACGGGCAATCTTATTCTTGTTGCTGCTGGTTCTCCCTTCCTTTTGCTTCCCCTTCTCCAAGAAGGCAGGAGCAGATGGCTTCCCATTCTTAACATCACTAACACCGCCCTTCATTTTCTTTCCCTCCTCATTGTCATCACTTTGAATCTTCATCTTGGTGCTGTCGCGAGTCGCAAGACGCTTCCGGCCTGCCATATCAGGAGCAGAATCACCCATAATCAAAAACCCCAATAGGATTACGTGTCTTCCTTCCCCTGACAAAACAATTACCACCAGAAACATTGGTCACTTGAGAATGAGACGTGAGAAGAAAAGACAGCAATGGCAAAAGGACGGGTTACTAGCAATCTAGCATCAGAAACCCTCCCAAAGCCCACCACAAAGCACAAATTTCTATATAGGGGGAAAGATAGAACCGCTAGACTCTTCAAAAAACTAACAGAAAATTCCAAAAAATAAACTTCAGAAAAAAAAGATACAGATCTCCCATAAATCACTCCAGTCCTGTTTTGTCGCGCCATACTTGTTCAAAGAAAAATCCGAAACTAATCAAGAACCCTAACTCCATTGTACAGGAACTAATCAAGAACCCTAAATCCATTGTCCAGGGTTAAAATGAACAATAACTGTGCAGGTGATCAAGAAATCCCCTGACCAAACAATCAAACCACCAAAAATATTGGTCACTTGAGACATGCGAAAAAAGACCAGAGCAACAGCAGATTACTAGGATCACAAACCCTCCCAAAACCCAACGCAAAGACAAATTGCTATATCCGGGGGGAAGAGTACCGCCAACTCTTAAAAGAAATCACAGAAAATCCAAAATTAAACTCAAGAAAAAGAAGGAGAGAGCTCTTCAAGAAATCACTCCCGTCATGTTTTGTTACGCCACACTGTTTAAAGAAAAAACTGAAACTCATCAAGAACCCTAACTCCAGAAGCGGGGGAATGAACGATACCTGTGCAGGTGATCAAGAAAGCACCATGAGATGGATGGAGAATGCGCCTGGTGCAGAGAAGGGGAAGCGCTCGACCTCGACCGGGGTGGAGTGGTGGACTAGTGGGACCGGACTAGTGGCCTAGCTGTGTTTAGTTCCCCGTCATCACCAAAATTCCCAAAATTCTCTCTCCAAACATCACTGTCTACCTATCACATCAAATCTCTCTCCTCATGCATGGAACACTAAACGCGTGTAAATAAAAAAAACTAATTGTATGGTTTTGATGTACACGACGAGACGAATCTTTTGAGCCTAGTTAGGTCATGATAGGGCAACAATTACCATAAACAAACGAAAAGTGGTACAGTAGTTTACCACTGAACACAGTGCAGAGAAGAAGAAGAGTCACCCTGCCAGTCTGCCGGAAGCAAATCCACTACGGTACCGCAGGCACTGACGTGTGGACCGGTGAGTCCCCGTGCAGAAGACTCACCCCCGTCTGCCACCCTGGACCCTGGTCCCTGGCTCCATGGAGTCGAGGAGGCGAGAGTGGAGAGTCACTGCCGACTTTTTACTTCTCTCCGATGCCGTCCATTCTCCATCCTACGGCTGCCAGATCTCTCGGTTTTCCACTGCACAACAGTTGGAGCAACTCCAACCCACGTCCTACTTTTATCTCCCTATTACACCAAATTAGAGTCTCTTGTCTAATTTCTCTCCCCAACTTCACCGTGATCTCTAACCAACCTCTCATATTTGCGCTCTTATATTCATCTTTCTCGTATTTTATTCATATCAAGTACTCCGTAGCTACTATGATTGTTGGGAGATAAACAAGTGTGCTGAAACTAGGGGTAGATGTGGAGCCAGCTCGGCTCGGCTTGTTCGAGCTTGTTAGCCAAGCGAGTCAGCTCGGCTCGTTAAGGAAACGAGCAAAAATTCTGGCTCGACTCGGCTCATTAAACTCGCGAGCTAGAGTTAAATTTAAAATTGCTACCATAATATATATAATATTAAACATATAGTATTTATATGATCTTAATACCTATAAAATCTACTCTATCATACTATAATAATAGAATATAACCATAGCATCATCCAGAACTACACATAAAATATACATATATTATAATTAATTAATAATTTGCTCATTAGTCTATTAAACCTTCTAGCTCGTTTGGTACGGGAGCAGCTCATGAGCCGGCTCGAACTATGCACCGAGCCGAGTCGAGTCGAGCCAGCTGCGATCCGAACTAGCTAACGAGTCTTGAGCATTTTGTCCGGTCCTAGCTGAAACTCGTTCCTCCTGTGGGGTAAACTTGTTCTCTCTCAATAACTTCCAGATTATTGCTGGTCCTATCATACCATCTTTTTTTCGCGACCGTGCCGAGCACGTTTTTCATTAAGAGCGAAGCAGCAATACAAAGTACTTACTCCCAGAATGAGTGCCCTGGGAGTACATCAAAATAACAACTACATGGCTACTAGTTGGCTATCAGCGACCCCAGCCCCTGCATCGCCCCCCGGACTAAAAACCGACAGGTTCGCACAACCTGCCCTGCTCCAGGCTCGAGCTTCCTCTAGCAGCAGTTCTACCAAAGGCCCCTCCGGTGTTTGTAGGCCGTTAAAGGTACGCGAGTTGCGTTCCTTCCATAGCCCCCACACCGTAAGCAGCACCGTAGAATCGAAAGACTTTCTTTCTGATTTTAGGAGGCGCTTCCTCGATGTCGTCCACCAGTCGGCCAGCGATCGTTCCCCCGCTAGAGGGCACAGGTGTTGCCAATTTCGCTTCTGAAGGATTTTGGTCCAGACGATCCGGGAGTAAACACAGCATAACACCAGGTGGGTGATGGTCTCACTTTTCTGATCGCACATGTTCACCCATCTATCCACCTTGCTTCCTGCACGGAACTACAGGAATCAATAAAATACAATAAACACGGGTGCACACGTTGACGACACTCTCTCTGTTCGTGTGGCAGCGCGGGAAAGGTTGGTGGTTGCTCCCCTTGCTCGGATGAGTGTCCGGACTAGGGCTCCTAGATGTAGGAGCTTTGGGCAGACGGATGAGAGTTCTCTCAGACTTAGGAGCAGGACGAGGGATCTGTTGGAGACATTTTTTTGTGTTTCTCTCCTAGATGTAGAGTAGGGGTGGATGAGAGGGGGTTGGAGTTAGCTCTTAGTTTAGGTGAAGTTTTACAACATCTCCGACAATAGCTCCTACTTGTTCCTACTTTTTTTAGCAGGGGCTATCCTACTTTCTGGTGCCTCATTTTTTTTGACATCAACTCCAATAATAGCCCTTATATGTGAGCTCCTATTATCGTTCTATTTAATGGGACCTAATGAAAGTGCATCTAGGCACTTAATCAATTTTGGTGATTAATGACTATAGAAATTTGGATATAATACTTTGAATGAGATGTGCAGGTGCATCACAAAAAGAAAAGTGGAAGAAATGAGAAAGTATGGTACCCAACTCCCATCTAAAGATTTATGGAGGATCTTGAAGATTTTAAATTGGACAGTCTTTTATGAATTTGAGTTTAGGACCACCGTACTATCAAGAGGGACAAGTAACCGTGGAATCATGCAACTTTGATGCTCTAACATTCCCTCAAACCTATCCCATAGTCACAGCACCAAAACTCCAAATGTTTCAAACAAATCTCTGATTGTCGGAAATTTCCGGTCCCTGACGGAAATTTCCGCTGGAACGTCGGAAATTTCCGATGATTGCCGGATATTCAAGCTGTTCTGTTGACCACCGGAAATCTCCGATATACTGTGCAAATATCCGGCAATTGCGACGGACATTTCCGGTGATTTGTCGGAGATTTCCGTCATAAATCTCCCCAACGGTCACATTTATGGGTAGAGCTATAAATACCCCCTCATATGCCACCTACCGGCTCTCTTGGCCACTTTGACGAACCCTAGCTCTCCCAAAGCTCTCAAGTGCTCTCCCAACACTCCTTGCTTCGATCTCTAAGTTTGTGGTGGTGTACGTGTTGGTTGAGGGATTTGAGTTAAGTGATCCAAGCTTCATTCTCTCTCACTCTTGAGCATCAAGTTCGTGGTTCTCGGTGTTCTTGTTTGTTACTCTTGGGGATTCATCCACTAGACGGTTAGGCGTCACCAAGAGCATCCAATCAAGCTTGTCGTCTTGGAAGTTCGTATCACCCCATCTATGGGACCAGAATCCCTAGGGCCATTCATGTAAAGGAATAAACTACCCAATAGGTAATATTTAGCCTAGCTACCTAAAACTAGTCAGCTACGGTGCAAGATGGTGTAGTAGGCTAGGTAGACTAGTCGTGTACTAGATAAAGACTCCCCAAAGTACCTTGTTGTAGTACTCCGAGTTGTATACGACTACTCGACTAGGATCATACAACCGACTTGTAACCCTACCCTCCGGACTATATAAGGCTGGACAGGGACCCCCTCAAAACCATCGATAATCACACACAACCGTACGAGGAATACAATCCAGCATACAGGACGTAGGGTATTACGCTATTCGCGGCCCGAACCTGTCTAAATCTTATGTTATTCGTACACCATCGTTCCTAGAACTAGGCGAGACCCACAATTCTACTCTCTGGGGTACCCCCAGGCAGACGTGCGCGACATAATTCCACCCCATCCTTCGTGGATTTGCAAGTAAGTGGGCTTAGCACCTTTGTGGTGACTAAGTAGAGGAAAGAGGCTTGAAGTTGATAAGCCCGCCTTTCGTAGGCCCTCAATGGAGACGTAGCTCCTTTGTGGAGTGAACTTCGGATTAAATCTTGTGTCTCTCGTTGTTGTTCTTGGTATTGCCTCTAGCTTTCATATAGTTCATCTTGTTCTAAGCAAGTTCTTATTCTTTATACCTCGATCTATCAATTCGTGAAGTTGCTGGGTGTAAGTTTGTTTTCAGAGGACCTACAATTTACTATTGAACATTTTGATTCATATATATTTTGCTGTCTTTGCTCTAAAATCTGAATCATAGTCGTGTGGTCGCCTGTCACCGGAAATCTCCGGTAGTGACCGGAAATTTTCGATATTCTAGCGGAAATTTCCGGTGGCTACCGGAAATTCCGGCAGAGCTAACTTGTTGTGGAGTTGTTTGTGATATTTTTCAGGAACGCCTATTCACCCCCTCTAGGCCTAGTGTTGATCCTTTCACCTAACATTAGTGTCTATCTTTTTAACAGGTGGGACCCACTCTCTCTTCTCTATCCGTCTTCCCTTCCACGATGAATTGTTGCTCGTGACGCATCCCTACCCACACCCAGTCGCAGGCCTCGCCGCGCCGCCACCCTGCCAGCCGTGTGCACCACCTCGAACCGTGTCGCTGCCCTCGCGCCGCCACACCGTCACTCACTCATCGCCCCCACCACTGGCGTCTGGCGTGCACTGCCCCGAGCCGCAGTGCCGCCCCAGGCCTCCCGCGCGTTGTGTCATCACCGTCGCCTTGGCTCGGGCAGCGTCACCACTGCCGTGTGTGGTGCCACCACCATTTTAGCATGCGCCGCACCGTCGTCACTCATGCCCTGCCCCATGGTGCCGTCCGCGCCATGCCCACGGCTATGCCGCGCCACCACCGGCGCATTTGCCTGGGATTCGCATGTAAGGAAGGGGGAGGGGGGAGGAGCACAAGCAAAATAAAGGTAGGGGCCTGCCTACACACTTGTGGGAGAAGGGATCGAA
>OAMR01000528.1:278621-311651 GCA_900205405.1 Echinochloa crus-galli
CTATTACAATCACCATGGATTTATATTTATACCCTGGTTCTGACATAATTCCTAGTCGACTACGATTACAAAACGTTTATTTCCAAAGAAATACGTCGACGCGCCGTATTCATCTCATATTCTGCATCAAATCGGCTTCTTCCTTATATTCGATCCACGTCATCACACGCTCCCGAATGCTTTCCATAGAGTAGCTCTCTTGCCGAATCGACGACGGACTCCGACCGCAAAAATGCCTCTGCCGAACGTTCTTGAAGAAAACTTCCCTTTCCGAACGATATTTTTTTAACCAATTCCGGCCCACATGTCAGTCTCTCCCTGGTGCCAATTTTTTGTGTTAACAGAACCGTTGTCCCCATTGGCTGGCGTGGGACCCGCTTGCCAGTGAGTGATGCTTGACCTTACAGCGGCGACGAAACAACAAACCGTACAATATTTTTTGAGCAAATATGGCAGGTGCTCTGTCTTTTCATTGATAGTAGAAGAAGTTTAACATATGTACAAGAGGATAAGCTAACTAAAGACTACTTTGCTGCTTTCTATGTGGACTGTACAATTACGTACAGTATTTTGGTGGGCTTTGCTTACTCCCATCCGATCCAGGACATCAACTCGAGCAGTGGTGCTTCGGCAAAGGCTGTGGAAGGCGATTGACAGCGTCGCAGAGGTTTGCCTAGCCATCATCACGATCACAATTCTTGCCCACGCTGAGAACAGGAGCCAGGATCTCCTTCACGAAATATCTGCCGCTCAATGTACAGCAGCTACCAGGCCTGCAGTTCGCAAAATCAATGGACTCTTCTGTTCATGTAAGCCTGAAACTGAAGGATGGCAACTCACGTGTTGAACCGGGAAGATTGCTGTCCAACAACAGCCGCAGTCGCTGATCCCGGTGTGCTAGCAGATTGGATGCTTTGGCATCAGGCTGGGGCGAAAATACTGTGTGTATAGAACAGAATGAATCACTAGTCAAATAGGAGATGCCAAGCACAACCGAGAACATGTCATCTCTCTCTTGAAACATACAAAATGAGTTTTACAGTCTGCACTGACTTCTAACAGCCTAACTTGATTCTCTTTCATCCACCAATGTAACATTATCTTAAAGGTAATTTTACATTTACATTCCCCTGTATCAAGTATGAGTGCTCTGTAATGCCTTTTAAGGCAACCACAATTGTATCCGAAGTGTAGAAAAGTTGTCAGCGTAGTATTGCTCGAGGGTACTTTTGCTGCAGCTGCGGCCACTGCACGAAGAACCGGTCAGCTATCCGTAGCTTGTACAGCAGTAACCCGCTCAACGAAAGCTTCTTCACTCTTGCAATGCTTTCGATGTAGAAAATGGAGGACCGTCCCAAACCAAGCACCTGCAGAAAGACAGCACCCCCTCAATCCCTCAAACTCGTTATAGACTAGAACGTGCAGCATCAACTTGCCATTCTGGAGGAAAAAGACAGCACCCTCGCACGAGAATTATTTCCACATCAATAACATAATGCGGCCGAATAAGAGCAAGTATAATGAGATAATATTGACGGACTGAATAAAGTACCATATCATATAAATGCTAAGTTGAAGAAGAGAGAGGAGAGATAAGAAAAGTTGTCTGTAAGGCCTCGTTCGGTTTCCTAGGAACTGTTCCCAGCCGGAAAAGTTCCTGGACCTGGATCAAGTGAATCCAGGTGTGTCACTTGATCCTGTTCCGGCAGCAGGTTTCAATACATCCCAACAAATATTTCTGTTCGGCTATCATTGGAAATGTTCCTGGTCTGGAAATATTTCTGTTCTGGACTTCCCCAGCGGCATCTTCCTTTCTCCGCCTCCTGCTGCCATCAGGCCTTCCCTGCTCTGCCTTTAGGGTTCAGGCCGAAACCAACAGACAGGGCAAGAACTATGTTAACTCAAACAAGAAAACTTGACAGCAACAAATAGACGAAATCATCATCACAGCAAGCCACTGGTAACAGGAACCCCTACCACCTCAAAACAAAAAAGAGTTGAATTTCATGAATTTCTAGAGCCATAGTTGCTTCTAAGGATTACAATAAATATCTTCTGAATTTCTGTAGATGAGATTTCTGCTTGAATGTCTCCTCTGCTTTGACCTGTTGGGCAATAAGGAAAGCAACAAACAAGAATGAGACTTCCTTCCAGAAACCAAGAAACTGTGCAAGAATTCACACCAAGGACGAACAGAGACAAGTCATGACTTCACTAGAACTACTACTAGCTAACTGCCAGACCTTAAACCTATCATAGAAGGTTAACATGGCCAAAAACACATGATGGTCCGCCCAATAACATTGGGACTGATCCAAAAAACAGTATAGCATAGCTGCATAGTGAACACTTGTATATGAATTGTACTAGATTAAAAGCGAGTATCTACCTCTTTCAAAATGCAACTCAACCTGATGCAATTACAGCCTACACAGGAAGAGGTAACACACCCAATCATCCTATTGGAAACTTCAGTGTATGACATGACACTGAAGCAAGGAAAAAAACATTTAGATTTTAGAGATCATCAAGTGTATGACATGCAAGCAAAGATGCAGAGAATTTCCACATTTCACAAGCTTGGTGGCCAGTAACTAAAAACAGTATGCAATTTTATATCAGTGAGATACTTCAATACAGTGGCAGCTGCCTGAGAAAACGAGGTAACAGTCTTGATCTGGAGATAAAAGGGGCTAGGAAACAAGTAGTACAACATGAAGCACTATATGACAGCAAGTATTGACAGCAGCTATTGCTTAGACACCGGACTTGGCAATCTGACAACTACATTAACAAGTATTGACAGCAAACAGAAAACAACAATGAAAGCTTATGCTGCAAACAGAAAAAGACCGAGAAAACACCTTCTCATGCAGATACAGAACAGAAACGACAATGGCAAAAATAACATGATGAAGTTTGTAGCTTCTAGAAGTGAATTAACCAGCCAAAGTCTAGAACCAATTGCATTAACAGGAAACTTCAGTAGCAAACTTGGTGGTCAGTAACTTAAAACAATTGCATTAAGAAGTGCTACATTACAAGGCCACTGATAATTACCTTAACAGGAACCAACAAGGGCATATCAACAGTCTTCTCTGCAAAGAACCAACAAGAAGCAAAGCTGTCAGCCAAAGTATATAAAAAAAGAAAAGCTAATATTAGGCAAGTAACAATTCAAAGTCATGAACCCCACCTGCTAAGACATCTCATTTCTTAGCCAAATCAAAGCTGATTCTTGATCTGCAGCACAAGCACATATGAAAGTCTCTCTATTCTCATTGCTCTTGGTGAAGCCTGCGAGCCGCTTGTCTGGATAAGATCCGGAGGGTAGCACACGGGGAAAATATCCGGGCCGGTGGAGTGAAGGGGGTGTCAATCTGGGCCTGTTTATTTTCCGAGTCCGGCTCAACCGAACAGCAATTTCAAGAAAGGCCTGGTTTTTTTCCGGCCCATTCCAACCCGCCCGGATTGGGCCTCATTCCGGGTCGATCCGGTGAAACCGAAGCATGAGACTTCGTGAACAGCCTTCCTAAACGAGATTACCTGAACAAGAACCCTAGGAGAAATAAAAAAGCGGATCCAGTGAAACACAAGAACCCTAGGCAATGGAAATCCACGGCACCGCAAGAACAATTGAATCCACTACTATACCCTAGGCTCAGCAATCTCAGGAACAAAACCGCGAGGACGGGGGAGAGGGGAGGAAGGGAGGACGGCGCACACCGGAGAGAAGGCGGCGGAGGAGGTTGTCGCTGGATGGGAGACGGTCGCCGCCGAGGATGAGTCGCGCCGCCACGCCGTCACCTCGCGCTGCCACGCCTTCACCTCGCGCCGCCGTCTCGCTGCCTCCCGCGCCGCCAGCTCCGTGCCTCGCCTGCGCCGGCGCACACCAGCGCCGCTTCGCTCTCGTCGCGTCCTGCGAGCCGCTTGTCTGGATAAGATCCGGAGGGTAGCACACGGGGAAAATATCCGGGCCGGTGGAGTGAAGGGGGTGTCAATCTGGGCCTGTTTATTTTCCGAGTCCGGCTCAACCGAACAGCAATTTCAAGAAAGGCCTGGTTTTTTTCCGGCCCATTCCAACCCGCCCGGATTGGGCCTCATTCCGGGTCGATCCGGTGAAACCGAACGAGGCCTAAGTAAGTTTATAGCCCGATCTCAGTCGTACTATGTAATATGGACTCTAACAAATTGATGAGAGAATGAAAGAGACGAGATCTGACATTAGTTGTACAAGTACAACCCATTTTTGTAGCCAATATTATACCGATGAGCTATTAGGTTGGTTCATAGTGACATGGCAATATAATATAGCCAACAACGAGCTAAATCATTAACCTTACATTAAATATAGAGACGAAAAGGACATACTCCCCTCCGTATAAGATTTTGATATCGTTTTGGATAAGATTTTAATCAAACATTGAAAATATAAATCACGAATAACTTTTAAGTCGTTGAGTTTGCAAATACGAAAACTATATAGATAGATTTGTCTTAAAAATATTTTTATAAGAGTATACATATATATTATTTTTAACAAATATTTTTGTAAAATAAAAAGTTAAAGTTACGTTTTAAAGATTATGTCGTGGTACAAAACAACATCTAAATTATATTCGGAGATAGTTTTGTTAATAATTTTTAAAGCTATTTATTAGCTCCGGTTCACAACATAGGAGCCCCTATCTCCATCCTCCTCTCCTCTCTTTCTCTTGTTTCAAAAGTGAAGTGGACACGTGACCCCCTCTTGAGTCTCCCTCGGACCGCCGATTGTCTCGGGGTAAACGAGCAAACACAGGACACAATCAGGCCTTCTTCGCATAAATTTTTAAAATATGAACAGTGCAAAAAGTTATAAGCTATCTCTTATTCAAGAGATAGTCTCGTACACGCATTTTGAGATTACGTGAAGATGTCATGCGGAGTCATTCATGATATGAGCCAAATGTTAAGAGATAGATCTTTGGAGGAGCTGTTTTTAGGGCCCCCTTTGGTACAGCTCTTGTAGCAGCTCCATGGACAGCTCCACCTGAAGCCCTCCCAAACGGTGGTGCTGCTCCACCAACAACTCCACCAACGGAGCCGTTCTGATTTTTGTACTGGACACCCGGAGCTGAAAAACTCCGTCCGGCTCCTCCTCCCCCTTTGCGGTGAAAGGACCCAACTGCCCTTGTGCTTTCTCAGGAAATTACACAAAATTGCCATCAGTCTCCCGTCCGTGCTCTCCTCTCGCAAGAACCGGCGCCCGGCGGCGGCGGCGAATGGCTGGCCGGACGGGGGCGCCTCCGGATGGGATCACCGGCGGATCCGATGGGCAGGCGGCCGATCCGGCCGTTGGAGACGCAACCCTAGCACGAGCGCGACCGCGCCGATCCAACCGACGACGCGCGCTGCCGGAGGCGGGTCATGGCGGAGTTCACCGCGGAGGAGATGGTGGATTTCGACCCCGCCAGCCGCGTGGCCCGTGGGAGCCCTCACCACGCCGCCGACAAGGTCCCCCCAATCCCCGTTGCGCTGGCCTAGTGGACGGAGCGCCCCTCGCAGCCGTGACTGACCTGTGTGTGCTTGATTAGCGTTAGCTTCAGTCTAATTCCGCAGGTTTGAGTGTCCAAGAAGTCTGAAGATTCAAGCGAGATAGATGATGGTGTAGTAGCAGGGAAGCATTTCTTGCGTCCGTTTTCAGTGGTTATTCGGCATCTCTGTATTTTCAGTAGCTACATTCTATTCTTTCTGAAACCTGGATGTTCAGCATTTCTGTCCCTGGTGATGCACTGATATCTGATCTTTGTATGTTGATATCTGATGCACCGATATTTGATGAAACCTGAATGTTTCCTCTATTCTGTATTTTTTGTCATTCTTGTGATCTTGTGATCAGTACGCCGGATACACGCACGGAGCAGTGATGTGTGTGATTGAGAGAAGCCTAGCTTGTATTTGCTAGATCTGTGTAAGCACAAAGATCAGTACGCTAGGATATAAGCTAGTAAACCATGGGTATATTAGGCCATTGAATTTTCTCCTCCATTCAAAAAATACAAGAGGAGCTGTTTTACCCAACATCCTTCCAAAATAGCTCCAGCTCTATCAGAGAAGCTACTCCACCAGTGGAGCAACAACCAGAGCTGTTTTTGGTGAAGTTGGGAGTGCTCAGATATAGGTGCTCTTGCTATTGGAGCAGGCCTCACACTGACGGATCTTGGGCTGCGCTGTGCTGCGGGCTGCACGTACTCGCGCACCGACAGGTGGGGCTTGTTTTAGACGACCGACAAGTGGGGCTTGGTCACCGCGCCGAAGACAATAGCCAATCAGCCAGCAGCACATTGACAAATCACCACCGCCAACTCTCCCACTGCCAGCTGGGTCCCACGTGTAAGCACGCTCTGCCGAGATCCTCCTCTACGGCAGCTTGGTTAGCCTCCAGCACCCGGGGCTGGCCCACACGCCATCGTCCCCACCGAACCAGACATTCCACCCAAATCCCTGCTCTCCCCCGCGTCGCCGAACGCCGATGGCTTGATCGGATCCCCCACCCGGCCCAGATCCAGCGCCGCCCGTCGTCGCCGCCAACATGGGCGACCACTCGGACTCCGACTCCTCCCCCAAGTCCTCCTCGTCCTCGTCCTCGTCCTCCTCCCCCAGCGCCCGCCGCCGCTCCTCGCCGCAGCGCGGCCGGGCCCACTCCGACGAGAGCGGCAGCAGCGACGGCGTCCTCGTCGAGCTTCCCGCCCAGGTATGGCGCGAAGCCGGCTCCGTTCCGATACATGGGGTCCGGGCTCCGGACCAACGGCTTCTCAGAGAAGCTTCTCTCTCGCTCTGCAGGAAGCGCGGAGCCCCGGGGCGGACCCGGACGCCGGCGTCCTCGTGAATATGCCAGCCGACGATGCCACCAGCGGCGAGACATTCGAGGACGCCCCCGACGACCTCGTCGCCGCGGGTTCCCGCTCCGCGCGCTCGCTGGACGAGTCCATGGCCGTCATCGACTTCCCTGAGGTGTCCAGCGCCGGTGCGGAGCTCCGCAAGTACCAGGTGCTGCTTCCTTTTGCCTCCCCACTGGATTGTATTGTTTTTGCGCGTGACTGAGCACAAGACTTTTCCACCCAGTTTGTGATGTGACGCACAATGGTTTTGGTTCAGGAAGAGAAGGAGGCGTTTGCGCGTGAGGCAGTGGCACTCCGGAGGATGCTCCAGGAGATGGTAGGGCAGGAAGCTTCAGTATCGTTGCACGGGGAGGACCCTGATGAGACACTGTTGCATTCGATGCTGGATGACTGCTCGAGGCTTGTCCTTGAACTTAATTCAGTGGCACGGGCCAGGGAGCAGGAGATCGAGAGCCTTCATGCAAGGGCTGCAGAGGCAGAGGTGTCACGGGAGGTTGCTGATGTATACCTGGGTTCATGGAGGGAAGGGTCTGAGCAAGCTGTTGGGCGTATGCTTGCATCGATTGATGCTGTCGTTGGGCAAAATGATGCCAGCTTTGATGGTGCTGACCAGGATGGCATTTCTATTCGACGACCTCGCCGCCGCGGGTTCCCGCTCCGCGCGCTCGCTGGACGAGTCCATGGCCGTCATCGACTTCCCTGAGGTGTCCAGCACCGGCGCCGAGCTACGCAAGTGCCAGGTGCTGCTTCCTCTCGCCCCTCCTCCCCACTGGATTGGATTGGCCTTGCGACATGATTTTGCAGTGCGCAAGCTCTAGTACACCATGTGATGTGACGCCAAGTTGTTTGGTTCAGGAAGAGAAGGAGGCGTTTGCCCGGGAGGCAGTGGCACTCCGAAGGATGCTACAGGAGATGGTGGGGCAGGAAGCTTCAGTTTCGTTGCACGGGGAGGACCCTGATGAGGCACCGTTGCATTCGATGCTGGACGACTGCTCGAGGCTTGTCCTTGAACTTAATTCAGTGGCACGGGCCAGGGAGCAGGAGATCGAGAGCCTTCATGCGAGGGTTGCAGAGGCAGAGGTGTCACGGGAGGTTGCTGATGTATACCTGGGTTCATGGAGGGAAGGGTCTGAGCAAGCTGTTGGGCGTATGCTTGCATCAATTGATGCTGTGGTTGGGCAAAATGATGCCAGCTTTGATGGTGCTGACCAGGATGGCATTTCTATTCTGGAAAGGAAAACTTCATCTCTAATAGAGAACTACAGGCAGGTCTCGACAGGTATTGAACAGCTTGAGCACGTTTTAGCAGAGTTGAAGCCTGGTTTAGTGGTCACAGGGCAAGGCGACCTTGCCACCATCTTAGGTGTTGTTACAGGAGAATTGGTTAGTAGTAAGAGAAATGAGGCGGATTTCCTGCAGAATCTGAACACCTTTGCTGAAGAGAAGAAGGCTCTTGCTGATGAACTTGAGGAAGTGAAAGCCGCTCGGGATGCAGCAAATGCTGAGGCAAGCAAAGCTAAGGCTGAGTTTGAGCAGATGGAGCATAAGTTATCAACGACCAAGGAGAAGCTCAGCATGGCTGTTACAAAGGGCAAGTCACTGGTGCAGCACCGTGATTCGTTGAAGCAGGCTTTGGCTGAAAAGACGGCTGAGCTTCAAAGTTGCATGACAGAGATGCAAAAGAAGTCTGATGCACTGCAAGCAGCTGAGGGAAGAGTTGAGGAGCTAAGGGTTTCTCTAGATGAAAAGACGTTTGAGCATGAGAAATGCTTGGATGAGCTTCGAGAAACATATAGTGCTTGGGAAGCTGCTAAGGCCAGCATCGAGCAACTAAATGATGAAAATAGTGCCCTTACTTCTCTTCAGGCCTCCCTTTCACTAAAAGATGGGGTTCTTCAACACATTGAAGAGATCATGTCGGAGGCAACATTTCCAGAGGATCTGCTTTCCTTGGAGATGACAGACAGGTTGGGATGGTTAGTTGAGCAGAAGAAAATTGCTGATATGATCTTCTTAGAGCACCACAAAGTTAAAGATATCTTAAGCTCAGTTGACATTCCACATTCAGTCTTAACCGGTGAACTTGATTCCCAAATCAGCTGGCTTGTCAGCTCACTGAACCAGGCCAAAGATGATGTAGTCCGCTTACATGGTGAGTCTGCTGATATGTTGGCTAAACTGGCTGCACATGAATCAAAGTTGGTTTCGATGCACGAGGAAATTGACCGTTTGACAATTGTTCTGCTGGAAGAGAAACAGGAAAAGGACATGCTTGTAAATGAACATTCAGAATTGAAGTCCCTGTATGATGCTGCTGTTAATAAATTGTCTGTTGTCTCTTCACAGAATAATGAGCTGATAAAGGCATTTACAGAATTTTCTGATGTCACATTGGAAGGAAATGAGCCTCTGGATACTGCCAAATTAGTACTGCAGAGCCTTAGCAACATCCAACAAAGAGCGAAATCCTCTCCTATCGAGACTGACGGTTTTGAGAAGCTGCAGACCTTACTATATACCCTAGATCAGGAATCATCACTAAGTAAGATGATTCTTGAGGAAGACATGATTGATAAATCTGTGAGGGCTGGTGAGCTGCAAAGAATGACAGAGGAGATTCATGTTCTGAAAAACGAAAAGGACTCACTGCAGAAGGAGCTCGAAAGGGTGGAGGAGAGATCATCATTGCTTAGAGAGAAGCTATCAATGGCTGTAAAGAAGGGCAAGGGTCTGGTACATGAGCGTGAAGGACTCAAGCAAGTTCTCGATGAAAAGAGCTCTGAAATAGAGAATTTGAAACAAGTTTTGGAAGGGAAGAATTCTGAGATAGAGAAGCTTAAATATCTTCTAAATGAAAATAAATCTGAAACAGAGAATATGAAAGAAGTTTTGGATATAAAAAACTCTGAGATAGAGAAGCTAAAGCATGCTTTTGATGAAAATAAGTCCATAACAGATAATTTGGAGCAAGTTTTGGATGGGAAAAACTCTGAGATTGAAAGGCTTAAACATGCTCTGGATGAGAGTTGCATGGAAACAGAAAATCTAAACCAAGCTCTGATTGAGAAAACATCTGAAGTGGATAAAATAAAACAGGAGCTGGATGCAAAGAAGATTGATATTGAGAATCTAAGACACGAGACAGAGTCAAGAGAATCTGCCATGACAGACCTTAGAGAGCATGTTGAGCATCTATCTTTGCAGGCTGCACATTTTGAAAAGCTGCAATTAGATATTGTTACCCTTAATGATGAAAAGTGCAAAGTAGAAAACATGTTGGAAGAAGCCAGAGCTTCCTGGGGCACTTTGGCTGATTCAATATCAAGCCTTACTCTTCCTGTTGATCAGCCCTTTGAGGAGCCCTTGGCAAAAATTAGCCAGATTGCCCAATACATGCAGGAATCTCAAGTTGCTAAGAGTTCTTTGGATAATGAGCTACACAAAGCCAATGAGCAAATTACCTTGCATGCTAACAGGCTTTCTGAAGCCCTTTCCACCATAAACATGTTAGAAGATGAAGTGAGAAAAGTAAAAGCTCATATTTCTTCCATTTCTGAAGAAAAACGTCAAATACAATTGCATACTGCTTCTGTAGAGGAGGAGTTGGAGAAAACAAATGATGAACTGGCTATAAATGTCAACAAACTTGAAGATGCCAACGCCACCATTAATTCACTACAAGATGAACTATCACAGGCTAGATCAAATATTTCTATTCTTGATGCTGAGAAGAATGAAGCTGAAGTGAAACATGAGGCAGAAATCAGTGCTCTTAATGCTAAGCTAACCAACTGTTTGGAGGAGCTGGATAAAACTCATGGAAACTTACAAAGTCATTCGACAGAACATCATGGTTACCTCGAGAAGCTTAGCATGCTTGTAATGGATGATAGTCTTGTATCTCTGATGGCTGAAGAATGTGGCAAGACAATGAGCAGCTTGAGAGATATGGGCCTTATTGTCAAAAGTATGCATGAGCAGCTTGCTGCAAAGGGAATTCAGACTGATCCAGTCGTGGAGGTAATTTTCCTCTCATGATCGTGCATTTTTTTAGACTTCTCTGTTCTGTGCAGTGAAGCGAGATAATTTATTATTGGTTTATTGAACTTTTTGGCTTTCTAGATTGTTGGCTTTCTAGAGCTATATAGAGTACTTCCAACCTTTTACTACCAATGGACTGAGTTATATGCTTTGTTTAATCATCATAGTTGCTCATCTAGTTATTGTGTGCAATTGCTTCCCACCAGTAAACGAGATAGCTGAATGAGTAATCTAATCAAGAACTGTCAACAGTTGTGTCAGATCTTGCTAGTAAGATAACTAAGGGTGACAAATGGAATCCACCATTGACATGGCCATCTAGTTTCACTTGCTACATTATTTTGCCTGTATGCTATGCATGCAATTTAAAAGGCAGGTCTTATACAATTGTAAACTCCCTCCCTCCTTAAAATATACTTTTCCCCTTTTCTCCCTGTTTGGTTTGCTTTGTAGTTCTTATTGTGCTGACTTGACCTCTTCATGATCACAAATTGTATGCAGAATTCAGAACTGTCGACACTTATCTCTCTTCCAGACTATGATACCTTTGTTACAGAAAGACTCATCAACAGAAAAACTAGAACAGTGAATATAGATGATACTTCATCCTTATCTACTATTGTTGAACAGTTGAGCAGCCAAGCTGAACACTTTTCTAGTTTTTCGAAAGATTTGTTTGCCTATATGAATGGAAATATTATGTTAGTGCTTCATGCTCTGCAACTGGCGAGCAATAACTTTGCTAATACTCTACAAGAGCATGGCACATTGAAGATTGAATTGGGGAACAAGGATGCTCATAGCAGAGCTCAAGAGTATGAAGTGCTTTCTCTACAAAAAGGGCTGAGAGCAATGTCATCAAAATGTATTTATTGCATTCAACAGATTGAAATTGTTCTTGATGATGTGATTGATCTAGGATATGCAATAGAGTTGGCTACAGGCAGTTCAAGCATAGGATTTGAACTAGAAGGAACTGTATCTGATCTGAAGGATGAGGATGCCGATGATTATGATAAAGTGGCTGATACTTTACTGTCTACAATTGGCACACTGACGTCCAAATCTGAAAAATTATCCGCTATTAAGGGCTGTGTGATATCTTCATTGGATGAGTTCAAAATGAGGCTGAAACAAGCTGAATCAGCTGCTGAAACTGCTTCACATGACCATCAGTTGTTATCAGAAAGGGTACGCATGTTGGAGAAAGAGCTCAAAACATTACAGGAAGAATGCAACGGAATGGAACTAAAGATGCAAGAATACCAGGAAAGGGAGGGTACATTGAAGGAAAGAGAATTAGAGTTGCTATCACTTGAGCACACTCAAATTACAGCAGACAGAGGTAAAAGTTGTACCAAGTTATAATCAGACATTCTTATACTCTTCATTTTCTTATGGTTTCAACTTATATTTACTTGTTTCATCTTGCTGAACTCTTTTTTCTTAAAAAATATAGGTATAACTGACGTTGCATTGTCAAAAGCTCAAATGGAAGCCCTTGTTGAGAAGATAAATAAGTTAAATATGCTGTCAGGTGAATCAGATTTGCAGAGGGAAGAAGCTGTATTCTCTAGTCCGACCGACAAACTCTTCGCTGTCATTGATGGGTTCAGTGCACTTCAACGCGAGGTTGAGACCTTAAGATATGAAAATGAAGATTTACAGTTAAATGTTGATTCCTATACTCGTGAAATAGAACAGTTAAGGGAGGCGTCCAGAAATAGTGATTTAAATAATAGGGAGTTGGAGTCCAAAAGCAGTGAACTTCTTGAGGTAACTGTTAGTATGGAGCGGATGATTCAGCGGTTAGGATATCTCGGAGGCAAAGATGTAGCGGAAGATAACAAACCTACTACCACACAAGCTCTTTTATCAAAGCTGGAAAAGCTAATAATAGCTTCAAGTACCGACGCTGGGAATGCTAAATCCACAATACAGGAGCTAGGAGCAAAACTGCAGTCAAGGGAAAAGGCCGTTGATGAGTTATCAACAAAAGTGAAGATGCTTGAGGACTTGTACCATGCACGAGTTGCGCAGCCAGATTCTAGTAAAGACAGATCATTTGAAGCATCTTCCTCAGCAATTGGTTCAGATATGTCTGAAATTGAAGACGTGGTAAGCCTTGTTTCTGCTTCTTGCTTTGTCATTAGTTACCCTTCTTTTTAATCTTCTAATATATGTACTGGCATTGGTAATGTTATGCAGTGATATATTTTTCTTTCATTGTGATTTCGCTGGCCACACATCTTAATATAATGAAGCGCGGCTCTCCTGCGTCTTTCGAGAAAAAAAAATTCACTGGCCACAAATATCATTAACCTTGCCTTTTGCTATGGTGTTCCTGATGTTAGTAGTTTGTCAACTTGTTGCACAGGAGCTATTCTTTGAATACTAGCACAGATCTGAGCACATATATTTATTATTTTAAGTTTGGTTATAATTTGGTCTTTTGAACAACTCTACAGGGACCAATGAGCAAGGCATCAATTTCATCTGTCTCTACTGCTGCACATGCTAGAACAATGCGGAAGGGATCATCAGATCATCTTGTTCTTAATATTGGCTCAGAGTCGGAACGATTAATTGCTGCACAGGATTCAGATGACAAAGGTATTTTAGCCTACTTCTTTTGGTTTTTTCCTCACTACATTTTAATGTGTCAGTCAATAACAGCACTGTACTTCTTGTCTTTGAAGGACGAATAAAATCACTCCATACATCTGGCTTGATTCCAGCACAGGGAAAGCACATTGCTGATAGGGTTGATGCAATCTGGTAAGCTGATTACACTATAATGAATAAAGCTCTCCTTGTGTGGGAAACATAAGAGCGAGGGGGGCCATGCGGCATTCTCTCATACCCTTAGCCTGTAGTGGTTCAGCAACTCGCACTGCTTAGCTCTCCAGGTCTCAATTGATTTTGTAGAAAAAATATCTGCCTTTTTTCGAATAGAAAATAATGGATCCATTTATCTGGTCATGAATGATTCTATGAAACATGTACAACATAAGCTTTTAAAGGATTACTCACCCCAATAATTCTAGCTTCTATACCCTTGTACCCTTGGTATCCTTTAGTATTTTTTTTCTTTGTTACTCTGAAAATAAATTACCAAAGGTCAGTTATTAATGCCGGCTTTCTGTTTTCAGTAATTATAGGAGGGGTTTATCAAGCTCAAATCAGTAGTTAGGCTCATATTATTTTGCCTTAACAAATACTGCCTTGTATTTCCATCACCAACCAGTAATTAGGTTATCTTGTTTTTGTCGTTTTGTTTGTTCTCCTAACACAAATTGAATCCTGGTTATGGAGTTTTAGAGGCAAATTCAATTCAGTACTGCCTTCACAAATACTTTTAGTGTTCATTCGATACCAGGACCAAAATAGCTTGCATAATTTCACCAGGTTATTATTTACCCTATACTTCTTTGTTTATGACTGGGCTCACTGGAAAGAAGAGTTAAATTCATAGAACATGACAAGTCAAATGTATTTATTGAAATGATATAAATAAACCTTGTACAGTATCCACTCTATTGAAAAATTGATGGTTGGGCTATGATGATTGTGTATAAGGAGAATACTGCATCTTACCTCCATTCTGAAGTCCATTTTGGTCTAATCAACTTGAGTCTTTCTGCAGGGTCTCGGGGAGCCAAATTCTGATGAACCGGCCTCGAGCGAGGCTAGGGCTTATGGTGTACTGGCTCTTCTTGCACCTATGGTTGCTGGGCGGCATCTTATGACACTACTCATCAATACCCAGCCCTACCTCATAGCATAATTGTAAAATAGCACGTACTAATAGTTTCTTCTTTCTTTTATACCATACATGGTAGATGGTACAAATGTCATTCTTTTCATTTTTCTCCCTCCTGCTCAGATTTGTACTAGAGCAGTATATGTTAATTTTTTGCGCAGGAAATGTGATGTGCAGAAAATAATACCATCATTCTTTGTTATACTGAAGAAGTGGTAGCAGTAGATGTGGCCCTGATGAGTTCCATCATCATAAATTCGTTGCTGGAAATGAAAGCTTTTGCAGTATCGAGCGTATTATCCTGTTTACCTTTCCGTTCTATAGCATAAATTAAACTAGCCCATTTAACTTTGCGGAAAAAGTGGGGAGTCAACAGAGCAGCGACAGTAATATTATGTTGTTTTGAGGTGCATACCATCATCATTCAAATAATCACAAAGCGGCTTCAGTGGTGATCAAGGTGGCTCGGTGTTTCTCACTCCATATAATAATGGATCTGAGGAAGAAAAATTACAATTTTTGTAAAGCGGCACTGAATTCAGATATTTTGGAGAAATTCCTACTAAAATTAATATGAATGAATGGATCCTATAATATAAATTGAAATTTGTGCATTTCAAACACGTTCCAGCTTAAGAGAGAGGAGAGAAAAATTAGCTGACATGTACGCCCCATGTCTTCCAACTTAGCAAAACCGCTAATTAAAACAGTTGGATGGTCAAATATGGACGATTTTAATAGTTTGGTGGCTGAAAATTTCTAATTTCATGGTTTAATAATCAAAACCAAACTGAAACGGTATTTTAATGACTAAAAATGGACTTTACTTAAAACAAAACATAACCCTGTTAGAAAAAACCCTTTCATTTCGGGAAAATTAGATATGTACCATTGAAAGAGTTCATGTTTAGATATTTACCATCAAAAGATTTAGTTTTAGATATTTAGGGCCTGTTTGGGACCGCTCCACTCCACCTTTTGCAACTCTGCTCCTAAACTATCCGGCCAAACAGGTCCAGCTCCACAAACTCCACTCCAAAAAAAGGTGGAGTTGAGGGCCAACTCCACGTTTTTCAGGGAGCTCCTCAAGGGGTACTCCCGAAATCAAAGTTTCATATGTCCTCATGGAGTTGAGGGATAATTACCCATCACTGCCATCTGTTACACAGAAAAACATTTGTTTTCTTTTCTCTCTCCCCCACCCCCGACGCTTCTCCGTGATGGCTGAAGGTGGTAGATCCAATGATCCGCACCAAGACGAGGTACTTTATGGCTCCCAACCCGCCGGCGTCATCGCCGTGACTCGGGCAGTTCGCCGGCGCCGAGGGTGGGGCTCCCGCGGCCTCCTCACGCGGCTGGCGTCCCAGGCCAGGCCACTGGCCGCCCAGGGATGGACGGAAACGCGGCGGCTGGCGCCCAAGCTGCTGCCACTGCTCTCTAGTTATCTATGGACAATTATCTTATTCGGATGATGCAGTTTTTTTAATTATCTATGGACTTCAATTTGGATGATGCACTTTATTAATTATATATGGACAATATTTCTATTCGGTGATGTATGGCATGTTAAGTCTTGACCACTTTGGCGTGAAGCACTTTTTCGTGCTTATTTTGCCTACGGAAAATACATATTAAAAAATTAAAATGGTTTACATCAAACATCGTTTAGGGGTATATTAGACCTTTGTCATCGAAACCTTGTGTTCCTGGAGCTGGAGCTAGGCTGGGTGCCACAAACAGGACACTTGCTCCAGAAACTTCGCAGCATAGCTACTCCATGGTGGAGTAGAGCTGAGAAAACTGGAGCAGAGCAGTTCCAAACGGCCTTACCATCAAAAGATATAACCTTACGTCCTTACAGCTCAATAGCATTCCGTTTGTTTCCGTCGGCTCATCACTTGTTTTTTACCGATCAACTTTTGAAGCATTCCAAATTTGCCCCTATTCTAACTCCTGCGCTCGTTCAGTTGGCCCAGTACTCCAGTAGCCTGACGCACCCATAGCCACAAGCACCGAAGGAAAAAGAGGAAGGCGGCCTCCCCGGCGACGCACGCTCTGTGAGGATACAGATCAAACAATCAAATTAATCGACCAAATTCAAGCTACGATATCACCAAGATGTTCGATACACACGATAGCAGGATCGCCATCGCCAAAGTCTCCGGCAAGCCGGCCAATTCTATCCTATTACAAAGTTCTTCCCCTTCTGCAAGAAGATGCTCCTGTGCCTTTTACGACACATCACCAGCAATGCCTCAGGCTGTCCAACTTGGGCCGGTATATTTCCTATTGGGCTTGCGAATCCTTGATGTCATGGGCCGTCGGTCTTGGGCTGGCTCAACAGATGGTGTAGCAGCTCTTGGGTTCGTGACATCCCCCCCTTCTTCAGGAACGGCTTGTCCCCAAGCCGTTGCAGCAGGAAAACGGCTCTTGAGGGCAGCTTCATCCTCCCAGATAGCCATCAACGAGGGCCAAGAAGACCATTTAATCAACACTTGTGCAACATCACGATCTGCTACCTTGACAATCCTCCGTTGTAGTATCTTTTCTGGAACTTGGTAAGCATCCGTGAGTATAGGTAACTGAGCACATACCTGGTGGTTATGCCCCACAGCTTTCTTCAGTAAGGATACATTAAACACCGGATGGATAGATGTTGTAGCAGGTAGCTTCAATCGGTAGGCCACCTGACCAATCTTTTCGATAATTTGATAGGGCCCAAAGTACTTGAAAGACAACTTGTGATTTGCCCGTTTCTGAAGAGATGATTGAACATAAGGCTGAATTTTCACAAACACCCAGTCATTTACCTCAAAAGTTCGTTCAGATCGATGTTTATCAGCCTGATGCTTTTGTCTTTGCTGAACTCGCACTAGTTGTTGCTGCACTAGCTGTAACATGAGTTTCCTTTCTTTCATCCAAACCTCCAGATCAGGAATGGTACAAGCATTTAACACATCTATCCCCACATGGCGAGGCTGCTGTCCATAGAGAATTTCGAAGGGAGTCTTACCAAGACTAGAATGATAGCTGGAATTGTACCAAAATTCAGCTAAGCTTAGCCATTCTTTCCATTTCCTAGGGCAAGCATGCACAAAGCATCTCAAATACCCTTCCAAGCACTGATTAACTCTTTCTGTTTGCCCATCCGTTTGTGGATGATAAGCACTGCTCATCCTGAGTGTTGTACCTGACAGCTTAAATAATTCTTGCCAAAATGTACTAGTGAAGATTCTGTCTCTATCAGAAATAATAGTTTCTGGAAGACCATGGAGTTTGTACACATGATCCATATAAGCCTGAGCCACCCTCATAGCAGTGAAAGGATGTGCTAGAGGAATGAAATGGGCATATTTGGACAATTTGTCTACTACCACCATAATACAGTTGTACCTGTTTGACATTGGTAACCCTTCAATGAAATCCATTGTCACCACTTGCCAAGTAAATTCAGGGACAGGTAAAGGTTGTAATAGACCTGGGTACTTGACTCTCTCTGCCTTAGCTTGTTGACAAATTTGACAAGCAGCTACCACTTTTTGTATCATAGCCTTCATCTTTGGCCACTTAAACATTTGCTTCACTTTGGTATATGTCACCAGATATCCTGAATGTCCACCTATTGCACTAGAATGAAGGGCTTGAATGATTCTGTTTTGAACAGCTGTATCAGGTGGAACTAATATTCTATTCTTGTGTTTGATTAATCCATCCTTCAATTCATAGTTGCCAGAAGGGTTTGTCACAGCCAAAGCTGCCATCGATTGCTTAGTCTCAGGGAATTTCAGATATCCTTGCATAATCTCTTCAAACCGCTTGGGTTGAGAAATTGACACAGCCAGCACTTCCATGTGATTATGAGGTGGCATCCTAGACAAAGCATCAGCTGTAACATTTTCCACACCTTTCTTATAGCATAATTTATACTTCAGACCTAACAATTTGGTTAGAGCCTTGTGCTGCCAAGATGTTGTTAGTCTCTGATCATCCAGGTGGGTCAAGCTTTTCTGGTCTGTCTTGATGATGAATTCAGCATGTTGTAAATAAGATCTCCAATGATCAACTTCCATAAGAATAGCCAAACACTCTTTTTCATATGTGGACAGAGCTTGGTTCTTAGTACCCAAAGCTTTGCTGATATAAGCAATAGGATGACCTTCTTGAAGTAACACAGCACCCACCCCTTTATCTGAAGCATCTGTTTCAATGACAAACACCTTTGAGAAATCAGGTAAGGCCAGGACTGGTGTGGAGCTTAAAGCTTGTTTGAGTAGATTGAAAGCTTGTTCATGTACAGATGTCCATACAAAAAGTTCACCCTTTTTTAACAGATTTGTGAGCGGTTTACTAATGACCCCAAAATTCTTGACAAATTTCCTATAATAGCCAGCCATGCCTAAAAAACTTCTGACTTCTTTAACACAAGTAGGTGTGGCCCAATGTACTATATCCTTCACTTTGGATGGGTCTGTGGCCACTCCTTCTCCACTGATGATATGCCCCAGATAATGAATCTGTTTCTGAGCAAATGAACATTTAGATAATTTAGCCTTGAACTGATGTTGCCTCAATAATTCCAACACTTGTTGCACATGTTTCACATACTCTGTCCAGTTCTTGCTATAGATCAGAATATCATCTATGAATACTACCACACATTTCCTGAGAAGAGGTGCCAAAACTGAGTTCATGACATGCTGAAAGGTTGCAGGTCCACCAGTTACTCCATAAGGCATAACTTTATACTCATAGTGTCCATTGTGTGTAAAGAATGCTGTCTTGTATTGATCCTCCAGTTCCACCAAAATCTGATGATAACCAGATCTCAAGTCCAATGAAGTGAACCACACAGCTCCTGATAGCTCATCCAAAAATTCTTCCATAATTGGCATTGGGTAGCTATTCTTGATTGTCAGAGAATTTAATCTTCTATAATCAACACAAAGACGCCACTCCCCAGTTTTCTTCTTGACCAACAAGACAGGAGATGCAAAAGGGCTAGAGCTCTCCTGAATCATGCCACTCTTCAACAGTTCCTGAATTTGTTTTTCAATTTCATCTTTCTGAGCTGGGCTGTATCTATATGGTCTGAGTTTAAAAGGTTGAGCACCAGCAATGAGGGGTATGGTATGAGTGTGGGATCTTCTTGGTGATATCGTATCTTGAATTTGGTCGATTAATTTGGTTGTTTGATCTGTATCCTCACATCGAGCTCCTTCAGTGTCATCGCCATATCAGCAACTTGCTTATCCATTTCCATCGCTTGCCTCTGAACGCGAGTTTGATACTGAGGGCGCTTGAGGTAGTCGGGTAATTCCGCCAGGATGAACACTGCCACGAACAACTCCGAATGGAAAATGCGATTTCCCCACTACACCCTAAGCGGTGCGAAACTTGGTTGGACGACGGCGCCGGAACGGCTAACCGGCGATTTGCGGTGGCCGCCGCCGGCTGGGAGCCGGTGGGCGGGGCGTGGACGGCGAGAACGGGAAGATTCTCGTCGTAGCGGCTGCACAGAACAGATCGAACGCAGCTGGGAAATCACAAACTGAATCTGATACCAGATGTGAGGATACATATCAAACAACCAAATTAATCGACCAAATTCAAGCTACGATATCACCAAGATGTTCGATACACACGATAGCAGGATCGCCATCGCCAAAGTCTCCGGTAAGCCGGCCAATTCTATCCTATTACAAGGTTCTTTCCCTTCTGCAGGAAGATGCTCCTGTGCCTTTTACGACACATCACCAGCAATGCCTCAGGCTGTCCAACTTGGGCCGGTATATTTCCTATTGGGTTTGCGAATCCTTGATGTCATGGGCCGTCGGTCTTGGGCTGGCTCAACAGATGGTGTAGCAGCTCTTGGGTTCGTGACACGCCCCCGGCGGCCTCCCCGGCGCGCTCCCCGACGGTCCTCCTGGCGGGGCTGCCTCCTCCGCCGCGCCCTCGCTGCAGTACGTATCCCCATCTTACTCTCTTACTCTCCTTCCTCGTGTATTTTCATGGTTCTAAACCCTAGATTCTCCCCTTTCTTGCCGCGCTCAGCAATCGATCTAGTACTGCATCAAATGGTTCCTGCTGAGGTCCTGAACATCTGCAATTTTTTTGCAAGTACCTAGTTTTCTGGTTGATGGTGCTGAAATGTGGGTTGGACTGCAGCTACGTCGCTGTTGGCATGGAATATTACTGATGGAACGAGGGATTGTGTCTGGCCTTTCTCAGTAAGGGCAAAATGGTCACAGTTAACATGAACTTAACAGAAGTGGTAAGAGAGTCTTCTTTTAATAGTAAATTTCTATAGTTGATTTTTTTATGGTAAATATCTAAACATGAACTCATAATGGTACAGATCTAATTTTCCCATTTCAGTTCTGGAAACAGATCGAAAGTTTCTGAAGCAAAAAAAACCTCTCGAACCCTTCCTCCGTAGACTGTTCGAACTGCCCTCCCATGGCAAGCACGCCAGGCAGCTCCGCGCGCTCTCCAGGCGGTGGCGATGGAGAGACGGACCTCGAAGCCTTGGCCCTAGCCAAGGTTGCAGAGGCAGCCGACGCAATCGCCGCCGCTGCGAGTGCCGGCGAGGTGGTCCGCGCGATCCACGCCGTCGCTGCCCTCCTCTTCCCCGTCGACTCCGCCGCCGTCGCCAGTGAGGCCCCGAGCCCTAATCCACACACCTATCCTCAAATCTCTCATTCGTACCACTTCTGGTCTCTGACTCGTGTTGTTCGCGTGCGCTTGTAGGTACTGTCGAGGAACCCTTCAGGACCCAGGTCAGTCTTTATGATAGTTCGAAGCCTATGAGCTCATTCATTTGAGCGAATTTCTGAGACATTTATGAAATGTTGATATACTTCTGTGGCAACTATGCTTTCCTATGAAGTTTGATTGATGGAAGGGGTCTGGACTTCCAGGAAGTCTGTTTTGGCTTGCTGTTGCATGGGATAGCATGCCAAAATTAAATCCACCAATTATCGCATAAGAAAATTGGTTTATATTTATATTATAAAAGTCCATACATGCAATTGAAGTCGGAGAAACTGTATTCTCGAAAGAACTAGCTTAGCATTGAAACTAGATTAATTGCCCACAAGATCTTCTGGTTGATGAGCATTTCTATACTTATTACATTTGTGATTCCATGGGTTATCATACAAGATATTACTGAGACCACTTCGGTGAGAAGTTAGCCGCACACATTTATAGAATTATTGGGACCTTTGTCCAGTCATAAGCATTCATTACAGTGCACTGAGTTGTAAATCGGTGAACATTTTCAACTGTATGTACTTGTTTCTGTGTGATTCAGAAAATTGGAGGTCAGATTCAGAAAATTTGGTGCATAAATTAGTAACTACTTTAACTACATGTACTTATAGCATGGGGGTTCATGGTTTTTTTTTTCTTCAGATTATTGAAGCTGTAAGCCTTAGCAATGATGAAAGGGAGTCTTGGAGGCGGGCCTTTTATCATGGTCCAGCTTTTCCTACTATGTCTAAAATATTGATTGGCAGTAAGTATATTCCTCAAATTTGTCACTGTGTAACACAATATTGTTGCATTCGACAGATAACGAATAGTAAATGCCTCCCCCAGCTGCAGCCACATATTGCCATGATTCATTAAGTTCAATACAGACTTGACTTGTGCCATTATCAGAAGGGAGCTAAGGTCTTTTTTTTAAACTTATGTTCAGATAAGTTTCATTGAAGAATTGATATTCATGTCCAAAGTCATTTGTATCCACTATATCCTGGTGGAAAGCAAGAGAGGCCTACTTGCTGGATGTTTTTGGGGACTTTGTCCATCGTGTTAAAGTTTGATGTGTGGAATCTTGTGGAGAACTCTAGCTGTGTACTGTCCTTAATTGCTTGTTGAATCAATCATATACAGATATACTCTTCCTGTCACTTCTGCTTAGAAATGAAAAGCAATTCAAATGTGGTTGCGGTGTTATATAGGGCGGATCTAACTTTTGTGTGGGGACACCGGCTGTTTGGGGCCCTCGTTGTCTTCCACAGGAATTCGGTTGCCCCCACAGACATCTAGAATGTTCGGAACATTTTGATGAGTTACTAAGCATGTCGTCACTTTGTTACTCTTAAGCGTTTTTGCACTCTAATCCATTCTGCCACTTTGGTTGTCAGATGTTGCCTTGAAGTGGTTACGGAAGATTCATGCCTATGCACGGAAAGAAATTTATGATTCATTTTTTGCCAAAGGACCTCCAACTGAAGTGATTCAAGCTCTTGTTCCCGCGTTATCTGAAAAGAAAGATTCTAAGGAGGACAATCGGGCTTTTTGCTTGAACCTTGAAAGGTGGTATTCATAACCAGATCATTTGCAATTTATCTGAACTACAATATGCTCAGCTTTTAGACATTACACCAAAAATCTTGTTTTATGGTTTGTCTTTGTGAACTTCAGTAGTGGCATGCCTTTGTCACATTAGCCTGAGTGTATGTATGCACTGTTCAGTCTAGTTATCTCAAAAGCAATTGGGCCACATTTTCCTCTTATCTTTAACTAGTGATTGTTGCCTCTTCTCTTAGAAATTTTAATTCCATGTGGAATTTTCCTTGTGCGCTCACCTTTGAATTTAGGTTTCGTACTTAATAGTTTTACCCATTTCAGGCTACTGATTCTATGCTTGCTTGATAATAAGGGGGTTTCCCAAATTGTCGCGGAGTTTACTCGTTCTAATAAGCATGGTAATGATATTCTCAACCCAGACAAAACAATATTTGCTTCAAGAGTTGCGCAGCTACTGGCATCTGTTCCAGATAAAGCAAGATTAGGAGCTTCCGCTGCACTTACATCACCGTATCCTTTTCAATAGAGTATTTTATACTTTACTATGCCGTTAACCTGAGATTCTTTCTTGCTAAATTTCTTATTTGTGGTATGTTGCAGCTGGGTCAAAGACCATAGTTCAAAATTTGGGTTGATATGTGTTTTGGCATTTATTTCTGCCTATTGTTTTTAAACTCAAATACCGTTTTTCCTTCTCATTTAAATCCTTAACAAAAACTAAGCCCATTCTTCAAGGATGTTATCAGCCAACTTTTTGCTGGAGCAGAAGCAGCAACTGTTCAGTTGGCTGCTGAAAAAGATACTAATGAACATGCCTTGAGTTCTATGTTCTTCTTTGTGGGTGAAGTGCTATCTCGTGTTAGTCGCCGTGGGTCTACTGGTGAGGATTAATCCCTCAAAGTGCACTTTGATGTTTTGATTGTTCTATGACTTATGGCATGTTTTGTTAGTTCTTTTGCGTAAAGTTTGTACACATTAAGCTTTGTTCTATTTGTTTGCCACCACTATTGCACGGCAAGGCATCAGATCATTTGTTTGTATGTTTGATAACGTCTTGTTGGTTTCAGGCGTTTTAGTTGCTGAATTGATTCCTAGGCTCCGCAATCACCTACACAAATGTGTGCCAGATCATAAGGCCATAAGTCCTGAGATGTTCCAGCATGTTTCCCAGTCCCAATTTTGGTTCAATATGATTGAAGCAATGAAAGATCAACATTCTATTGAAAGGTTGACAGAAGAGTTGTTGCATCAGCTTGCATCACAGCATATAAGTGATGAAGAGGCTTATTGGATTCTGTGGACCCTCTTTAATCAGAGCTTCAAGCATTTAACTGTCATGAGGTGAGATAGGACCCATTGTTTTTGCTAAGCAACACGGAAGTGCATCTTCTGGTAGTTTAGCGATTATTTTTTTTTAAGTTCATCTGCATATGTGGCAATGTGGCATGTAGTATGCTATATTGCTTTGTGAAGTGAAGGATTATTGAAAATCCTTCTTTGGCCAATAATTGGTTCACGATGTCTAATTTGGCAAGTAAGAGAGCAATCTGCTCTTTCTTTTTTCTGGTCATTGCTCTGCAAATTATTTCTGCAACTATCATCTTTCCACTTACTGTGTATTATGGAGTTTTCTGGACATGTCCTCTGAGATGGGATTTTAATTTGAGTATCCCATCATTATTTTCAAATCAGTGTTTATGTGTTCGGGTCTCTCATATCAGCACCTATTTCATTGATACATATTTACCTTTTTGATTTGTGGATTTTTCATCGTGAATAATATTGTTCAGATCCATATTACTATGAAGGGCATGTTTCATGCATTACTTTCATCATATCCTACCTCTACATGACTATTATATGTACAAATTGTCTGCCGTAGAAACTGTGGCATTTACTAAATTTGTAAAGTATTTCATTTTTTTGTCTTTTCCTTCATTATGTAACTTTACCGCATCTTCAGGGCAATGTTTGTTGATAAATTTTTGCTCTGGAAAACATTTCCTTTATGCTGCCTGAGATGGATTCTTCAATATGCTGTCTTTGAATGCCCACCAAATTCAGCCACAGAAACTCTGATGCAAAGGACACCGAACTTCTTTGGTACTTTGCAAAGTTTGGTTAGTATTTGGTCCAGGAAAGAGTTTGTTCAGTCATATTCAGTGGAGCAACAAGCTTGTATCCTTTAAGCCTCTGAAAATTAAGTTGTTTCATTTTTTTTGTTGCAAATTATTGTTTGGATTGTTCCCCTTAAGAAATTCAGATATCACTGCATCAGTTGGATTATGTTTGGAAAAGCTTACAAAGAAAGAATTAGAAACAACTAAAGATGTATTGAATTCTATTCTTCAAGGAGTAAGCTGTGAGTTTTTCCCTGTACATTACCTTAGCAGGATATGATATGAATAATCATAACATCTCCTTGCTGAATGTTATTTTGTTACTATAGGCAGGTTAGAGAGCCCAATTGATTTAGTACGGAAGATGGCTAGTGCTGTTGCATTGACATTTTCTAAAGTTGTTGATCCAAAAAATCCTCTGTACCTTGATGACAACTGTTGTGAAAATGTTGATTGGGACTTTGGGGTTCTATCTCCAAAGGAAATCAAAGCCCCTTTACACGCTGTAGAATCGAAAAACAAACCAAAAGCATGGGAGAACAAGAGAAATGCTGGTCACAAGAAGGAAAAAGTGATCAAATATGATATTCCAGACATGAGAGCAAAAATTGTAGAGATCAAATCAGTAGACCATGATCAAATGTCTGATACTGTTATGAATGGGCAGTTTGAGGAGGAAGAATGTGATGAGGAAAGCATGAATATCGATGCATCCAGTGATTCGTCCCTGGAGCCATATGATCTATCAGATGATGACACTGATTTGCAAAAGAAATTCAGCCACCTTAGTGATCTTGCTGCAGCACTAAGAAAACCTGATGATCCAGATGGTGTAAGTTCCCAACTATTGTTATCAGTTCTTTTCAAAGAAAATATTGCAAAATCCTGATCTTTCTTTATTTTCTGTGCTCAAGGTTGAAAATGCTCTTAGTTCTGCTGAAAAGCTTGTGAGAGCTTCACCTGATGAACTACGCCACAACTCAGGTGATCTTGTGAGAGCACTGGTGCATGTTCGCTGTTCTGATTTGGCAATGGAAGGAGAGGAAGATTCTGCTGAAGAAAAGAGACAGAAGGCATTGGTTGGCTTGCTGGTAACCTGCCCATTTGAATCACTAGATGTTCTGACAAAATTATTGTATTCATCTAGTGTGGATATTAGTCAGCGCATTTTGATTATTGATGTTATGACTGAGGCAGCACAGGAGCTTGCAGAAACTAAAATTGTGAAGATGGAACAACGACGTGGTAACTTGATAACTGACAATTCTCCCTCCTGGCTGGTTCCAAGTAATAGGGGACCCCCTGGGGCAGGCCCTTGGAGAGAGGTCTCTGAACCAGGGACACTTTTAAGTTGGTCACACCGCTATGAAAGAGAAGTTCCATCTAGATCAGATCAAGTTAAATCAGGGAAATCCCGTAAATGGGGACTTGGAAAAGCAAAAGACCTGCAGGCTGAGTGGTCTAAAAATAGATTTCCTTTGTATGCTGCTGCTTTTATGCTCCCTGTGATGCAAGGATATGATAAAAGATCACACGGTATCGACTTGCTCAATCGGGACTTTGTTGTTCTCGGTAAATTGATATACATGCTTGGTGTCTGTATGAAGTGCATGGCCATGCATCCAGAAGCATCAGCTCTTGCTCCCGCTTTTCTTGATATGATAAGATCTAGGTATTCACCAGAAGAAGAAATATCTATATGTTGAGGAACTTGGTTGTTTACCATTATTTTTTTTTCTAAATTTTGATGTGAACTCTTTTTCTACAGAGCTGTTTCACAACATGCTGAAGCATATGTCAGAAGGTCCGTGCTGTTTGCAGCGTGTTGCATATTGATATCTTTGCATCCATCATACGTAGCTTCATCTCTCATAGAAGGCAACCAGGACATCTCTACTGGCTTAGAGTGGATACGCACATGGGCTCTTCAAGTTGCTGAAGCTGATCCTGACACAGAATGCACATCAGTAAGTATTGCACATGTTGCATTGAATTAGAATACTTTGGCCTTCCATTTTATTCTGCAGTAAAGATACTGTTTACTTGGTGAAATGATTTACTATTTGGTCGCTTGATTATCAGGACATCATATATTTTGTTATCAGCAATCTTGATAGCCAATCATCCCATTTTGTTCACATCAAGCGAATGCTTTCAGTAATTCGTGCTAGTAATATATGTTGGATATGCAATCATTAATACTGTTGCTAATCGTGTTCTTTCCATATTTGACTCCGTAGATGGCCATGACCTGCCTGCGGCTCCATTCTGAGATGGCTCTTCAGACTTCGCGCGCTCTGGAATCTGCAGATCACTCCAAGACTAGCAGAACCCTACCTACTAAGCTTGATAGCATCATCATACCGTTTGGAAACATGTGATGAACTGTACAAGTAGTGGAGGGATGTATCCTGTCGTTGTACAGAAATTTCATAGCAAATTCTGGTTATGGAGTATGTAGGCCTAGCTTTCTGGTTGTAGCGGCTGTTTATGTGCTGGCCCCGTGGCAGTGTGCACGCTGCAGGGACAGGAAACCTCCATTTTTTGGGATCAACTAGGCAAAGCTATTGCATTGTTCTTCTTGAGCGAAAGCAGTCAATCAGTCAGTCACTTCGTGCGACGTTGGGCGTCACATGTACTACATGCGACATGTATTGCCCCTTAGGGCAGTTCAATTCAATACAAGCTCACATTCCTGCACTCCTCTCCTTCTAATATTATGGGAAACGGTTTCTCGTCCTTCAGTTATGCCGCCTCAGCTGGATGCTTACACATTTGAGTCAAGCAAGTATCTGTTCAGATGTGAGCCTTGATGAAGATAATGGTCGATGGGCCTCTTCAGACACATCGATCAATTTGGAAGAGATGTTCAATATAATGGAACGCTACTTACATAAACGTTCACTGCCTTCAGAATTTCCGTGCACTAGCTAGATGTGAAATACTCCATATCTGTGATCTCCAACACCAATACAACATGCATCAACCAACCAGAACTGTAGAGATGTTTGGCTTCGTTTGGTTCGTTCCCTGGTTAATGGAACCAACCAGAACTCCTGATGTGGACGACCTAGTTCGTCGATGCAGAAAAGCTAGGGAAAGCTGCGCTGCAAGCCTGCAATCTGTATCCGACGTCGCCACGGAAACCAACGGCGCGCGGAGAAGTCCGAATGCTCGGCAAACGTTCGTTCCCTCCTCTCCGCGCGCCCTGCCCACGCGCTCCGGCTCCGACTCGACTCCGACGCGGGAAGGAAAAAAAAACAACAACCGCCGTGTATCGGGAGATCGCGTCACACCGGCGCTACTGGAAACAACTCTTCGTGCAGTCGGAGCGCCCGAGCGGCACATCTGGCATCACCACCCCCTTCCTGCCGTCCGATCCGATCTTGCTGGATGGCGTGTGCGCAACGCGCCGCCGGCTATTTTCGGCAACCTTTGCGTTCGGAACGCGCCTCGGACTCGGACTCGGATTCCCATCTCGCAGGGCCTGCAGCTGAGCCAGATCGAGCGTGTCGTTCGTTTGTGATACGACGATGCGCCACGCATAAATAGCCCGGGGAGTGCGACGTGCCTGCCCACGCCACTTTCCTCTCCCCCTGCGTACGTCCTGCCTCCTTCTGCCGCTTCTTGCACGATTGCACCGCCGCCGCCGCCGCCACCACGCCACACGGCCGCCGGGCGCCTCTTCTTTCCGGCTACTCTCTCACGCGAGCTCGAGGCGATGGAGATCATGGACCCCTTCGCGCACGAGCTCCTTGCTCGCCCTCCGCCCCCCGCCTTCGACTTCGACTTCTTCCCCGCCGCCGGCAACGTCGACACCATGACGATGAACACGGAGCTCGCGATCGGGCAGCTTGATGACTACCTCCGCGCCATCGGCGTGCTCCCTCCTCTTCCGGCGCCCGTCTATGTCCCTCCCGATGCCGCCGTCTGGGGTGACATGGACTACGGCGTGGGCGTGCACCTCCCGGCGACGCACGACCTGTACTTCGACGCCCAAGTCACCCAGCCGGCGGCGCCACCGCCGTCGCCCGCAGCCTCGTCCTACGACGACGGGTCCGCCGCGACCCTGGGCTCCTACGCCAGCGACATCGACGCCAGCCTCCGCGCCATGGAGGCCGACGCCGCGTACCGGACCTCGCCGGACTACCTCGACGGCGGCCGCGTGGACCCGGCGGCGCGCGCCGCCCTGGTCTCCTGGATGTTCGACTTCGCCCGGTACTTCGGCTTCGGCCCCGCTGCGGTCCACCGCGCCGTCTCCTACGCCGACCGGTTCCTCTCCGTCTCAGCGGCGGCTGCCACCGGCGTCGGCGCCGACGACGCCGACCACCGGCAGCTCCGCCTCCTGGGCGCGGCGGCGGTGTACGCGGCGGCCAAGTACGAGGACGGCGCCACCGCGCGGCGGGTGAGCTGACTCGTCGCTGCTGGACCACCGCTGCCTGGGGCTCCTGCCGTCGGCCGTGGCGGCGGCGGCGATCCTGCTGGCGAGGCTGTTCCTGGAGGCGCCGTCGCCGCACGGCCGCGAGCAGGTGCGGAGGTGGGGCAGGGAGCTCGAGGAGCTGACGGGGTACAAGCCCATGGACGTGTACGATGGCCTGGAGTGCTTGTACAAGAGGATGCCTGATGATTCGGGGTTCGAGATCTCTCCATTGCTCTTCGCTGATCAGAGCTAGCCTGCTGTAGAACTGTAGAAGTAGCGGGAATTCTGGCGAGCAGAAGCGCTGGCTTTTAGCCGCTGTTTTTGTGCCTTGAAATTCAGATTTGTAGTGATTGTAGTATATATTGTTTAGTTCGCAAGTGAAGATGTAAGATTCTGTTTGTAATTCATCACCTGTCATGCAAAAGCGGCTGGCTGGATCAGTTGTGCACATCGAAATTCAGTTTTGGCATGCTTGCACGATCAGTTCCCATGCAAGTCGGCATGTAATCGTGTAAGATTCTGTTTGTAGTTCATCAGCTTCTTGTCGTGTAATACAGTTGGAGTCCAGATTGGAATTCATGTTGGGACTACTTGTGTTTATTTGGGAATCAATTTCGGTGTGGAGTTTGTATCTCCTGCCCGATGGGTCATACTCTACAGTCAAGAGTTAAGATGCTTCTGGCAAAGTGACAATCCATGAGTTCAATATATAAAAAAAGAGTTTTATATACACATACTCCATAAATTACGATCTTTTAATTGTGTATGTATGTATTCTTCATGCATGAAAGATCACTGAGTTTGACCCTTTTCTTTTTGGGTGAATCGAAGATCACTGATGATTGCAGTAGTCATGTGCTTGGTCACCCATGGGGCCATGGGCATTGGTCAAAGATTTTCTTCCGGAAGAGAAGCTCTCGACAAATCCGGCCCATGGGCTATTGCCGCTGGATGTCGTTAACAACTGGGCCACGTTTCCATCCATAACCAATCCAAGTCCACCAGCCGAACCAGCCAGCCAGACAGCCGACTCTTCGTGCGACCGGAGCGAGAGAGCCTGCCGAACCTAACAGAAGCGAGACCCCCGGCGGCGAGCGAGATGGACGGCGGCGCCGGCGAGGAGGGGAAGCAGGAGCGGCACCTGGTGCTGGCCCACAAGCTCTTCCTTCTCTCCCACCCCGCCGTCGACGACCTCTCCAAGGTCGCCCTCCGCGCCGAGGTCCTCGACGCCGTCAAATCCGATGGTACCGTGCCGCCCCTCCTCTGCTCTCCCCGATTCCTCCGGTGTGCGGCTCCCTGATGTGGTTTGGTTTCCTGTGGAACCGCCAGACATGGCGCCGCTGTTCGAGTCGCTGGTCGCCGCGGGTGTGCTGGAGGCGGACGCCGCGCTGCTGGCCGAGATGCGTGGGAAGATCGATGAGGAGATCCGCAAGCTAGATGAGAAGTGAGTGGCTTTCTTCTTCTTAAGATGTGGATTCGGTTTCCGATTGGCATGTTGATTCGTAATCTAGCCTTCTAGGACCCTGTATCTGGATGATTTTGTGGTGATGAACTGATGATAACTCAGGTTGTACCATGCTCTTTTGCCAACGAGACTAGCTTAGTTTGGATGCTAGAAGTAAGCGGTACGACTTGCCATTGCATTGCACTGTAGATATATGGGTTATGGATTATGATTGGTCATTCTTTGGGGTAAGATCGTGAGGGGATCCTGCAATTTTTGTAAAAGTTGTGCCTAATTGTGTTCAACACTTATGTCCACGCTATGATCTAACTGGTACGTGTGAGATTTGCATATCCCTGCATCTGCTGCCATGCACATTAATAGATATACATTCTTTGGGTATTGTGTTTCTCTTAACTGGTGTAAACAGGGTTGAGGAAGGGTAGTAAGGGGGTTCTAGGCATGTTTGGTTCGACGCCAAAGCGAGCCGTACCAAAATTGGTGTGCCCAGCCAGCCAAGGGCGTGCATTTGGTTTAACGCCCACTATTTGGCATGCCAACATGTCCAGGCCAGCGCTAGTTCTTTTTTGTGCCACACGCGGGTGAGACAGTGGCGGCAAAATCCCTTGCCCAATCGTTGGCACGCCCTGCATTGGCGTGCTCTACTGGGCAAGAACCAAACGTGCCCCTAAAGACTGCACCATAGTTTGTTCCTTTGATGTTTGGTCAACTGATATCAAATAACTTTCAGCACCTTAACTACAGGAATAAAAATCAATCAGGTAAGTTGGGATTTTTTGCCAAGTAAGCAGTGTTAATGAGGTTAGAATGAGGATCTGAGTGTGAATGAAGAGCAAGTTATGATAACAAGCTATAATAGAACTTTTAACAGAGCCCTGACGAGTTCCAGTTCAAATTTATACGCCTTTTCAGTGGCTATATGATTCTGCATGGTTTTGACTTCCCATATATGTATATAATGATTTAATTGGGAGCAAGTTTTGTCCTCTGAACCTGAACTCCTTTTCAATTGTCATGAAGAATTGCTGATGCTGAGGAGAATTTGGGTGAGAGTGAAGTGCGCGAAGCCCATCTTGCCAAATCATTGTACTTTGTAAGGGTTGGCGAGAAGGTACGGACTTGTTTTACTCTAATTTATCTATGGCCTTGTTCCCTAAAAGCCTGTCCTAGATAACATGGTTGACACATTCTAAACCATTATTTCAGGAAAAGGCCCTGGAACAGCTTAAAGTTACTGAAGGAAAAACTGTAGCTGTTGGCCAAAAGATGGATCTTGTGTTTCACACTTTGCAGATTGGATTTTTCTACATGGATTTTGATCTCATCTCAAAATCCATTGATAAGGCAAAGAAGTAAGCTCTTTCTTTGTTTGCGAGTTCCATTCTGACATTTGCCTTACAGAGTATTCAGTGTTGATATTTGACTATGTATTTTTACTGATTGAAGCTTATTTGAGGAAGGAGGTGACTGGGAGAGGAAGAACAGATTGAAAGTATATGAAGGCTTGTACTGCATGGCAACCAGAAACTTCAAGAAAGCTGCTAGCTTATTTTTAGATTCCATTTCGACTTTCACAACTTATGAGTTATTCCCATATGATACATTCATCTTTTATACAGTCCTCACTAGTATCATAACTCTGGATCGTGTATCTCTGAAACAAAAGGTATTCAACTTTGTATGTCAACTCAGTTTCCTTATCATCGTCATATCATGGTTTCCTCCTCATCAATAAGAAATTTGACAGGTGGTAGATGCGCCAGAAATCCTGGCTGTGATTGGCAAAGTACCTCACCTCTCTGAGTTCCTCAACTCCCTATACAATTGCCAGTACAAGTCGTTTTTTATTGCATTCTGTAAGTTCAGATATATAAATAACTTGCCCACAATCTTGCATTATTATAACTTGTTATTTGCAATATTCATGTCTTACAGTGCTATGATCTATGTTTGTTTTTTCAGCTGGCTTGACAGAGCAGATCAAGCTAGACCGTTATCTTCAGCCACATTTCCGCTACTTC
>OAMR01000528.1:316637-329035 GCA_900205405.1 Echinochloa crus-galli
CGACGACGACGACATCGAGGCCATCCTCCGGGCACAGGAGGAGGACGGCAATGCGCGGCCGTCGCCGGACTACCTGGAGACGACGCAGGGCGGCCGGATGAGCCCGGCGAATCGCGCCGCCCTCGTCGGCTGGATGAGCCAGCTCAACCGGCGCTACGACCTCGCCCCCGGCACGCTCCACCGCGCCGTCTCCTACGCCGACCGCTTCCTCTCGGCGCGGCCCCTCGCCGGCGCCGCCGCCAGCGAGCACCAGCTCAACCTCCTGGGCGCGGCGGCCGTCTACGCCGCGGCCAAGTACGAGGACCAGGGCACCGCGCTCAAGCTGGACGCGGGGGAGATCGCCCGGTACGGCGGGTTCGCCGCCGGCCGGGATGTGGTAGCCATGGAGCGCGCGCTCCTGGCGGCGCTCGGGTACCGGCTCGCCGGCCCCACGGCGCACACGTTCGTGGAGCACTTCACGGGGCGCGCGCGCGCCGGCCGGCGGGGGGAGGAGGAGCAGGAGGCGCTGCGGCGCGCGGCGCACCTGATCGCTGACTCGTCGCTGCTGGACCACCGCTGCCTGGGGCTCCTGCCGTCGGCCGTGGCGGCGGCGGCGATCCTGCTGGCGAGGCTGTTCCTGGAGGCGCCGTCGCCGCACGGCCGCGAGCAGGTGCGGAGGTGGGGCAGGGAGCTCGAGGAGCTGACGGGGTACAAGCCCATGGACGTGTACGATGGCCTGGAGTGCTTGTACAAGAGGATGCCTGATGATTCGGGGTTCGAGATCTCTCCATTGCTCTTCGCTGATCAGAGCTAGCCTGCTGTAGAACTGTAGAAGTAGCGGGAATTCTGGCGAGCAGAAGCGCTGGCTTTTAGCCGCTGTTTTTGTGCCTTGAAATTCAGATTTGTAGTGATTGTAGTATATATTGTTTAGTTCGCAAGTGAAGATGTAAGATTCTGTTTGTAATTCATCACCTGTCATGCAAAAGCGGCTGGCTGGATCAGTTGTGCACATCGAAATTCAGTTTTGGCATGCTTGCACGATCAGTTCCCATGCAAGTCGGCATGTAATCGTGTAAGATTCTGTTTGTAGTTCATCAGCTTCTTGTCGTGTAATACAGTTGGAGTCCAGATTGGAATTCATGTTGGGACTACTTGTGTTTATTTGGGAATCAATTTCGGTGTGGAGTTTGTATCTCCTGCCCGATGGGTCATACTCTACAGTCAAGAGTTAAGATGCTTCTGGCAAAGTGACAATCCATGAGTTCAATATATAAAAAAAGAGTTTTATATACACATACTCCATAAATTACGATCTTTTAATTGTGTATGTATGTATTCTTCATGCATGAAAGATCACTGAGTTTGACCCTTTTCTTTTTGGGTGAATCGAAGATCACTGATGATTGCAGTAGTCATGTGCTTGGTCACCCATGGGGCCATGGGCATTGGTCAAAGATTTTCTTCCGGAAGAGAAGCTCTCGACAAATCCGGCCCATGGGCTATTGCCGCTGGATGTCGTTAACAACTGGGCCACGTTTCCATCCATAACCAATCCAAGTCCACCAGCCGAACCAGCCAGCCAGACAGCCGACTCTTCGTGCGACCGGAGCGAGAGAGCCTGCCGAACCTAACGGAAGCGAGACCCCCGGCGGCGAGCGAGATGGACGGCGGCGCCGGCGAGGAGGGGAAGCAGGAGCGGCACCTGGTGCTGGCCCACAAGCTCTTCCTTCTCTCCCACCCCGCCGTCGACGACCTCTCCAAGGTCGCCCTCCGCGCCGAGGTCCTCGACGCCGTCAAATCCGATGGTACCGTGCCGCCCCTCCTCTGCTCTCCCCGATTCCTCCGGTGTGCGGCTCCCTGATGTGGTTTGGTTTCCTGTGGAACCGCCAGACATGGCGCCGCTGTTCGAGTCGCTGGTCGCCGCGGGTGTGCTGGAGGCGGACGCCGCGCTGCTGGCCGAGATGCGTGGGAAGATCGATGAGGAGATCCGCAAGCTAGATGAGAAGTGAGTGGCTTTCTTCTTCTTAAGATGTGGATTCGGTTTCCGATTGGCATGTTGATTCGTAATCTAGCCTTCTAGGACCCTGTATCTGGATGATTTTGTGGTGATGAACTGATGATAACTCAGGTTGTACCATGCTCTTTTGCCAACGAGACTAGCTTAGTTTGGATGCTAGAAGTAAGCGGTACGACTTGCCATTGCATTGCACTGTAGATATATGGGTTATGGATTATGATTGGTCATTCTTTGGGGTAAGATCGTGAGGGGATCCTGCAATTTTTGTAAAAGTTGTGCCTAATTGTGTTCAACACTTATGTCCACGCTATGATCTAACTGGTACGTGTGAGATTTGCATATCCCTGCATCTGCTGCCATGCACATTAATAGATATACATTCTTTGGGTATTGTGTTTCTCTTAACTGGTGTAAACAGGGTTGAGGAAGGGTAGTAAGGGGGTTCTAGGCATGTTTGGTTCGACGCCAAAGCGAGCCGTACCAAAATTGGTGTGCCCAGCCAGCCAAGGGCGTGCATTTGGTTTAACGCCCACTATTTGGCATGCCAACATGTCCAGGCCAGCGCTAGTTCTTTTTTGTGCCACACGCGGGTGAGACAGTGGCGGCAAAATCCCTTGCCCAATCGTTGGCACGCCCTGCATTGGCGTGCTCTACTGGGCAAGAACCAAACGTGCCCCTAAAGACTGCACCATAGTTTGTTCCTTTGATGTTTGGTCAACTGATATCAAATAACTTTCAGCACCTTAACTACAGGAATAAAAATCAATCAGGTAAGTTGGGATTTTTTGCCAAGTAAGCAGTGTTAATGAGGTTAGAATGAGGATCTGAGTGTGAATGAAGAGCAAGTTATGATAACAAGCTATAATAGAACTTTTAACAGAGCCCTGACGAGTTCCAGTTCAAATTTATACGCCTTTTCAGTGGCTATATGATTCTGCATGGTTTTGACTTCCCATATATGTATATAATGATTTAATTGGGAGCAAGTTTTGTCCTCTGAACCTGAACTCCTTTTCAATTGTCATGAAGAATTGCTGATGCTGAGGAGAATTTGGGTGAGAGTGAAGTGCGCGAAGCCCATCTTGCCAAATCATTGTACTTTGTAAGGGTTGGCGAGAAGGTACGGACTTGTTTTACTCTAATTTATCTATGGCCTTGTTCCCTAAAAGCCTGTCTTAGATAATGTGGTTGGCACATTATAAACCATTTTTTCAGGAAAAGGCCCTGGAACAGCTTAAAGTTACTGAAGGAAAAACTGTAGCTGTTGGCCAAAAGATGGATCTTGTGTTTCACACTTTGCAGATTGGATTTTTCTACATGGATTTTGATCTCATCTCAAAATCCATTGATAAGGCAAAGAAGTAAGCTCTTTCTTTGTTTGCGAGTTCCATTCTGACATTTGCCTTACAGAGTATTCAGTGTTGATATTTGACTATGTATTTTTACTGATTGAAGCTTATTTGAGGAAGGAGGTGACTGGGAGAGGAAGAACAGATTGAAAGTATATGAAGGCTTGTACTGCATGGCAACCAGAAACTTCAAGAAAGCTGCTAGCTTTTTTTTAGATTCCATTTCGACTTTCACAACTTATGAGTTATTCCCATATGATACATTCATCTTTTATTCAGTCGTCACTAGTATCATCACTCTGGATCGTGTATCTCTGAAACAAAAGGTATTCAACTTTGTCTTGTCAACTCAGTTTCCTTATCATCATCGTATCATGGTTTCCTCCTCATCAATAAGAAATTTGACAGGTGGTAGATGCGCCAGAAATCTTGGCTGTGATTGGCAAAGTACCTCACCTCTCTGAGTTCCTCAACTCCCTATACAATTGCCAGTACAAGTCATTTTTTATTGCATTCTGTAAGTTCAGATATATAAATAACTTGCCCACAATCTTGCATTATTATAACTTGTTATTTGCAATATTCATGTCTTACAGTGCTATGATCTATGTTTGTTTTTTCAGCTGGCTTGACAGAGCAGATCAAGCTAGACCGTTATCTTCAGCCACATTTCCGCTACTACATGCGGGAAGTGCGCACTGTTGTCTACTCGCAATTCTTGGAGTCGTACAAGAGTGTGACAATGGAAGCAATGGCTGCTGCTTTTGGTGTGTCTGTTGATTTCATAGACCAGTAAGTGCTGTATCAGTTGCTGTGGTTCATTGTAATTCCTGCTAACCATAAGTTTCTTTCTTCTGTTACTGTGTTGTATGCCTAAAGTCTTCCTTTCACTTGTTGTAGGGAACTGTCACGGTTCATTGCAGCTGGGAAGCTTCATTGCAAGATCGACAAGGTTGCTGGTGTTCTGGAGACGAACCGACCAGATGAGAGGAACGCTTTCTACCAGGCGACCATCAAGCAAGGGGATTTCTTGCTGAACCGCATACAGAAGCTTTCACGAGTCATCGACCTATAAGGTTTGCTGTTTGTGTTGGGAGTCCCTTCAGGGCCCTGCTAATGTTTCCCGCACAGGAAGAGTTGCTCAACTTATTCAACTAGGCTTCCATAAGACATGAGCATTGCTGTTCTTGTGTGGGGAACAAGTTTCTAAGATAACTCGTGTTTTAAGCGTGAATTTGGTACATGTATCCCAATGGTTTATAGAACGAGGGTAGCGCAGATCAGTCCCATGGACGTTACTTTCGTGGTGAGCCCTGTTCATTGATTTCAAATCTCATATATGTGGTTCTATGCATTGCTTCCTTAAGTAGCCTTTGACATACTCTGGTGCCCTTTTAACCTAAATAGGGTGCTTTGATATGTAACACAAAGATAATTTAAGTTGCAACACGATACAATTCATATCCGTACTGTAAAACCACACTCACTTTGAAAAGAAATTAAATCCATATACAGCTGTTACCTTCACCGAGTTTTGAGAGATTTAGTGAGAAGGCACGTTAGTCGCAAGGAAATTACACGTTGTCTCTTTGGAAAAAATTTGAAAGTGGAGAAATTACAAGAGCTGCTCTGGGACATGGATGACAAAAACTACAGCAGATGCTTCACTTGTCTAACGACCCTTGATATCCAGACACATGACAGAATCATGTCTCCGTCTCTGCAAGATGCAAACGGGAAATCACGTAATTAAACCGAGTGTCCGATGGCTACAGAAACGAAAGCTGAGGTTCACAGTGTCAATGTACTTACTGAGTCCCTGCTTCGACTTCCGCTGCTTCTTTCGTCTCTTTGAGCGGAATTTCTCTTTGCTTTCTGCTTCCTCTTCCTCTTTGCTTACAGCAGATCCTGTGATCTGTGCAAAAGATTCTTTGGCGCCAGTGGTTACATCGCCAAAGAAATCCTTCACCTTGTCAACCACAGTTTTGAGCTCGTCTTTCTTCGGAAGCTGAAATCAGGAGTCTTACTGTTAATGACTTGCCAGGATGCTCAAAACAAGTTTACTGAAGATGTGATCATTTGCTATCAAAGATGCGATTTCCATGCTCGATTAGATGCCACTTCTCCTTAGGAGAACTTTCCCTAGACTGTCTTGGCACGACACTATCTTGAGCTATTATCTAGTATGCAAATAATTATTGAGTAAAATCTCTCGTAAATTAGCTCAGGATGAAGTAAGGTCATAAATTCATAATTGACAAGTACCAGCAATAGCGATCTGAAGTAGATATTTTTTATGAGTTCCTATAAAAAAAGGACATCGTTTATGAGATTGTGATAGAACTTGACAATCAAGAAACATACTTCGATCACGTTACTTGTCGTAAGCGCAGACCTAACATTTCCTTTCTCCTGCTCATGCAAATGAGAAGTGAATGGTTAGTGTCCAATTAAAACACTTCACCAATAACTTATACTTCTGCAATCAAGGTTCTAGAAGAAGATTACCACAACTTTGTAGCCATATCTAAACTCGTTCTCAGTCTTCAGCACACGATACTGCTCTTTTGCCGTGTCGATGATCTCATCCTCATCCTTTCAGGCAAACAACACGACAGACACATCAAAGCAGTCAGTGGTAAATTACTACTAGCACCATTAAGATTTTGCGCTGTCGTGTGAACACCTATATATATGGTCTGTGCAAGACTGCAAGTAGGAAAACTAGATGACCACTAAGATTTAAGATTGCATTAGAACTGTGAAGCGAAGAGCTGCTAATGTCGTTGTTGACTACTTTGTAAATGACGGCAGCGAGGTTCCTGGCGAGCGTGTCCTTGTAGATGTACTTGCCGAGGAAGTTGTCCTTTGCTGCGAGCATGATCTTCGCCGTCGTGCCGCCGGTGATGATGTTGAGCGGGTACCAGAAGTAGACCTGCAGCCAAACAAAAAACACAAATCTTGGTCACGCGCCATGAAATTTGCTGAACGAAACCAAATGATGACTAGGGAGAATCTAATCGAGGGTGGACACAGCAGCTAGAGCTAGTCACGGACATTGGCGGTGCGGATGAAGATGACGAAGCGCGGGTTGCCGTCGTCCTCGATCTTGGGAAGCTGCGGCATGCGCCGCTGCTGCTGCATCTGCCGCTCCGACCAGCTCCTTCCCCCTCGGGCCTCCACCACCAGCGCGCGCCTCGCCGGCTGCCTCCGCGGCGCCGCCCTGAGAACGAACCGCCGGCCCACATCGACGGAGGAAAGCTGTCCTATGCGCGCCGGCGCCTGCGCCGGCGACGGCCTCAGCGACACGCCGCCCACCACCTCCATGGATGCCTCGCTGCTTGGCGCTGCGTGCCCCTCGAGGAACACACTTTTGTTTCTCTTTTCTTTTTGCGTGGAAGTACTACGTGTACTTTGAGCTGCGTATTTGTGATTACATCGTCTTTGCCAAAGGATAAATACTTCCATTCTGAAATCATAATTTCTCGACTACAACTTTAAAATATGTAAAGTGTTTCCAAAACAAGTACTGTAAGCGCTATCGATTTATTAAAAACTAGACCGCATGTGCCAGTCATGTACGAGTTTGATGGAATTAGAATTAAATGTCGTATAGGACGTGCGTTTTAGATGTACAGAAAATATAAACTAGAGTTCCGGGTGCACGCGAATGTGCGTGTGATCCTACCATTGTGATCTATTATACTCGCAAAAAAAATACATTGTGATCTATGACATTTTACATTACATAAAAAGACAACTCATGTTTTATAGTATAGATATAGGCTTAGAAAATACAAAATAAAAGAAGATTTTCTGCCATATATTCATCTAAATCCTTGACTCATGAGGTGTTTAAGGATCGTCCGAGAGAGATGTCAAGAAAAGAAGCTCGACGGTGTAACGGACTGACGGTGTTAGTTAGGGATGGTAACGGATCATGGCCCGTTTGTTCCTTCACAATCTAACTTGATCCTAATAAAATTTAGCTTAAAAACTAGTATTATTTTGGTCCGGTTCTAATCCGGCCCGATCCGAAGTGATGGCCCTTTACCACCCCTAGTGGTAGCGCAAGAGCAGCTGAGTAGAAGCTGGGCATGATTATTTGAAAGGCATTAACTGCACATAATTACTGGACCCATTTTCCATCTTATCAGTAGAGCTTTGCTCGTCGGTGTGCCTCGCCGTTGCACTCGCCCGCACGCCTTGCCGCTCGCAGGTGCGCCCAGCCACGTGCTCACTGGCGCTCCGCCACTCGCCCGCGCGCCGGCGCCCGCCGCTCCTTCCCCGCCCGCCGCCCAGCAGTCACACAATGTCTCAAAGGCAGAGGTTACGTTCGTTCAAAAAAAAATTTTCGTTCGTTCAAAAAGGCAGAGGTTACCGCAGCAAAACCGAACGATAGAGAGATGGAGCCCAATGACGTCAACAAGGGACGATTTGTTCCGACAATTTCTGAGGAATACATTCTCTACAGTGACGGAGCCAGCTTTCGCTCACGACCAGGGCCAAAATCAGCCGTCAAAATAACCGTGTATATGATATAATATAAAGTAATAGTAAAATATAGAGTAAATGATTAAAATTGGTAAAGAAACTAATAATTGTTTACTAATGTGATACAATAGTTGAGAACGGTATGAATTACAGGATTAGGGAACATATAAAAATAAATTTCTAGTGATAAATTCCTCGTAAACATAGTTTTTGGGTCAAAAATTATTAGGATACGTGGGCTTCCGCGGGCTACGACTAGGGCCCCGGCCTGGGTGGTCCTAGTTGCAGCTCCGCCACTGATTCTCTGTATCAAAGAATATTCTTGTTTGATGTTGTCCCTTTCCACCTATTATTTCAATCAAATAGATGTAAAACTGAGATGACCATATCATGTCATGTCCCGTGTTGTGAATTAAAAACACCGTTAAATACTGAATTTAACGGATACAATGTACTTTGTTGCCAATTTTCCATCCATGACATACGCAGTATGCACTAGGTGATATTAAAGTAGTCGCTTACTCACCTCATTATTTGTGGGCTGCCACCACTCTAAGCTCAATAAGTTTCCAGTGTATACGCTGATTTCCACGGTGTATAAGCCGAATCAGCATGCAGGAACTCAACACTTACTAAACCCTGATTTTCCAAACATAACAGAAAGGAAAGCATCAGCAAGACCACATAACGATTTAATCTGACAGAATCCAGACATCAATCTTTGTTTCTGAATCCTCTCGGCGTCATCAAGCACGACTTGTTCCTTTTCCTCTTTCTGCAATAAAGACCATATTAATCTAATCTATATATAGCACCAATAAGTATGTGCATAGATAACAATAATCAGAAATGTTGGCAACTTGTACTGATCGAAAATGTTGTTGTTGTTGTCAGGATTAAAAAATTAAATAGAAAGCCCAGAGTGAATGAGGCATACCCATACATAGTGATGACAAGGAAAATCTAAATAAAAACAAGGCCAAGTTTATCTCATATACTAGTGATACCCCACGCGATGTTGTGGAAATTTTTTAAACAAATTTTTAAAATGCAATGTGAAAGTAGGAACATTAAAGTGATTTCATGATAACATTCTTTTGTTAACAACATTATACATGGAAGCATGATAATTTTGTTGAGAGAACCATTCTAAATTATTGATCCTACATTTTTCTCTACTATGAATTTTGTAGCATGCTACTCACAAAGACATGATATTAACCATATATAGAAAATTGGTTGAAGACATAAATGTATGATCTAGTGGATGGTGACATGTCGTATAGTGGATGGTGACGTGGAATGGTGACACGTTGAGAGAAATCTATCCATGACTTGTAGTGGGTACTAATTATATATGTTATATAGATAGATACACCAGATGAATCAGATAGCATTATACCAAAATAATCATTTACTCACCTCATTATTTGTGCGATGCCAGCACTCTAAGTTCAATAAGTTTCCAGTGTACACACTGATTGCATTGCAATAACTCGTGTCTGCTACGACTGAAAAAGTGTTTGTTCTTGGGTCATGAATTTCCACCGATTGCTTGCGTCCTCCTCCTACATGTATCACTATGACTATCCTTCCATCGTCCAACACAAATAAGGGCCAAAAAGATGTGTACGTTCGTTCAATCCGTATGCTATATTGCTTCTCAGAGTCCATCAGAAACCAAATGTCCATACTGGGACATGGACCATGAACAATAACTAATGAGCCATTCAAGTTGGCCAGTGAAAGCTGTATTTCACGATAATAGCCATTGAGATTAAAAACCTTATCAGCAAGAGAAACGCCTTGGGGTCCCTTGATATTCGGCCTCCACTTTTCTGTCTCGAGGTCAAATGAATATATCCAATCTCGCTGGTGGTCGACGGGGGCTATGCGCCTGGTGATGACATCCGCCATCAAGAAGTACACAACTCCACCAATGGCCACGTTGTCCCTTTCAGTCCAGCCAGAAGTGTCTGGAGGGCCCTGCACAGCTCGCCGACGTGTGAGTACGTAACCTTCCTGAACGCCTTGAGCTCCCTCGTGCTCGCGACCTGCCCGAAGAGATGCATGCCAAAGTCGCAATCAAACGGGAGCATGTTCTCCCGGACGTGATAGTACAGAGCTGCAGTGGCTGGGTCGAGCAATCGGCAGTCGCCGTCCGGAAACTTTCTGACGCAGACGAGCTCGCCGAGGGCCATGTTCATGACCCTGTCGCCGTCGAAGTGCAGCTTCTTGACAATGTGTCCGGAGAGATCCATGATCCTGATGAGGCTGCCGGGGTTCCTTGATTCTGTTGAGCACGCTGCCGGGGTTCCAGCCGCGTGCGTTGGTGGTGTCCTCGGAGTCGTCGTAGCTAACAATGATCAGCGGCGGCTGCCGGCGGCGGTGGGCGGCCGCGAACCCCGGGTCGGAGAGGAGCCGCCGCCAGGACCGGCACACGGCGCGCAGGCGGCAGAGCTCCTTGGCAGGGAGGCGCAGGAGGATCTCGTACACGGCGTCCGGGGGCAGGACGCCGGCGTTGGAGAAGGCGAGGACGGGCTCGGCGGCCCCGTTCAGCCCAGCGCGCGGCTTCAGCGGCGGCGCCATCCCTGAGACACGCACGGAAAAGGCGTGGTAGGTGTCGAGGGATTTAGGGAGACCGGAGATAGTACCGTGGAGTGCTGCAGTTAGTCTTTCTCCTGGTAGACTGGAGTATCTCCGTTCCGATTCAAATTCATTATGTGCATATATATACGAGAAACTGTTTTGTTACGAAATGCTATATTTATATACAAATTTCTAGCTAAAGTATACGACCATGTCATTATGTCAATGTACTTAATCAACATCATATATTTTGAACCGAAGAAAATAACAAAATAGTATTATGATCTAACTATACCTCTTAATTGTTTTTAGTTTGAATCCTTGTTGGTAACGTGATTTCACGACATGGCAAATGCTTTGTTAGCTACAACACACACACACTCTCTCTCTCTTTCATGTGTGTTGCCTCTCACGCTCTCTGTCATCCTGCAGAGGAAGGGTTCGCGACATTAAAATATGTTTGCTGAAAATTGGATGTTGTGCGAGATATGGATGTACACAGCCCTGAACTCGTGATGTGATTTCTAGTGACTGCTACTCGATCGAGATCGCTCAAACTGTGAGCTGCTGCACGCCGACTTCTCTGACCTACGTGACAAAAATGGGCCGTCGGCCGTCCGGGCCGGCCCGCCCATGGCAGAGGCAAATCACCGGACCAAGCGCAGCAAGGGTCATGGCCTCATGGCGGCGGTGTTGGTGTGCTGCGTAGGTGCGCGTGCCGTGGTGGTTGACAGCCAGGAGAGCGGCGGCGGCGCCGCCGCGGCGGTGTGCTGTACGGCTGTACTACTACGCATGGTGCGCCAGCGTTTAGAAGCGGCACTTTTGTTTCCTCCACGGCGATTTTGTGCTCATGATTTCACATCGATCGTCAGCAGATATATCAAGTCAAACTGTATCAAACTAAGCGTCAACTCCTTGCAGTTGTCGTGAGTTGATTCATGCAAGTATGCAACCAACTCAAAACGCGTCGGCGAGGTGAGAACGTACGATACGAGATCGCTCAAAATCAAAAGGTTACCCGGTCAAGTAGCACGAACGAGCACTTGCACTTGCGCTAGCTTTAATCCGACTCTGACCGTCTCGGACGTTTGAAGAAAAGGAGAGGCCTTTTGAACTGGACCCCTGTCTGAACTCCGAACCGATCATCAGGCGATCTGAACAGTCAGGCAGGCCCAGCTGACCAAATTGTTGACAGAACAGAATAGGCCGCATATAATTTCGGTTCGGAGTCCATATTGTTCTCACCTTGATAGCGGAACCTTCTTCTCCTCACCCTGTCCAGGCCTCTCTTACGAAAACGAAACGGAATGCAATTGAAATTTTGGGGCTAGCTGCTGCTGTTGTCACAGATATCCAAAAAATTCCTAGTTGGACTCCGCGGTATGAGTGCGCACCGACGCAGCTTAAAAATAAATTATTTGCTCGAGATGCACTGAATCAACGTGAAGGAGCATCTCAGGCACTCACCACAAACGTCACATTGTAACATGCAAGCGATGGTTATTTTTAGTGCCCCATGGCTAGTTCTCTTGGCCAGGGTTTCAACCATACTACACCGTTTTATTTATGGGTAGGACCCCTCGTGCTTATTTTTAATTACGAGGTTGACACCACGGTTAGTTGAAGCCCAGTGTGAGTAGCAGGACCCTTTGACCGCGAGCATGACCATCTTTCTGGTCCGATCGAGCATTATTCGTCCGTGACTTTCCGTGCCAAGATGAAATTCGGCGCCGTGCGTTACCAAGTGCTGGTCCAAATCATGATGAATTGATGATGTGACATGGAGACAAATATGAGAGATTTTCACAATGCCCCTGTTTAGTTCCCTTCAACTTCTAAAATTCTCTCTTCAAACTTCACTATTCACCTATCACATCAAATCTCTCTCCTCATGCATGGAGTACTAAACGTGGGTAAATAAAAAAACTAGTTGGATGGTTTTGATGTACACGACGAGACAAATCTTTTAA
>OAMR01000528.1:329196-343725 GCA_900205405.1 Echinochloa crus-galli
TAAATAAAAAAAAGTAGTTACATAGTTTTGATGTACACGACGAGACGAATCTTTCAAGCCTAGTTAGATCATGGTAGGACAATGTTTACCATAGACAAACGAAAAGTGCTACAGTGTCCGATGTGACTTTTTCACTTCACTTTTTACCTTTTTCCGGTAACTAAACACCTCCAATATCACAAGAATTCATACTTGAGGTGAGTGCATCTGTACATGGTGGGATTCGAGGAATAGAGTGTTGCGTTGGGGGTTGGAGTTGGTGAGCACGACTTGCTATTGTTTATGTCCGGATCAATTTCTTCAAAAAAAAAGTCCGGATCAATCAATGGGTTTGGTCTTTGCCGTCTCGCGCTGAAATTAAAGGTAATAGATCCTTGCTCCAGCACTTATGAAGCTGTATTTTGTCCGAGGTTCAAATACGGCCCCCGACTGATTAACGACTAGATCATGCTCGCATCTATCGTGTAGCCGTGTACTAGAACTTTAAGAATATTTGTACTCATTTTTTAAAAAGAAATTCGTATTGGTTAGGAGGAGTAATTCCTAATTTGTAAGCTGTGATCACTGATCAAGCCCCAAACGCACACCGAATCCGATCAAAATATATTATGATCATGTAATAAATAGTAGACGAAGAGAGCCTGTGCCTGTTCTATCTTTTTTCATATGATGAATGCACTCCTATTTTTCTCAAAAGGAAAACATATGGATCTGTTTGCGTCACCCAGTTAAATCTATTCATCCAACTTTAGCCCTACATGATCCAAACTGATCTAATTAATTTCCATCTAGCAACTTTTAGCATGGTCAGTTAATAACTACTACAACTAGCTGTCTCTAATCATCCTAGATTCCTAGCTAACAATTAGCTCTGGCCGATCTAACCAGAGCATATGTATAAACTAGTATCCAAATGAGTCCTCGCAAACTCTTAAATCTCAAAATATATTTAACATTTCGTTTCAAAAAATATATATTGTCGCTTCAAAAAAAAATGTTTAACAGGGCAACAACAGTGCAGGGTTGTTGGTAGCCCGCCTGACTGCCTGAGCCGGGGGTCAGGTCAACAAAGCGGGTGCCGGGAATGGGAATGGAGACCGCCGGGGGGGCCAAGGCCAATCGGTGGGTATAAAAGCGGCGGGGGCAAAACAGAGAGGGAGTGCGATCCATCCATCGTATAAATCCTCCCTCTCCACCTTCCCCATGCCAAGTCAAATCTCACCAGTGATTGTCTAGCCCGCTCCGCTCCGCGCCGCGCCCGCGCCTCGCCAAAGCCAGAGCTGGCGGCTGCGGCGATCCTTGTGCTCCGCGTTCTTGGTTGATCGCCGGAGGTTTCCTGCAGCGGGGTAAGCGCCGTCCATTCCTATTGCGAAGGGCCGTGTTTTCGGCGGCTGGGGGCTGGGAGTCTCGTCGCTGCTAGTTCTCCATTCCTATATGTTTTGTTTTGGATCTGCTCGCTTCAGAGTCGTGCTCAGTTTCTTCGTAGTTAGAAGTTACCTTCCTTGGCCGTAGCCTTTTTGGTCAAGGCCGGATTTATATCCATTATCTAAAAAAGAAGTTACCTTCCTTTCCTGGAAATAACTAACTGCCTGCAATATGTAGCGTTCTGTTTATGTTCGGGGATTGTGTGTCTGTTGGTTCTTTGGGATGCTCTGTTCCTAGAGAGTGGTTGGGAACGATAACTTTTATCTAATTAAATCAGCACTTTAGTCTTGTAGTCTGCGAGATCTCGTTATCGGTTATCCTCTCACCACTCTTGTTCCAAGGTAATTGCCAGCTGTACTGACTTAGTTTATCATGTTCTGTAAATGATCTTATGAGAGATGTTTAGTTTGCTCTGCTATAGTGACTTGATTTATTCCTCATGCCTTTGATAGGCAGAACATTTTCTCACAGATTGTAGTCATGACTCATGCAATTATGGCAAGATTCACTATCAAAATATGGTAGCGAACAAGTCAGTTAATGTTTGTGGAAACTAAGTTACTCATATAATTGTGTAATTTGACTTCAGAGAGGAAGTTTTTACTATAATGCCAGTTTGTTTGCTCACTGTTCAGAGGTAATACAAAAGTGCCACAATTTTATTACCTTGAAGTTTTCTTAGCATAACAAACACTTTACAAGCAAGACTTTTACAGAAAAATAAGTTTCATAAAGGTTGAATACATGAGTAATTTGAACTCGCTTGCACTTAGCATAGTTAGAGGTACATGGAGTTTTTTCTTTTTCAAGAGAGGAAGCATAAAGTAGTAGCCCCTACATCATATGATTTGAACTATCCACTTTTTAGTTATGCTGCATGAACTGTAGTTTTGTTTTTTCTTCTTTTATATTTTTTAAAAGGTGAGCTAGATGTAGGATAAGTACAATGCTAAACATAGTAACTTTAGTTGTGTGTAACATATGTATGGTTCAATGAATTGGTTTCAGTTGCCCTAAATATGATGGAGGCCAGTTTAACGGATTTCTTTTTAGTTAAAGATAGTTTTCCTAACTAGATTATAAACTGACAGCAGTATGTTATTATATAATAGCCCATAATTTCTAGTATATTGATGACAGACTTTTCTAGAATTCCACATTTTTTTTCCTCAGAAGTAGTATTTAAAGTATAAACGGACTGACAATCACAAGGGATTGATTGTCTTGCTCAGCATTGTTCTTTTTTTTATAAGAGCTCGACAATGTTTTGGCCTTTTAGGATTGCCTTGCCTTCATGACCTAAACTGTAATGGTTTATTTTCCGTGCCTTCTGTTCTGTTCTTTGTAGCAAATTTTCTTGTTAATTTTTGTTGGTTAGCATTGCATAGACAAATATTTTTAATAGATTCTAAATTGGTTAGTTGCATCTTATGCATTATTGGATTAATTGTAACTTTTAAATTTTCCTAGGTTGTTATCTGAAGGAAGAAGGAAACATTTCGATTTATCATGTCAGGAGGGTCGTCTGGATCTTCCCCACTATCTGGGCGAGATAGCTCTAGTTCTCTATCAAGTTTCAAGGACCTTGAACTATCTTCAGAGCCTGGTTGCTTATCCATTGTTGTACTAGGTGCTTCTGGAGACCTTGCTAAGAAGAAAACTTTCCCGGCACTCTTTCACCTTTTTCAGCAGGTAATGTGATCGCACTAGCAGTTTTTAACATATTAACTATAAAACCATAAGGAACTGCAAACTTCTGATGCAAGAGTAGCAAACAAGAGAAAATGTTGATCCATCTCCTTTTTGAAGTATACCAGTAGTGCACGGTAGAACAAAAAATGGTAGAACATCGTAGTATAATGTATTTGCATTTCCTATATGTAATATGTACATTTAAGTTTCTTAATTTTGCACATGTACAAATTTGTGAACCTTACTTGCTGCATCGTTGACATCTGTAGGGATTTCTGCAATCTGGAGAAGTCCATATATTTGGGTATGCAAGATCAAATCTTTCTGATGATGGATTAAGAGAACGCATCTGTGGGTAAGATCCATTTTAGTTGAATTGATACAAGAATTTCATCACAAGACTACTGTTCCTGTATGATGTATTCCTTCTGTTTCGTCCAAGTTTTAGTATGATGGATATATTCCATCATTATTTCTCTATATGAATATATAAATTCTCTATTGCTGCAGATACCTCAAAGGAGCTTCAGATGAACATCTTTCTCAGTTTTTGCAGCTAGTAAGTTTCTAATACTGTGTATAGCTCCTGAATCCTGAAATGTTTGATTTCTGTAATCATGTTGAATTTTTCTTCAGATTAAATATGTTAGCGGTTCCTATGATAGTGCGGAAGGATTTGAGTTATTAAACAAGGCAATCTCTGAGTATGAAACATCAAAACATGATGAATCGGGAAGCTATCGCAGACTATTTTATTTGGCATTGCCCCCATCAGTCTACCCATCAGTATGTAAAATGTTAAGATCATATTGCATGAATCCATGTAAGTTATTCTCAAAAAGTCTTTCTCCAACTGTACTTTCCTGGAATTAATGACCCTAGAGACCTAGAGTTAAATAATTACATATCAAGATTTAGATAAAATATTTGACTTTGTTCAGAAATAAAGAACCAATAGTTGGCTTTATTGATTTCTTATAAACCTGGTTTCTTTCCGTTGCTCGGCTGATGAGAAGTAAAGCTATTGCTGTTCACATCTTCATGTAGATCATTCCTTTGAAAGTCCATGCAGAAGTAGCCTGCAGTTTTTTGCCTTTTCTAGAAGCACTCGAGCCATGTGGCAGCAAATTTTTGCACACAATTAAGAAAGATAACCAAGATTGGCTCCTTGATTTGGAGTTTTATCATACTGTCTTGTTTTCTCCTGTTCTATTTTGTGAAATTTGTGGTATCAATAATCAATTCATGTTGTACTTTCAGCCTCACACACTGGTTGGACAAGGGTTATTGTTGAAAAGCCCTTTGGAAAGGATTTGGAGTCTGCAGAGAAACTGAGTGCCGAGCTTGGGAAGCTGTTTGAAGAAGACCAACTCTATAGAATTGACCACTATTTAGGAAAAGAGCTGGTCCAAAACTTGGTAAATATGTGATTTACAGTGAACTCTATACATTCTTATATGTAACTGTTTCTCATGTGTCCATGTTTTCAGCTCGTGCTTCGTTTTGCAAACCGCTTATTTTTGCCTCTGTGGAATCGTGATAATATTGCCAACGTGCAGGTAAGCCTCTTTTCTTGGTGTTAGAGCACTTCTCTCTTTCTAATTCGTATGTTGAGTTTTCTAAATTGATCCCACATCTTTTCTCAGTCTGCCTGAAAATGTTGAATAAAATTGATGTCAGAAAGCTGGAAGTCTTTCTGTGATTATTATGCCAAATCTATATGCTTGCATGTAATAAATCAATTCTGCAGATCGTTTTTAAGGAGGACTTTGGAACCGATGGACGTGGAGGATATTTTGATCAATATGGGTATGTTGGAACTTGGAAGCAACTGCATTCTTACATGGTTGTTCTTTTCAATTTCGCATAAGCATTTATTATAAGTAGGAAGCACATATGGCTGTAACTGAAACTCAAGTTATAAAGCGTCTGTTCTATACTTGTATCTATTCTTGAAATGGTGCACCTCTGGTCCTAACAGATCCTCTGATCATGTGACTTTATATTTTTGCAAACACGCTAACTGCTCATTACATAATACATATTGCTGGGCCTTGGAAAACAAAAGTTTTTTAAAAAAATTCTTGTGATTGTGACCCATCTCTTTTTTCAATTTAAAGTCCATCTATTTGCTTCAAGACTTCATTTTTATTCTGAGACAGTGTAAAATCACTATCATTCTTATTTATCACCGGCCTCCATCTGCTGCTATTTGTCTTCTTGCAATCCAAGTATCTGATTAACCTTTTGTTAATGCAGTATCATTCGTGATATCATTCAGAACCATTTGTTGCAGGTAATAATTTTGCCAACATTCATTGGCCATTTACTTTCGGATTTGAATCTATAGTAGCAGTTGTTTACTGTAGGGGTAGCCAATACTTCAGCACATGATTTTTCAGTAGTATGGTTAATAATTTATATCATCACCATTCTAATGCTAAATCTTCTGAACAGACACAGCAGATACCTGTCATTACAATTCCTCATAGATACAGAAATATTATATCTGGAATCCAGAGCTCTGGTATGACTCTTACTCTAATTTGCAGGTCTTCTGTTTGGTGGCTATGGAAAAGCCTGTCTCTCTCAGACCTGAGCACATTAGAGATGAAAAAGTCAAGGTCCTTACTTCCTGTACCCCTTTATTTTATCAACTGACAGGAAACTGGCCTCTAGACACTTTCTTGATGTGATACCGAATTATGAATTCTCTGTTATATGTCATTTGTTGCTGCTTACAAGTTGCAAATCGTTGGTTTTTGCCTATTTACTACACAATGACAGGTTCTGCAATCAGTGGAGCCTATAAAGCATGAAGAGGTAGTCATTGGACAGTATGATGGCTACAAGGATGACCCTACTGTGCCGGATGACTCCAACACCCCTACTTATGCATCTGTTGTACTGAAGATACACAATGAAAGATGGGAAGGTAAATATTACTTGATGAGTTATTTATTCAAAAAAAAATCTCAGTATCAAGTTCTATTGACTTGCTTAACCATACCTCCATATTGTTGGTATTTGGTAATTGCCATTCTGGCATTCTGTGTACATATGCTACTATGCCAGTGTCGTACTTCTGAATGCTGGCATGTTTATTTTTGTACTGACATACAAATATCTGTGTCGTACAGGAGTTCCATTCATTCTCAAGGCTGGTAAAGCACTAAATTCTAGGAAAGCAGAGATACGTGTGCAATTCAAGGATGCTCCTGGTGACATTTTCAGATGTGTGTACTAAATCACGAATGCTTCTAACTGTTATTTACTACAAGATTGGCTCCTTGATTTGGAGTTTTATCATACTGTCTTGTTTTCTCCTGCTCTTTTTTGTGAAATTTGTTGTATCAATAATCAATTCATGTTGTACTTTCAGCCTCACACACTGGTTGGACAAGGGTTATTGTTGAAAAGCCCTTTGGAAAAGATTTGGAGTCTGCAGAGAAACTGAGTGCCGAACTTGGGAAGCTGTTTGAAGAAGACCAACTCTATAGAATTGACCACTATTTAGGAAAAGAGCTGGTCCAAAACTTGGTAAATATGTGATTTACAGTGAACTCTATACATTCTTATATGCAATTGTTTCTCATGTGGCCATGTTTTCAGCTCGTGCTTCGTTTTGCAAACCGCTTATTTTTGCCTCTGTGGAATCGTGATAATATTGCTAACGTGCAGGTAAGCCTCTTTTCTAGGTGTTAGTCTTTCTTTATAATTCGTATGTTGAATTTTCTAAATTGATCCCACATCTTTTCTCAGTCTGGCTGAAAATGCTGAATAAAATTGATGTCGGAAAGCTGGAAGTCTTTCTGTGATTATTATGCCAAATCTATATGCTTGCATGTAATAAATCAATTCTGCAGATCGTTTTTAAGGAGGACTTTGGAACCGACGGACGTGGAGGATATTTTGATCAATATGGGTATGTTGGAACTTGGAAGCAACTGCATTCTTACATGGTTGTTCTTTGCAATTTTGCATAAGCATTTATTGTAAGTAGGAAGCACATATGGCTGTAACTGAAACTCAACTTATAAAGCATCTGTTCTATACTTGTATCTATTGTTGAAATGGTGCACCTCTGGTCCTAACAGATCCTCTGATCATGTGCCTTTATATTTTTGCAAACACACACCTAACTGCTCATTACATATTGCTTTGGCCTTGGAAAACAAAAGATTTTTTTTTTAATTTCTTGTGACCATCTCTTTTTTCAACTTAAAGTCCATATATTTGCTTCAAGACTTCATTTTTATTCTGAGACAGTGTAAAAGCACTATCATTCTTATTTATCACCGGCCTCCATCTGCTGCTATTTGTCTTCTTGCAATCCAAGTATCTGATTAACCTTTTGTTAATGCAGTATCATTCGTGATATCATTCAGAACCATTTGTTGCAGGTAATGATATCCTTATGGACTTTTTTCCATCTTTAGTTTAAATAATTTTGCCAACATTCATTGGACATTTACTTTCGGATTTGAATCTATAGTAGCAGTTGTTTACTGTAGGGGTAGCCAATACTTCAGCACATGATTTTTCAGTAGTATGGTTAATAATTTATATCATCACCATTCTAATGCTAAATCTTCTGAACAGACACAGCAGATACCTGTCATTACAATTCCTCATAGATACAGAAATATTATATCTGGAATCCAGAGCTCTGGTATGACTCTTACTCTAATTTGCAGGTCTTCTGTTTGGTGGCTATGGAAAAGCCTGTCTCTCTCAGACCTGAGCACATTAGAGATGAAAAAGTCAAGGTCCTTACTTCCTGTACCCCTTTATTTTATCAACTGACAGGAAACTGGCCTCTAGACACTTTCTTGATGTGATACCGAATTATGAATTCTCTGTTATATGTCATTTGTTGCTGCTTACAAGTTGCAAATCGTTGGTTTTTGCCTATTTACTACACAATGACAGGTTCTGCAATCAGTGGAGCCTATAAAGCATGAAGAGGTAGTCATTGGACAGTATGATGGCTACAAGGATGACCCTACTGTGCCGGATGACTCCAACACCCCTACTTATGCATCTGTTGTACTGAAGATACACAATGAAAGATGGGAAGGTAAATATTACTTGATGAGTTATTTATTAGAAAAAGATCTCAGTATCAAGTTCTATTGACTTGCTTAACCATACCTCCACATTGTTGATATTTGGTAATTGCCGTTCTGGCATTCTGCGTACATATGCTACTATGCCAGTGTCGTACTTCTGAATGCTGGCATGTTTATTTTGTACTGACATACAAATATCTGTGTCGCACAGGAGTTCCATTCATTCTCAAGGCTGGTAAAGCACTAAATTCTAGGAAAGCAGAGATACGTGTGCAATTCAAGGATGCTCCTGGTGACATTTTCAGATGTGTGTACTAAATCACGAATGCTTCTAACTGTTATTTACTAATTCCCCCTGAGAACTTGATTTATCTTGTTATTACTAACTCGAGCAATTTTGTTTGAATGACCAAATTTCCATTCAAAATTTTCTATTTATACTGAACATATATAATGCTTTGTGCTCGTTTTCACCCTTGTATAGGCAAGAAACAAGGAAGGAATGAGTTTGTTATACGCCTGCAGCCATCAGAAGCCATGTACATGAAGTTAACAGTATGTACATTTACTTTTGCAAACTCTAGCACTTAAGTTTCCATTTTTGTCAAAGGGAAAAGATGGAGCAGAATTGTTGGTTGACATAAATAAACTGCTAGGTCAAGAAACCTGGACTGGAAATGGCAACTGAACAAAGTGAACTGGATCTATCTTACGGGATGCGTTACCAAGATGTAAAAATCCCAGAAGCATATGAGCGTCTTATCTTGGACACGTATGTCCTGCTCCATCCTAGTGCCTAATCTGTTTGCAACACAACACATTCAGTTACTTGCAAGTTTCAGAAGAGAGACAACTTTCTTCCTCAGTACTGAACCAATGTGTGTTTTGACAGGATAAGAGGAGATCAGCAGCACTTTGTTCGCCGAGATGAACTGAGGGTTTGTGATTTACCCTGCATATGTACTTCTTTTGCAATGAGCTCCCTAGTAAATAACTGAATCTGACAGAGTGTTTGTTTGTCTCTCTCAGGCTGCATGGGAGATCTTCACTCCTTTGCTTCATGACATTGATGCTGGTAAGCTGAAGTCCGTCACGTACAAACCGGGAACCCGAGGCCCACAGGAGGCTGATGAGATGAGCAGGAGGATGGGGTATGTGCAGACCCATGGCTACATATGGGTGCCACCAACCCTCTCTAAGTTTTAGCTGTTTTAGCAGTTGCTGTGTAAAAGAGCCCTTGTAATACGCGGGTCGTGTACTAATAAGAGAAACTTCTGCTTATTGATAAGTATCGTTACGTTTACCAATATGATGAAATAAAAAAAATTTCATGTTCTGAGTGCACTTGCTGTTGTCAACTTTTCTTCTTCTCTTCTAAATATCAATGTGCTCCTTAATATCAATATGCTCCTTGAGCAGCAATATAAAATCGCAACTACTGTCATAATGGTTGCCAAGTCAGCTTAAGACCAACAATTTCAGCTGCTTGTCACTTGTATCTCGTCTCCACTGTCCGGTTGTCAATGGTACGAGAAGCACAGAATATGTTCACTGTTCTTGTTTATTCTGCTTCAGTTTGTCAAGAATCGGACCATTGGCAATTCTTCAAGAAGTGGAACATGCTCACCGAGAAATGATGAACGCGGTGTGGATGGTACCTGAAGCTGCTGAACCGCCTTGAGCCTGGCCGTGGTGGGCGCTTGTGGCAGGCAGGTCGCGCCGTCACGGTCGACTGAGCTTGTTAAATCCCAAGACCGAACACCATTACAGTCACGAAAGGGGGGTTATTTTTGGAGGTCTTTGGAGGGGAAACTAATTACTCGGTAAAGCAGACTGGATGGCGAGCCATTGCTAGGCTCTTGCTAACACCACCATCCATTCACTTGTTCAGTTCAGGCACGTATAATAGAAAGCATATAAAGTAAAACATAATTCAGGCAGCAGCTCAACACATATTACTTCACCAAAAGCAGAATTCTGCAGTAGTTTGTGCACCGACATAATTCATGAACAAAAGCTTATGTGATCCAGTACTAGCACTAAATCACAAATACAAACTCAGCGTGTAGCACATCAACATACACTTTGATAACTCTGACAAACGTCATATCATTTCATTGTTCTCCACCTGATCCTCAACGGGTCAGCTCTATTTTCTCACTCGGACTTGATCAACTTCTTCACAATGCTCTGAAGAGCCGGAGCACTGGCGGTGCACTTCTGATCAGCGAAGCACATCTCCCTTCCTCGGCCGCCTTGCACAGCTGCGGATCCATGGGCACCTTACCGAGGAAAGGGACCCCCATTTCAATGCACATCTTCTCTGCGCCACCCTTGCTGCTGTCAAACACCTCGCTGCATGCCACAAGCGACAGAAGCTCGGGAGCTTTCTCCCTGATGCAGTTCAATGCCCACTCTGTAGCATCTGTCTCGCCTGACTCACCTGACTTCACAAACCTGAGATCCGAAAGTGGCTGCCTCAGGCCACTCATGTTCTCCACAACACCCAACACTGGAACACCGACCTTCTTGCAGAAATTTATCTCCTTCCTCACATCGATTAGAGAGACCTGCTGTGGAGTTGTCACAATTATCGCACCATCGATTCCTGTGGCTTGGAGGTACTGCACAATCGAGATGTGTTCATCAGATGTTCCCGGAGGTGCATCCACTACAAGATAGTCGATCTCCCCCCAGTCAACATCCTTTAAGAACTGCTTGATCAGTCCATTCTTACGGGGACCCCTCCATATGACAGCATCATCTGGGTTAGGCAGCATGAAACCAATAGACATGACACCAAGGTTGGACTCAACATAGACCGGGGACCATCCAAGGTTGCTTTGATGAATATCCTGACCCTCTAGGCCTAACATTTTTGGGATGCTAGGGCCACATATATCTATGTCAAGAAGGCCAACCTGATGCTCCATTTCAGCTAGGGCAAATGAGAGCTGGGCTGAGAACGTGCTTTTTCCAACACCTCCCTTTCCAGACAGAACTAGTGTCTTGTGTTTCACCATAGCCATCCGCTCAACAATAGCAACCACGTCTGCAAAATACATCAGTCGATAATTAGTTTACTTAGCATAGAAGAAGAAATAGAAGTGGAAACTAAATAGCATTCCTGCACATGTTAAATCACCTATGGTTAACAGTATGATTACACTAAAGAGCTTGCCCAAAAACGCCAAACTCACTAGCAAAAGGTTACCGGCTACCAACATTAAGGTAATCACACAAATTTCAACAATTTAACCATGACGCTCTGCCTTGTTATTGATCACAATCAGGTCAGGGGTGGACCCAGACAAAAATCTGACCTGGGGCACACTACTAAGCTATGTGGATTTTAGCTGAATCTGTTTATGAGTGAGGGCAACTAACGGTAAAAATTTGTTTACTAACCCTGCATGACAGATTTTGAGTGGGGGCCTATGCCCTCACTAAGGCCAACATGGGCCCGCCCCTGATTCAGGTCAATTATCTATTTATATCACAGAATGAAGTGACATTGTGGTTTTGATGGCATACCCTTCAAAAAACCACAAAGTATAATACAGGGATATAGGATGACCACATGGGGTTTTCCTCATCAATCCAAATTCTCCAGTCCTTCAAATCTACTATACAAGCAGATGAGCAATCTCCAAACTTTTCAACAAGCTATGCAATCGACTGGAGCAACTTTAGTAAATACTTCCACATACTGACATTCAAGTAATTGCAATCTCTCACATTTCATTTTCCACATTAGTTGAGGAAACAGAGCATGAAGCTCCAAGTAAAGTAACAAGTTTATAATATCATTAAAAAAAATCAAAGCACATTTGTTTTCTTGCAATTTGATCTGTTAAACCTTATGGAATCTACTACCGAACAAAACCCTCAGATAGTTGGAACAAGATCCAGATATGAAATCCACGCACTCTTCTAATCTTTCTCTGAGCCAAAATTAAAGATTTAGCAAAGTTTGAACCTTCAGCAGCAGCATTGTAAGCAGATTTTTTTTTCTTTTTGATTAAAGGGATGCGGCTTCAGGATATCATGTGTCCCCTGGAGATCACTAAGCCCTTGCAGCTGTAGTTCAGTATGTACGCACTAACAGCTCCACAACAATTACATAATAAGTGACACACCTTGATCCTTTCATTTTTTTCCATTAAACTAAATCTAGCAACTAACGCCCTTAAATCTACTAAGCTTCAGAAGCCACTTGTACTGATAACAAAACATACTAAATCTGCAGCTTAGCTATTGGTGATAAAATCTTTACTGAACCGAACTAAGCGTATAATAGGGAAATATAGATCAAACTAAATGATATAGATAACAGTAAGCCAGGACCAGAGCAAGTCACAAAATTGAATAGAAATTCAATACAAGGGCATAGATGATCTGATTACCGGGATCAGGACCCTTAGGGGCAGTGGCGCAAATCTGCTGGTTGGGGCATCCAGCGCAGGCATCCGCCTTCCCCGCCTCCTCCGACTGCGTTCCAGGGCAATCTGCGCAGCAGCAGACAAATCATACTTAGAAATACTAGCAATAACCTCGAACCCAAAGCTTGGATAAAGAAAACCACGCGATCAGAACTGGCGTGGAAGCTCCTAATCCGTGCATATCAGCTAATCGTTTCGACCAAAGTATCGTTCCCCTCTCTTCTGTCACGAGACGACCGCAAAGCCAGAAGAAATCGGCACCAAATCCATCGAACAGAGTGGGGAGGAGTAAAAATCGAGGCCAGGAGAGGAGAAAGGCAGCGATTTCTTACGATCGTTGGCGTCTTCGGGGACGTCGTCGCCTCTGCCGCCGCCGTTCTCCATCTCCCTTCTCGAAGTTTTCCTGCCTCTGGGGTTTCAGGTTTTTGGGTCGTCTCGGTGCAGATGGGAGGAATGGCGAAGGGAACGAAAGGGTTCGCGTTATAGCCCAGCCCGGTGAGGGAATCGGACCGTTCGGTATTGATCGGACGGATGGGAGGTTTCGGCTGTGGTGCGGCGGGGCGCGAGGAGTCGACGGGGGCGGGGGGTGTTCGAGTACAAGTTTGCATCTGGTTCGTCGTTGCTTCCGTCATTCTCCTACCATTAATTATTTTTCTCCAGTTGACTTTCAAACAATTTTGAATTTCATTTACCAAAATAGCAGCGTTCATAGCGTATCCAATTATCCATAGTGCAGGAACATAACGGATGGCGCAAATACAAGCTGAAGCTGAATGTCACTAGTTACGCATACGGCATATGGATAAAAAAGTACGTTAAGCTGAGGCGCGCTCGTGCGGGAACGCGCGACCCGTGCGGCCCGTGAACTTGGTCTGTTCCTGTTAACACCAAAAATTAGCACCAGGAAGAGGCTGACATGTGGGCCGGATTTGGTGGAAGGATGCCATTCGGCTAAAGGGCTTTCTCTGAAGCATTCGGCAAAGATGCTCTGCGGTCGGGAACGCGTCGCCATTCGGCTAAGAGGCTTTCTCTGAAGCATTCGGTAAAGATACTCTGCGGTCGGGAAGGCGTCATCATTCGGCAGAGGCACCAGAGCCATTATAGTTCCGGCGGCGGCGACAGGCTCCCAGGTTGCCGCTTTTACGAACCAGTCCTTAGGGAGAGACACTGGGGCCAGGCAAAACACACAAGCCCCAGCCCCCTGATCCAAGTTGCTAAAAAGCAAGTTTTAACATTAAAGTTGAAGTGGACCAGTTAATACAAGTTTAACAGTTAAATAAAGGTGACAGTAGCTGCGCCTAGCAAAATACTACCCATATGCAAAAACCCATAGGAATACAAGGACAAGGAAAATAAATGCTAGGTACAACCTTAAAGGTGAACAGTATTAGACACATGCGTAAGTAATGAACAGTGTATTAAAAGAGTGAGTAGGTAGCAAGGATTGTCCGTGCTATAACTTGCCTTCACATCAGCTGCTCAATGGTGGGGATCTGATGGTTCGGATTCAGGTTCGGGGGCGGATTCTGGTGCGGAGGCTGTCCGCTCGCATTGCCCCCGGGGTGAGCCATCTATAATTACAAAGGTTAGATATTAGAGCTGTCTCTTATACACATCTAGATGTGTATAAGAGACAGGCCCAGGGTGCCCAATCGTGCAGGATATATCAATATCAGCCCCTGTCTACTGCGATTCGCGCGAAAATCTTCAGAAGAAAAACAAATTCCCCAGGTATGTGTTTACATTAGAAAGATATAAGTGTTGGCGGTCGTTACAGCCCAATTTCGACCACCAATACTCGGGATAAAATGAGAGTATGCAACATTCCATGTACTTAGGTTTTATGTCTAATAAAGTTCCACGAGTTTTGGTGAGTGTCATGTTTGCAGGTACAATAT
>OAMR01000528.1:347346-375338 GCA_900205405.1 Echinochloa crus-galli
AGGTTCTCGTTCTTTGGTGTTTCTATTAGAGACAGAGTTTTTATCAGCTTCTTGGGTTCTGGTCAGGGCAGCGAGCTTCGCCTTGAGTTGTTTGTCTTCGTTTAGAGCTGCTAAGGCTTCCTTTCGCCTCTTCTCTGTTAGCTTGGGAAGCTCTACTATTTTCTTCTTGTCAGCTTCAATTTCGGCCGATAGATCTCTCAATTCGGCTTCAAGTGCAGCTTTTCTGACCTTCTTCATTTCAAGTTCAGATTCCAATTTGGTCAGTAATTCCTTGCTGTTCTGAGCTTGAGTATGCAGGTCTTTTACAGATTGCTTGGCCAAAGTTCTCCTTTGCTCCAAGGCTGGTTGAGCCGATTGATTCTTCAGAGCTTGTTTCACTGCGATAAAATGATCATCCAACCTGGAAACTGGATCTAAAGAAGTCTTGATATCGGCAGGAAGATCTTGATCAAATGATTCAAGCAAGTCTCTTAAAAGATCAGCATTGTTAACTTGATCTCGAGTGTCCTTATGCAGAAAGGAGAGGATTTCCTTCAGTTTTGCTTGGTTCTCCTCTGATAAGGCTTGACCAGAAGAAGTTTCTTCTCCTTGTTCGGCAACTAGATCATCCACAGCAAATGAATAGCTGGATGAAGAAGTGTTTTTCTCCTGAAAGAAGATATTGCCGAATTAATGATTATCCATTGAAAACGTCTCCTTATGAATTAGTGTATGGACATCATGCCATTTTACCGTGGGAATTGCAAACAGAATCGAGGAGAATACAGTTACAGAAAGATTTGAGTTCTAAAGATTACAGTGACTTAATGATGGACGAATTGGAAGATTTGCATATGATTCGTCTCAAAGCGTTGGAAAATATTGAGAAAAATAAGATGTGCGTTGCCAAATATTACGACAAGAGGGTGAAAGTTAAGCAATTTGTAGAAGGAGACTTGGTTTGGAAAGCGCTATTGCCGATTGGAACCAAATATGCAGCATTCGGCAAATGGTCTCCAAATTTTACTATGTGCTTAATTCATGCAACACACCTTTGCCCAATCTAGATCGGCTAGAATCGGCTCTGCTTTACGGTGCGACGACTTATCCCCTCATAGCCGAATCCGAAACCGATCTAGGTTGCTACGTGTCGCGGGTTCAAGCTTGTCGGCATCGTGTAGATCTTGACAGAACCGGGTATCATGCGGTAGATGCAGGTTTTTGGGTCGTCTTAGAGCTAATCATCCGGTGGATTAGAATTCGATTCGATCTGATAGATTTACCTTTACCGATTAGGCTTGTTCCTTCGCCATGGACCCCGATTCGGCTAAATAGCCGTATTCGGCAGTGCTCTCACGAGTGAACTTGTGTTCGTGGGTTTGCATTGGACAATGAATGCTTTTAGCCTTTCACGATTAGATTGTATCATGCGGTGGATTAATCTAATCTGATTAGTGGCGTGGTTACAAACAAGTCGTATCATGCGGTGGATTAACTTGTTTGCTATCATGCTTGACGGGTGCTGCTTTCGGCCTATGCATTCTTTGTTTACTGCGAATTTATGATCATGTTTCACCCTTTTATATCATGCTCTGTTTCTCGTTAATCGGCTATGAGTACGTGTTCATTCGGTTGAAAGCCGATCTTTCGTCATGCTTACGTCACGCATTCGGCAGTGCGCTCCTTGCGTGCCTTGCCGATTGCCGAATGAGGTTTTAACTGCCGACAGATAGCTTCCCTGTAGCTATATGTCTTTCGAGATTGGCTTCAACGCCGCAAATATGGAACTGTCTGGTCTCACCCGGCACGTTCCAGGTTTTAATCTAAACGTTTTTATCCCTTTGTTAGTTTTCAGGCAAACTGACTGGCACGCTTCCGGATTCGAAAGCCCGGGCCACGTTTGAAGCCAGCTTTGTTCGGCTTGCTGTGTGCTTGGCGTGAGGTGCGGATTTTACGTCAACACACTTTTTGGCACGCCCGGTGGGACACACACAAGTTTTCAAGATGCCTGAGTTGAGCGACATCATGGATGTCACTTTGGAAGAATTGTCTGAAGAGCATCAACAGATGGTAAAGGCTGCTGCTAGTCAATTCATTAACAAATGTTTACTGTCTTTCGCCAAGAACAGGAGTGGTGCACCTTTTCTCAAGTCCGATCTGCCAAGAGTTCTCCTTCCTGGGCAATCTGATCTTACTGAAGAAGAAGAGAGGGAGAGATTCTCGGGCTTGTTATACAAAGCTTTGGGAGAGACAATGACCAATCACAATGCTGCGTTCTTAAACAGTTTTCGGCATACAATGATAAGCATTTTTGGTCAGCATGTGGATAAACCCTTTGAGCAGACACATGGGCAATTGGGTGGCCCGACATACTTCAATGTTCAAGCACCAGTTCAGAAACCACATGGTAAAGGAAATGCTGATGAAACTGGAGGTTCTGGTGTTAAAGATATAAATGGACAACCGATTCGGCAAGATCCTCAGCTTGCACTGCCGAAAACTCGCACATACGGTGATATGGCATTCGGCACCACAGGGAATCCGCCTGCTTCTGCTTACAAGATATCTCCCTTGAACAACAGACTGCAGAGGGATTTATATGGAAACGGATATTCAGAGTTTATGGATTACAATGCTATCGACGCCCTCCCGAATCCTGGGTACGTTGGTACTGCAGGCATGCTTGCTGGGAGACCAGGGAATCAAGACACCAGTATTGACCTCATGGTGCAAAAAATGACCGATGTATTGCAAAATCAATTCGGTCTGAAGCCTAAAAGTCAGGGGTACATGTATTCGTCTCCTTTCCCTGAATGGTACCAAAGGGTATCATTGCCGAATAGAGTCAAGGTGCCTACAGAGTTTACTAAATTTTCAGGACAAGATGATACAAGTACTGTGGAACATATAGCTCGATATCTGATGCAGCTTGGAGAGGCTTCGGCAGATGAGGCTTTCAGAATTAGATACTTTCCTTTGTCACTGACGGGTTCAGCTTTTACGTGGTTTGCTTCTTTGCCTGCTCAGTCGATCTGTACTTGGAAGGACCTGGAACAGAAATTCCATGCTCATTACTACATTGGCAGTACCGAGAAAAAGTTGGTTGATTTGACCAGCTTAAGGCAGAGGAATAATGAAACACCTACAGAGTTCCTCAGGAGGTTTAGGGAAACTAAGAGTATGTGCTTTTCTCTGAACATACCTGATGACCAGCTGGCTGGTATGGCTGTAGCTGGCATGCTGCCTGCCATTCGGGAGAAGCTGTTCGGGATGGAGTTTGATGATTTGGGCCAGTTGTCGCACAGATTGGCCTTGATGAGTAACCAGGCGTATGGTTTCAAGAAAGATGTCAGATTTGCTAAAAATAATGATGTAGCTGACATCTATAACCAATTCCTTGAAAGAGCAGATCAAGAAGATGAGTATGAAGATAGCGAGGAAATAGCTGCAGCAGAGATAGTGTGGAGCAAAGAACCAGTTACAATGACTCAAAGATGGATCAAACAGATGAAAGGAACATATGATTTTGATGTGACTAAGGCAGACAAATTGTTTGAGTTCCTGGTGAAAGAAGGCCGAATCAAATTGCCAGAGGGGCATTCTATGCTTCGGCCCGATGGAGTGAAAGATAAGAGGTACTGTGGGTTTCATGATAGAAATTCTCATTCCATTAATGAATGCAGAGTCTTTAGGATGAAGATTCAGAAAGCTATCCAGGAAGGACATTTGAAATTCGACAACAAAATGAAACTGGACAGTAACCCTTTCCCTCAGAATATGATCGGGTTCTCGGTTAATATGGTAAATGCTGTTCCATCTGGAGAAAAGGGAAGATTGAAAGTTTTAACCTCAAAGAAGGCAGGGCAGGATGGTTCAGTTGATCCTACTCGGCAGATCACAATTGAACAGATTCGCCAGAAAGATCTTCGGTTCCCGAATAGCCGATTTGAAGTGGGAGAATCCTTTAGACCTAGAGTTACTACACGTATTCTCCTCAACAAATGGCAGCGTCAGCAAGAAAAAGAGCGTTTTCAAAGGCGTGAATACGAGGAGGAGAAAAGAAGGCGCGAAGAAGAAAGGTTTGAGGAAGAACAAGAAGAGTATGCTCGAGAGCAGGAACGAGCGCATTGGGGGTGTGCATTCTTCAGACACTGTTGGAACGAAGGTTTAAAGCTGCCTACAAAGAATAACTGTCCTGAGTGCAATAATGGGTATGTCGAACATAGGCAAAATGTTGCCAATCGCCGATCTGTCCATGAAAGAATTGGTAGGGTGCATCTTAGTGATGATCGGCGTTTTGATGATCAACCAAGAAAGAGACATGCTGATTGCAGATGGATTGATCATGAGGAAGAAGATCGTGAGTATGTTTGGCAAAAAGGACAGTGGTGTCCACCTGGTTTAAGAAGGAGTCAGAAGAGAAGAGTTCAACGCCTGAGGAATCAAGAATTAAAGCAAGCAAGGCCTAGGATGAAATCGATATGGCTCCCAAAAGACAGGCCTGACGAACATAGTCATTCGGCTCCTACATGCATGGTATGTTTCTTGCCGAATGAATTCATGGCTCCAGCTAATCAAATTGTACAGGAAGAAATATTGCCCGATATAAATGATGCCGAACGATTTGGGCTAATGGCACAATTGATGTTGAACAAACAAGCTGTTTTTGAGAAGCCAACCCAGAATCGGCACATGAAGCCACTGTACTTGAAGGGATATGTTAATGGCAAACCATTGACCAAGATGTTTGTCGATGGAGGAGCTGCTGTCAATGTAATGCCATATACCACATTCAGGAAGCTTGGTATGGGTCTTAGAGATTTGACACCAACGAGCATAATTCTAAATGATTTTGCTGGAAATCCTTCGGACACCAAGGGATGCGTACATGTTGATCTGATGATTGGGTCCAAGACTCTGCTTACGACTTTCTTTGTCATTGAGGGCAAAGGGGCATATAGCTTGCTGCTTGGAAGAGATTGGATTCATGCAAATTGTTGTATTCCATCTACTATGCATCAACAGCTTATTCAGTGGATAGATGATGAGGTGGAGATTGTCCAAGCAGATGATTCAATAAGCGTGGCAAATATGGAACCAGCTTTCTGGGAATATCAAGGCATAGATTGTTTCTCAGGCAAAGACTGGGGAGAAGGTCCTGTGGCACCAGCCAGCAGTGATCAACAGCCGATCGAAGCAGTCGGCTCTCATAGTAATTTTTGATGGAAAATCCAATTGATGGAACTGATGGAAAATTAGGACGTGGATTTGTGTCGGCCGATAAATTAGAAGAAGTGGACATTGGAGATGGTGACAAGCCAAGGCCGACATTTATCAGTGCTAACTTGGATTCGGTTTTCAAAGAAAAGTTGGTAACATTGTTAAAGGAATACAAGGACTGCTTTGCTTGGGATTATTCGGAGATGCCTGGTCTAGACCGTTCTATTGTTGAGCATCGGTTGCCAATCAAACCTGGATACAGACCTTACAAGCAACCACCCCGAAAAATCTACAAGGAAGAAGTGTTGGCCGATGTGAAAAAGGAGATTGAAAGATTACTAGATGCAAATTTCATTCGGCCCTGTAAATACGCGGATTGGATCTCTAATATTGTTCCTGTCTATAAGAAAAATGGAAAGATGAGGGTTTGCATAGACTTTAGAGACTTAAACAAGGCTACACCCATGGATGGATATCCAATGCCTGTTGCTGATTCATTGGTTGATGCTGCTGCTGGATACAAAGTGCTCAGTTTCATGGACGGTAACGCAGGATACAATCAGATTTATATGGCATTGGAAGATATAGTAAAGACAGCTTTCAGGTGTCCTGGACACATAGGGTTGTTTGAGTGGGTTGTCATGACCTTTGGATTGAAAAATGCTGGTGCAACTTATCAAAGGGCTATGAATTATATTTTTCATGAGTTGATCGGCAAGATTGTGGAAATATATATTGATGATGTAGTGATCAAGTCACTGGATCATGAGTCTCATTTGGCCGACATAAGGAAAACTCTAGAATGCACCAGGAAGCATGGGCTTAAGATGAACCCGAACAAGTGTGCTTTTGGAGTTTCGGCTGGAGAGTTTCTGGGATTTTTGATACATGAAGGAGGAATAGGAGTTGGTAAGAAAAGCATGAAGGCAATTGATGAAATTGTTCCTCCAACTAATCTTAAAGAGCTACAATCACTGCTTGGCAAGATAAATTTTGTGAGAAGATTCATATCAAACTTGTCACAAAAGGTGTTGCCCTTTTCCTCACTATTGAAAGTAAAGAAGGATCAAAAGTTTGTATGGGGTGACGAACAACAGAAGGCTTTTGATGAAATAAAGGAGTACATGAAGAAGCCACCAGTATTGGTGCCTCCACAATTGAACAAGCCTTTCAAGTTGTACGTGGCGGCCGATGCCCAAACTATTGGATCGGCCCTCATTCAAGAATTTGAAGGGAAGGAAAGAGTGGTTGCATACCTTAGCCGAAAGTTATTAGATCCGGAGACAAGGTATTCGGCTATAGAAAAGCTTTGCTTATGTGTTTACTACTCCTGTACAAAATTTCGGCACTACTTACTACATGCCGAATGCATTGTGTATTCAAAATTTGATGTGATAAAACACATGTTGTCTATGCCAATTTTGAACGGAAGGATTGGCAAATGGATTTTAGCTTTGTCTGAGTTTGAATTAAGATTTGAATCGGCAAAGGCTGTTAAGGGACAGATTATTGCCGATTTCATTACTGAACATCATGATACATCGATAAATTTGCTTAACATTGTTCCTTGGGTGTTATTCTTCGATGGATCTTCATGCGACAAAGGTGGTGGAGCAGGTATCTTATTGATCTCACCCAAAGGAGAAACATTTGAGTTTGCTGTTCCTATTCAATCTGCTGTTACTAACAATCAAGCTGAGTATGAGGCATTGCTCAAAGGGCTCCAATATTTGAAAGAAGCAAAGGCCATTGCGGTTGAAATTTTTGGAGATTCAGAATTGGTCATAAAGCAATTGAATGGTGAATATGAGTGCAAAAGTGATACCTTGAGGAATTACTATGAAGAATGCAAAGAAATATTGAAGAGCTTTCGGTCAGTAATTCTACAACACATTCCTAGAGGGGATAATGGAGAAGCAAATAGATTGGCCCAAAGTGCATCAGGTTATAAAGAGCTTCGAGAAGTTTTTGCTAGTGATGTATATGCATTCGGGAGTAATCTGGCAGAAGATGATTGGAGAAAAGAGATTGCCGATTATCTGGAGAATCCGTCCCGAAAGGTTTCTAGAAAGCTCAGGTATAAAGCTTTAAAGTTTGTTCTTCTTGATGATAATTTGTATTATAAATCCCTGGATGGAGTGCTGTTACATTGCCTAAATCATGAAGAAGCAAAAAGGCTGATGGGTGAAGTACATGATGGGTTGTGTGGAGCACATCAATCGGCCTACCGAATGAAGTGGGTTATTAGAAGAACTGGATATTACTGGCCGACAATGTTGGAAGATTGTTTTGAATATTATAAAGGATGTCAAGACTGTCAGAAATTTGGAAACATTCAGAGAGTTCCGGCATCGGCTTTGAATCCCATTGTCAAGCCATGGCCATTCAGAGGATGGGGAATAGATTTGATTGGCCAAATAAATCCTCCATCTAGCAAGGGGCATAAGTTTGTGCTTTTGGCAACCGATTATTTTACCAAGTGGGTTGAGGCAATTCCATTAAAGAAGGTGACGTCGGAGAATATGGTTGAATTTGTTAAAGAACACATCATTTACAGATTTGGGATTCCTCAGACAATCACCACTGATCAAGGGACTCAATTTACATCTTCAGAATTCAGAGATTTTGCTGAAAGTATGGGCATCAGATTGTTAAATTCTTCTCCTTATTATGCCCAAGCTAATGGTCAGGCAGAGGCTTCTAACAAGATTATGATTAAAATTATACAGAAGAAGATTGATCAGAAGCCGAGAAAGTGGCATTCGGTACTCAGTGAGGCTTTATGGGCTTACCGAATGGCTCCACATGGGGCTACACAGACGTCTCCCTATGAGTTGGTGTATGGGCATCATGCTATCTTGCCATGGGAAATACAATTAGACTCAAGGAGAATAAAGTTGCAAAAGGATTTAAGTTCTAAAGATTATAAAGATTTAATGATGGATGAATTAGAAGATTTGCATATGATTCGTCTCAGGGCTTTGGAGAATATTGAGAAGAACAAAATGCGAGTTGCTAAGTATTACAATAAGAAGGTGAAAGTTAAGCAATTTACAGAAGGTGATTTAGTCTGGAAAGCGATATTGCCGATTGGAACCAAATATGCAGCATTCGGCAAGTGGTCTCCAAATTGGGAAGGTCCTTTCAGAGTGGTTAGATGCGTGCCTGGAAATGCATATATTTTGAAGACATTATTGGGAGAAGAATTTGCTTCTGTTATAAATGGAAGATATTTAAAGAAGTATTATCCCAGTATTGAGATCGATCGGTGATTGATATATTGAATTGCCAAACAGCCGATATTCGGAAAGAAATCGTCTTTAGAAGTAAATTAACAGAGACATCGGAGGAAAAGAAAGATGGCCAATACTGAATGTATTGCCCTTAGCGCAAAATATATACATCAATCACGGAGTGATTCCAGCAATTAGACAAAAGATTTCCATTGATTAGGCCATTTACAAGAAGGGGGGCACAAGAGTACAATGGGGATTAGTTGATCCACCCAATCCTGTGCCTAATCGGGGTATCATGATTGAAAGAATCGGCTAGATCTGTCCCTGCTTCTTTCATGTCCTCCACAGAGTGCTCTACTTCATGCTCCAGGCCCCGCTCGCAAACGTCGAATCTACTGTAATCGACGCCGGAATGAATCCGCACGGCGTTGAAGGCGAGTGCTGCACCATAGCCCATACCGGCCCTGGAGATATCAGGAAGGATGTGGTTGATTTTGTTCACCCGATCCAAAGCCGTCCTACCTGTGGCATTGGCCGTAAGGGCAAGCCTGGCGACGGCTGCTTCTAGAGTCCGAAGCTGTTTTTCCAGAGCTGAAAGAAAGAGTAAGCTAAAGCAGGAAGGGAAAGCGAGATCAAGAATAAGAAGATACTCACCAGCAGCTCGCTTCCGAGCAATGTCACGTTCTCTGGAAATTCGATCAATCTCTTGATTCTTATCTTCCAGGATAAGTTGAAAGTTGACAACTTGATGAATCAGGTCCTCTGGAAGATCATCATCGACTCTCCTGTGTAAGGGCAAACCAGATAAGAATGATTGCATTATCATAAAATGGAGTAAAGAAGAAGATAACCTCCTCTTAGAGGTGCTAGATGCACCAGGCTCGGAATTTTGCCTGCTGCTCACAGAAGACATTTTCTAGGCTGGATTAGATGATGAATGAGAAGAGGAAAGGGTGTTCTTTGGACTCTAAGATTAAAAAGCAAGGCAGTCTGGAAAACGTTGGCCGAAACGGAGTGGAAAGGCAGTTTAAAAGGGCCATCGAGGAGTGCGTTGAAAGGTGAGTCGGCAGATGAAGCAATTATGACGCGCGTATGTTTCCAAAGTACTGAAGATGACAGGTGGACCCGATAAGAAGACGAAAGGGCATTCGGCAAAATAAGCAAGAGGCTGGTCAGTAATGAAGAATCGGTAAAGTGGTGATACCGCTGGACTTCGATTGAGAGAGAACATGATAGATGGAGCTGACTTGCAAAAGGGAGACACGTGATAACAAAGGATGCCGAATGTGCTTGAGGGATTAAAAGCTCACCTGGAGGACAAGATCTTGGTTCGCCATTTGAAGATTGGAGCTTGAAAGATGCAACGAACTAGGGTTTGAGTTTGGAAGGCGCGCTCCGAGGATTCGGAAGCGGAAAGCGAATGTCGAACAGATTCAGCTTGAAGTGTTGGGGATTCCTGGTCAATTCCGAGATAAAAGTATCCTTTATCCCGAAATTGAAGGGGCATGTGTTAACACCAAAAATTAGCACCAGGAAGAGGCTGACATGTGGGCCGGATTTGGTGGAAGGATGCCATTCGGCTAAGGGAATTTCTCTGAAGCATTCGGCAAAGGCACTCTGCGGTCGGGAACGCGTCATCATTCGGCAGAGGCGTTATTCCGCAGGCGAAAAGAAGTAACATTCAAGAGGGCGTGATGACGTGGATCAATATAAGGAAAAGGCCGGTTCGAACAAGGAACGCAATATGGGCACGAAGATTCGTCATTTATTTTTAGAAACGAGTGTTGTAGTCGTGTCCGACTAGGAGTTGTATCAAGACCTGGGTATAAATATAAACCCATGGCAGTTGTGAAAGGGGACAATCAATCATACAACAAACCGGCCCCGTGCCAACATCGAGTCCTTTAGTCGAGTCGTCGAGTTCTTCGAGAGGAGTCATCGATCCGTCGACCTCCGTAAGTACCGGCAACCTTGTATCATGCTTAGTATCATGCGGTGGATTTAAGCTTTGATGCAAGTAGTCTTGTTACCATGCTTAGTATCATCCGGTGGATTTAAGTTGTGGTCTCAAGAAGGTTCCTCTGTTAGGTCATGAGCCATGCGGTGGGCTAAGATCTAGTATGGACCAAGTTATCGGCTCTGTTAGATTTCGGCAAGATCTAACAGATTCATTAAGTTACCCCGTGTTGCTTCGTTTTTACTCTGTGCTTAATTCATGCAACACACCTTTGCCCAATCTAGACTGGTCGGGTTCGGTTCTAGACCGCAAAACGATGAAAGAACCGCGGCGTCCATATAGCCGAATCCGAAACAGTCTAGGTTGCCACGTGTCGCGGGTTTGAACTTGTTGGTATCGTGTAGATCTTGACAGAACCGGGTATCATGCGGTAGATGCAGGTTTTTGGGTCGTCTTAGAGCTAATCATCCGGTGGATTAGAATTCGATTCGATCTGATAGATCTATCTTTATCGATCAGGCTTGTTCCTTCGCCATGGACCCCGATTCGGCTAAATAGCCGCATTCGGTAGTGCTCTCACGAGTGAACGTGTGTTCGTGGGTTTGCATTGGGCAATGAATGCTTTTAGCCTTTCACGATTAGATTGTATCATGCGGTGGATTGATCTAATCTGATTGGTGGTGTGGCCTCAAACGAGTCGTATCATGCGGTGGATTAACTTGTTTGTTGCCATGCTTGACGGGTGCTGCTTTCGGCCTATGCATTCTTGTTTCAATGTAAATTCGCGACTGTGTTGTGGGTTCGTATTTAAACATTGAATGCTTTTAGCTTTTCATGGTTAGATTGTATCATGCGGTGGATTGATCTAATCTGATTAGTGGTGTGGTCTCAAACAAGTCGTATCATGCGGTGGATTAACTTGTTTGTTATCATGCTTGACGGGTGCTGCTTTCGGCCTATGCATTCTTGTTTCAATGTAAATTCGCGACTGTGTTGTGGGTTCGTATTTAAACATTGAATGCTTTTAGCTTTTCATGGTTAGATTGTATCATGCGGTGGATTGATCTAATCTGATTAGTGGTGTGGTTTCAAACAAGTCGTATCATGCGGTGGATTAACTTGTTTGTTATCATGCTTGACGGGTGCTGCTTTCGGCCTATGCATTCTTGTTTCAATGTAAATTCGCGACTGTGTTGTGGGTTCGTATTTAAACATTGAATGCTTTTAGCTTTTCATGGTTAGATTGTATCATGCGGTGGATTGATCTAATCTGATTAGTGGTGTGGTTTCAAACAAGTCGTATCATGCGGTGGATTAACTTGTTTGTTATCATGCTTGACGGGTGCTGCTTTCGGCCTATGCATTCCTTGTTTACTGCGAATTTATGATCATGTTTCACCCTTTATTCATTCTCATATTATGCCTATCTTCGTTAATCGGTCAAGGATATACCTGTTTTTTCTTTGTTTATTTAAAGACCGATCTTACGTCATGCTGATGCTGTGCGTTCGGCAGTGTGATTCTTACATGCTTTTCACCGGTTGCCGAATGATGCCCCGAGATATGACAGATAGCTTTGTCCGTAGCTATATGTCTTTCAAGACTGGCTTTCAGCGCCGTAAATATGGAACTGTCTGGTTTCACCCGGCACGTTCCAGGTTTTGATCTAAACGTTTTTATCCCTTTGTTAGTTTTCAGGCAAACTGACTGGCACGCCTCCGGAATTCGAAAGCCAGGGCCACGTGTGAAGCCAGCTGATTCGGCTTGCTATGTGCTTGGCGCGAACTGCAGATTTTGCGTCAACAGTTCCCTAGCTAATTAGGCCGAGTTTGCTTTTATATTTTTTCGGTTGGCCTTTCATACGTGCATAAATTTGGTTGGGCTGCCGCTAACGTAGCGTGCTCCTGCTATTTTTACATGTTAGATGTTTTACTTATAGAACTAAACTTGTTATTTGTAAATTTTTTTATTCTATTCACACCATCATGCTCTGTAACAAATACATCAAATAATATTTATATTATATATTTTTTTATATTAATACATACCATCAACTTATATATAGCTATTCTATTAATTTTATACGAAAACTTATGATAAAAAATTATGTATATAAGTCACCACACTAATTATACATAAGTTGCATCTAACTTACAGCATAATATGTTATATAACATTTATTTTTAGATTTTCTAGGTTTTGGTTAGGTTTAGATTTCTTATGATTTGGGTTTTATTACAACTATGTTTAAGTTTATACAAACCCAATGCTACATAAGTTGTCATGTAGTTTGTACGTAAGTTAATACATACCATCTGTGTAAGTTGATATTACATTGTATACACCACTATTTTAACTTAAATTGATACAGAATCTCTACACGAATATGTCTATTTCATATTTATACATAAGGACAAGTTGATAAGGAATATCAATATAAGTTGTAGTACTACTATATAGAAGTTGATGGTGCAACTAATATGACTTTAAAATATATGCAAAGTCTGTCTTGTTTTGTAGATCTCGTCGTAAGAAACTCAATATTGTAAATAGAATAAAAATCTCAAAACAAGATGATATACATAAATTGCCATCTAATATACACAGTGATTGACACACAATATCGATATAAGTTGTTAGTATCACAACACATAAGTTGACACTACAACTAAAATGACATGAAAACATATGGAAAGTGGGTCTTGTTTTGTAGGTCTCATCACAACATCACAAGGAGTACAAGGCCCCAAACGGAATAAAAATCAGAACATGTATGTGGGAGAAATGATCCGTTGAAAATGGTAGATAAGCAAGTACAAATGCATGCAAACTCCTGATAACGCTGACGTGACCCACCCGTCTTCTTACTGTTTTAGGTGATGCGTTCGTACACCGTACTAGCAAAATTTTGTTGCCTCACCACAGTTGCCGTGTACGATTTGGAATATAAATGAGGTCGCGCGCTCAACTATTGCGCGACGGGTCGCGGCTTAACCCAGTCCAATATATCCTACCGTGAGGCTTATTGATGTATTTGACAATGCACTAGGGAATAAAAATCAGAAATTGTATGTGGGAGAAATGATCTGTTGAAAATGATATATAAGCAAGTTCAAATGTCGGTAAACTGCTGGTAACTTGACGTGACGTATGTGTCTTTCCACTGCTTTTGGTACTATCGCCGTACAATATTCTAGTAGAATTTTGCTGTCTCAATGATGTTGTCATGTACGATTTGAAATACATATGGGGTCGCGCGCTTAACTATTGCGTGACGGGTCGCGGCTTAACGCGGTCCAAAAAAGTACCGTTCGTCCATCCCGTTCATAAGGCCAGGACACTCGGTATAAAATGGATAGATCCAAGCATTTATTAGATACTGTACTAAAATGGATAGTCGCCCTGTTCATTTGGATTGTTTCCAGCGAGCCAACAATGTTTTTCTCTCAGCGAAAATCAGCGCCAGTCACCAACCACCAACCAGCCAGCAATGTTTTTCTCTCAGCAAAAACTAGCGCCAGCCACCAGCCACCAGCCAAACGAACAGGCGTATTGAACCCAGATATTCAATGTTCGATACTAGATCATGATCCAGATATAGGACTGGATAGTTATTAGCCTCTCAAATCAAATTCCAAAATGTAGTTAATTAAAAAAATAAAGGTTAATAAGATCACTAGACAGTTTTAATAATTAAAAATAAATCTAAAAATATTATAGATTCGTAGCTAATTTTTTAACATCATGAAAGGAGTCTAAAAATATAAAATATTTCTAGACAAATAAAATTAAAATATTAAATTTACTAAAATATTTTAATAAATTCAAGTTACATCTAAATCTAATATACCATACTTAAAAAGACTGCATAATGAACAATCAAAAGAATTAAAAATATCAACGTCTAAAGATCAAATCAGATTAGTAATATCATAGCGTGTACATGTAGAGGTGTGGTATGCAAGTCGAGTAAGTTTTTGGCCGATGAAAAAAGTAGCATTCAAACAGTAGAAAATCTCTCTAGAAAGTGTTCGACATCGCAAATTCTCATCAATGTATTTTCCCCACGAATCCGACATGTGGTGTTCTCTATAGGGGGTGGGTAGAAAATTTTTAATTATGTTGGATCCTTATATCTATCTATACTATAAGGATCTAGTTCTTTTGAAAATACTTCTAACATAAATAATTCCTACCCACCTCCTCAGAGGACCCCACATGTCAGGTATAATAGTGAAAAGACGTGGAAAGTTTTCACAAACAAGAAAAAACGATGTTTCTAGAGAATTTGTGTTAATTTGGTATTACTTTTCTCACCATGAAATTTTTTTACCCACTCCATGTACGCGTCAACCAAATAGTCTAAAATAATCCCCATATAATAAAGGTAGCACGCGTGTGTTGCACATGCATATTAGTATAGATAAAAAACTAAGTTGATAATAAAAATCCAAAATTTATCTGACTTTTCTTTTTAAGTTTGGGAAAAGTTTACAAAAGTTTGTGTTTGAGTTTCCTTTTAATTTGATTTTGATTTAATATACAATGGTAAATGTGAAGCAATGGATACATACATTTGTTGCTTTACCCAATATCCAAAAAAGATTGTGTAGCTCACTGTGTATTCAATTAGTATTTATATACCAAAACTATTGATTTGTGTTTGAATTTGAATCTGAGAAAAAATGCTATATATATATATATCCGTTTTTTCGAAACAACTATATATATCCGTTTGAGTATGTAATAGTCCATATTCAATCAATTTTCACCGGGCAAGAAGAGCTGGTAACCGCACGATCCATTTTTAGGGCAATTGTGCAGTAATAATCGTTGAAACGTTCATGGTAGACCGGCCGGTATCACGAAACCTCAAAGGGATCGAGCATCCTTGTCTGTACAAGCATGAGTCGACTGACACGAGGCACATTTTCGTCCTATGGAGTTTCCTTTCCCCTGCATTTGTGTACGGCGCATGGGCTGATTACCCCTGCCCTGCACCACCGTGCTGCCCCCCGGACATTGACGAGGAAGATTGTTGTCCACAGTCCACACGAGATGTAGAGCAGCAGGCTAATAAATCGGACCGCGCTATCGCGCGACCCCTTCTTCTCCCCCGCCGGCAGCCCCCGCCACCCGGCTCCGGCGGCCACGGCCGCCTCCGCCGCCGCCCGCCAACCACCGCCACGCTAACCCCTTGGCTTCCTCCGCCCCCGCCGCCTCCTCCGCCCCCGGCTCCGGCGGCGCCGCGCCGCCTCCGCCACCGCCCAACGACCGCCGCCTCGCTAATCCGCCGTCGCCGCCGTCTCATCTTCCTCGGCTACGCCCCCGCCGCCGGGTCACCGCCCACCGCCCGTCCTACCCCGCCCGGTCGGCGGCGCTCCCGCGCCGCCTCGCCTCCGCCGCCAGCCCTGCGCGACCGGTCGTCCTTCAGACTTAACCTAATAAATCCGCTCGGCTCCACTCGTCGATGAAACCTTCTTCACCCACCTCATGTATGTGGAAATGAAGATGTTGCTGAAGAACAGCGGCGATGGTGGGTGTGTACGCATGTGTTGTGCCTCTCTCTCTTCGTTACATTTTGTTTGATTTATATGCACTTAGTGCCCGCCATTCCCAACAAGCGACAGTTGCTCCATCAAGGCATCAAGTTGCAGGGGAACAACTCTTCGAATACCGTAGAGCAGGTCTATTCTAAGTCCATAGGTTACTCTACGATATGTCCCTTTGGTGTGTACAATATACCTATCTCTGCAGCTTCAGATCATCTTTCCTATTTGCTTTTGCAATCTTTGTTCAGCAGGCAAATGCGCATTTTTTTTCCTACATCCATGAACCCTTTCGTATGGTCTGTATCCAGTGGCAGCCATTTCCATCAAACAAGTTGGAGCATATATTGAGAGTTTATTTAGGACCAAAGCATATCTCTTTTGCTTTTAGGTGTCAGGCTGCTGACGGTACCTCTTTCAAAAGGTTGGTTGTCAACATGACAAGTTCTATATTTACTGAGACATATCACTTTCTATTACATGTACCTGATGGATGAATATCCTGACAAATATGTTGATTCTTGCTTTAGCTCTTGCCCAGGATAGGGTCATTGGTGCACCTCACAAATTTCAGCATGTGCCCTATTTCACTAATCTTTCTGCATGACTGTGGGTCACTAGAGTTGTATTTTGCAAACTGTACATTGCTCTCGCCAATTTTAATGGACAAAGGGAAAGGAGTCAATGCAAAATAACTAAGAGTTACTGTAAGCATCACTGACATGTCAAACTAAAGCAATGACCATTGCTCATTTTGTGAGAATTTTTTTAATTAATATTATTTTAACTCGAAATTACAAATTAATTCCTCTGATTTCTAAAATTACAAAAATGTGATACTGTCGTCGGCTGGGTAGACGAAATTAGAGTTTTTGTCTACCCAGTGGACGAAATCCAATATTTCGTCTACTGGTTGGACGAACATTGGTTTTCGTCTACCCGTTGAACGAAATTACGGTGGCTACGTGAAATTTCGTCCACTGATTAGACGAAAACCTGATTCGTCCGACCATCAGACGATTTCGCATGACGAAAATGCCCCACGCATGACGAAATCTAATTTCGTGGACGAAAATAGATTTCGTCTAACGGGTAGACGAAATCCTTAAATTTCGTCTACTCGCTAGACGAAATATATATTTCGTCTGTTGAGTGGACGAAATCTAGCTGCAAAGGGTTAGAAAAAATACAAAGTGTGCAACAATACTATATATTGATGAATTGACATATTTGTACTCGAAGGAAGATACAAAGTCATGAGAAACAAATACTTCCCAGCTTTAAATTGCATAGCTACGTAGGAGCGAATGAAAAACATCACAAAGAGGATGGTAAACCATTGACCTCTTACCTAAACATTCTATTACAAGTTGCATTGGCATGCGCGACATTTTGCCAAGAGCATGTGCCGTTGCTAAACCTAACATGCCTTAGGGAAATGTAAATCGCCGGGATACAATAAGAATCGTTGTTTGCAATGATACATAATAGTCGACAGTGTCTCCATGTGAGCTCGTAAACATGACCCACCCCAGCAACCACAACAAGTACGCCTCAAAGTGTCGCGTGATCTGCAACAGTGTCGGCTCAGCTGCCATCCTCTCCAACTGAGAAAATGAAAACATAATTGTAAAATGTGATAAATAAGCAAGTCTAACAATGAAAGAATGAATACATTATCGTGAATTGGAAAACATACCCGGAACTGCTTAAGCCACTGCAACTGCGGGCCATGTTTCTTGTTTGCTGCAATCTGGAGGTTCAGCGGCCCATTCACAACACCCTGAAACCTGACTGCCAAGTCGTCACGCCAGCCCTCGGGGGTGTCGGAGGGTCCAATAGGCGTACTATGGATAGGTAGGCATGTGAGCATAGACATGTCCTGCAACGTCACCGCCATCTCACCAAAGGGCATATGGAACGTGTGTGTCTCGGGCCTCCATCGGTCCACCAAGGCAGAAAGGAGGGACTGGTCGTACGGAAAACGTCTGGACCGTTCGGGCTGCTCATGGGCCTCGCCATGCTCATCATCATCACCTGCATCCTCCCAAGTGGCTTCGATCATTCGCGCCAGCGGGAGAAGGCCTGCACGTGCCAACCTAACAAAGAAATAGGAGTTGATAATATATCTAAATGTAACAAATAAAAAAAACTTGGAAACATAAAATTAGTACCTCGGAACCCACTCAGAGTGAATGGCCCAAGCTTTCTTCGGTGCACGCGCTCGTAGCACCGGCATGGTAGCATTCCCCTGTGTGATGTGCGCGTACGCACGGTGCTGTCGGTCAATGGAGTCATCGATGAGCTCCATCACTAGTAAAAATACAACAAAAAATTTTGTTAGACATATAACAAAAATTACAGTAGACATAAATATAAATATGGTAAAAAATACAATATTACAGATGACACATAAATATTACAACACATATTACAATGCAGTAACATAAATCCAATATTACAACAGATTAACATAAATACGCTAATGGTCCAATATTACAACACATAAATATGGTGCACATCCAATATTACAACGCAATAACATAAGTCCGCTAATAGTCCATTACTACAAATTTATAACATAATGGTCCCTTATATTATATAAGCTACACCGCGTACACGTCCTGCAGTACCACGGCCTCTCCCACGGCCTCTACCACGCCCTCTCCCACGTGCACCTCCTGAAGTCGACGGGCCTTCCTGAGTTGCTTCACCACTGCCTCTTGGACAAGCACTCGTCTTATGGCCAAAGTCTTCACATGTCCTGCATCTTCTCATCGGTCCTCCTACTTCCGACTCATCCATGTCATTGCGAATACGCCTTGTCTTCGGGCGGCCCACCTTGCCATGTGAGTGACGAAGTGAATCCATTGGTGGCAGGCAGATTGGCAAGTCTTTGTTGTAAACCGTGAAGTTGCCGCGTGCCATAAATCCATAGAACTCACCGGTCCATGTTTGCTCTACATTTTCCTTTAAGTAAAATGGGGAGATGTAGGCCGTACTTGAAACTCTCACTTGAGACAACGAAGCCAAGACATGTGAACAAGGAACGTGGAAAAGCTTTGGTTTGTTGCATGTGCACTCGGCCCTTCCATCATATTGCTGCCCAAAATTCACTTCATGTGTAACAAGCACTGTCTCCCTACCTACACCTCCTTTAGCTCTCACGGTAATCTGGAACCGTTGCTCACCTTGACCCATGGAGACAACTATGTGTTGGGCAGATTTGGTGACGGCCTTTTCTAGGTGTTCATACATCCTGACACAATACGGTGTTTGAACTGATGTGCTATGAAGAACGGCCTTCGCGTGCCTTTCCTGATAGTACCGAATAATGCCATACAACATACCTTCTATTATTGCAACGAGGGGGAGACCTCGCAATCCCCTGATTACCCAATTGTAAACCTCGGCAAGGTTCGAAGTCATGATACTCCACCTAAAATATTAGACAATTCAACACCGATCAAACCATGAATTTAGTGCATCCTTCGAAATTCTATACACACATAACGAAACTACAAACCTTGCTCCTAATGTGTCAAATAGTAGAGCCCATTTTTCTTTTGGTTCTGCTTCAATCCAGTGCGAGAAACATTTGATATTCTTTCCTCTCCTTCGCCGCACATTGGGAGGATCAAGACCTTCTCCTAGTGGTTTTAATCCATTTGTGACGGCCGGATTGTCTTCTGTCATTGGTTGTTTACTCATTTCCTCTACGTGAGCCTGAGTCAGTTTATCTAGCTCCCCCCAAACTGCATTAAACTTTGCTTCTTGGTTTTGGCAGCATAATAACTTGAACAATTTCATCAACTTCTTGCTCCTAAATTTATTATAGAAATTCGCTCCCATATGCCTCATGCACCACCTACTCTGAAGGTCAGGCCATGGCCAAGGCTCCTCAGCATCCTCCCGTAGGGACTTAATGGCAGATAATAGACCCTTATGACGGTCATGAATGAGGCACACATTCGGTCGAGTACCCACTACCCTGACCTTCAAATGTCGTAGGAACCATAACCAGCTTGCCCTGTTCTCACCCTCCACAAAGGCAAATGCTATTGGAAGGATTTGTTGGTTTGCATCAACTCCAATTGCAGTGAGGATCTGCCCTTTATACTTCCCAGTTAAGAAGGTACCATCCCACACATAGCAAAGGGCGACAATGGTGGAATGACCGGATGCATGGCCCTAAAGAAAAGAATGCACGTTTGAAAGTATTTGGTGCATTTGCAACTATCGTTTCCTTAAAAGCAGTGTATGTGCCAGTGTTCCTCTCCTTCAAGATCTCAAGCACACGTGGTAGGTTGCAATATGATGCCTCATAACTACCCCATCGTTTCTCTAGGGCCAACTGCTTCGCCCGCCAGGCTTTTTGGTAACTGATTTTGTATTTGAATTGGCGTCATATCGCATTTTGGATATACGAGCATTCCATGTCTTTCTTTTCAATTATCTCACTGTACAGTTCATTTGCAATCAAAGATGCAGTCAAATTGCGGTGCCTGTCACCTAGACTCTGCAGTGTACATGTATGGTCCTCTACCTTCGAAGCTATCCACTGCGTCTCATTCTTTGGCTTGCATGCATGGACGTAGAAACTACATCCAGTAGTTCTGCACTTTACACTATATTTTGTTGGGCTTGAATTTTGAACCCACACCTCCCTAAGTGACATGACCGCCCACCTTGACACTGTGTCCTTCAGTTCTTGCTTATTTGGAAACAACTGCCCTACCTCTATCATGCTGCAACCATACATAGTGCGAGATTATGTATATCCGCAGCTTCCATTATTGCTCCATCTGTCATGTTCCATTGTTCTGGTAGTATTGGGCCAATACTTCCATCCTCATCAACCTCTTCTTCATCAAAATCATCATCTTCATCGCTGTTTTCAGTTTCATGCAAATTTACATCCTCAAACATAGCATTTCGGTCCGCCCTTTCTAACTCTTCCACTATTTCTTCAACCTCCTCTCCAGCATCAGCCAAACCATCAACATCCTCCACTCTCCTTGGCGGATCACTAATGTCTAGCTGTTCAATAGGGATCTCACCCACAGAAATGTTCTCTGTTTCAGGCCTTTGAGAAGACGAGCTACTCTGTCCCACATCTGACCCTTTTGCACATGGCTGCACCAAAATAGTTAATGGTACATTGTGCTTCCTACACCACTGAACCCATTTTCTCTATATATATGTCCTGTTGGCTGCCTTCAGCTCATAATACAACGGATTCAAACTCCGAAGATATAAACACTGAACCGTAACTGAATAAACATGTGCATCCATTTGAAAACAAGCTATAAGCCAATCAATCAGATCTCTAATATTTGCTTCCTCTTGGTTTGGATGCAGAAGACTAGTGAAGGCGAATGGACTAAGATCAACCCCAGTTGGACCATAAACGATTTCTCTATGGGAATAATATATTCTAAGTTCATTTGAATTCGACATCTAGGCCACCTCACAAACCAATAACCTACAGCATTAAATTCCATACAATAATTAAATTAGGATTACCAATTTCTATAAAAAATAAGGCATAAATATTAATGTTTTACGTTGCACAATTACTAAATATTTTCACAACAACTATTACATAAATGTTAATTTCACAATAAGTATTTCACAAGCATTTCGATTCAAGTTAATTATTTCACAACAATTATTTCATATATTATTACAATACAATAAGCTTCAAGTATAGTTTACAAATGTTAATTTCTCTCGTACTTTTAATAAAATACAACATACATACATTTAATACAATATTTATGATTGAAAAATAACATAAAGAAAAAAATTACATGCAGCTTCTTCACCGCGGGCAGGCCCTACCAGCCGCAGCACCGACGGCCGCCGGAGCCGTGCGCAGCGGCACCACCGCGCCCCAGCAGCCGCCGGGATAGGCCACCTGCGCGCCGCCCGCTCGCCGTCCCTGGCTGTGCCGCGTGCAGCACCGGCCGCCGCCCGCCGTCGCCCCTCAGATCCGATCGGAGGGAGAGAGAGGAGAGTTCACGTGCCGGCCGGACGTGGGCGATGTGGTCCTGCCCTAGACGAAATCTCAAATTCGTCTACCGGGCCGACGAAAATACGGGGCCCATCGGGCCTCTTTGCAGCCTTCCATCCTGTCCCAATGTTTTCATCCAACGGGTGGACGACTATCATATTTCGTCTGCTCAACAGACGAAAACATTGAAATCGTCGACCCAATAGACGAAAACTCTAATTTCGTCCACTGGGTTGACGAAAACTTGGTTTTCGTCCAACCAGCAGACGATAGCATCGCATTTTTGTAATTTCGTAAATCTGGGGAATTAATTTGTAATTTCGAATTAAAATAATATTAATTAAAAAAAATCCATTTTGTGAATAAAGGTTTATTTTGGGTGGGCAACATTTATCATAAAATTACTGTAGTGAACCTCCAATTACTTGGTGATACAAAGTGTTCCGTACACATCTACAGAGGATCTAATGGTTTAGGATTAAGTACCAGCAGAAAATGGTACATTATGTGTTAGGAAGAACGCTTCAAATTTCCACCTATAGATGCAGTTTAATAATTGCTCTGTTTTTCCATATCACCAGAAATTATCTAGCATCGTGTCTGATTGAAGTTTGACAACATTATATTATTGTGTTTACGTTTTGAAAGAAATGGATTTTGTGTTTATTCATGTACTGGGTGCAGCTCCTATGAAATCAGTTTGTGTCCAGGATGCACAAGCCAGTACAGATATTGTTTCCGTCTCATTTGCATCAAGAACTGGAAGCCATGACCGAAAACAATGATACTTGCATTCTATATAAGTGATTATGCCTCTTTCAGCTTTCTAGATTAGTTGTGCTTGCATTCCATATGGCCATATCTATCTATACAACCTATACAGATGCACCACACTAACTATTTCTTTCAACATGCAAGCTAGCCACGCCATCCAGGTACTCATTATATTAAATGCCACGTCATCATCCATTAGGACTATCTATTTATGTCATCCACCGATCTTCTGTGACCAATAGCATCAATGGTTTTTACGAGTACAATTCTACAAAATTCACATAGTAGATGTCATCCACCGATCTTCTATGACCAATAGCATCCATGATCTTTGCGAGTATAATGCTATAAAATTCGCACGATAAAAATGCATAGATGATCAATCATTTAAGAGTCGTTCTCTCTCAATAAAATGACCATGTTTTTATGTATAATGTCGTTTGCAAAAGAATATTGCCATGCAATGACCTTAGTGTTTCTATTTTTAAATTTCATCTTAAATCATGTATAATATCATTTGCAAAAAAAAATATTGTTATGCAATCACTTAGTTTTTTTTAAATATTATTTAAGAAATTCTCGCGGCATCGTGCTTGGTATCATCTAGTTATGTAAAATAGGTGGGTTCCAAAATCCTTCCATCTATTTGTTTCAATAATTACTGAATAGATTTCGCAAAAAATATTATTGAATAGATATATTACCTTTACCGTTCATGGAAGAACATTAAAAATTTGGTACCATTACTTTTTTGTGCTCCTTCCAGATAGAAGCAGAGCAGCTGTACAACCAGAAGCACATGCTTAGCGCCAAAGCCAGCCAGGTTGGATTCCTTACATTGCCTTGCAACCACAAATCTGCCTAATTATCTGTAATCAAAGACTGCAGTATGTAATATAAAATGCAACATCATTATGGATCTTTTTCAGTGTGTTTGTAATATATTATTACTGTCTCTGCCAAAAGAAAAAAAGAATAATTTGGACGAGTACTTATCCAGATTCATTTCTAAAATGAATCTAGACAACCACCTGTCCGGATTCATTTGTTAATAAAAATTAGTTTTTCGAAGATGAGTATACTGTGAAAACCAAGCTCCTATCATTCAGGAACGCAGGATTGAGCAAAGGTGGGTGCATTTTGCGCCTGCCTGCCCCTTTGTGATGAATAGTAGGTGTCGATTAATTTTGCAAAACACCCCCTCGCTCTTCCTGCGCCTCCAATCCGCGGATCCCGCAATCCGCCGCCCCGCCGCAGATCTAGGTCGTGGAGCCGCGCCCGGAGGCGGCCTTTCTGGCGTCCGTTCCTCAGGCGACGACGACATGCGCCACCGTACGTGTACCCGTACTACCCCGTGCTGTCCCCCGTCACCATCTCCGCGAGGAAGCTCATGAAGCCACCGCCTCCTGCACCACCGGTCACACCCACAGCTGCACCACGATGACGACTAAGGAGCCAGGTGCGCTGAGTTTTCTAGTAATTAAATTAAATATAGATAGACATCCCAACCGGCCCGGCCACCCGCCCAAACGCCCATTGATCCTGCTCGACCGCAGCATGGCGCTGCTGCTGCTCCTCCTGGCGGCAGTCGCGTCCACCACTGATGATCAGCTACACGAGCCGCTCGCCGAGCACGTCGAGCCAGCGGTGGGCATGTCCGCCGAGCAGTACCTAGCGGCAGTCAAGGCCACCGAGCTAGGATTGCCGCATTGGGGGCTCATTCCCCTTCTCCTTCCTCCAGCCCCCTTCTTCTTCCTCTCCCACCATTTTTTCCTATCTTCTCCTTCCTTCTTCCTTCTTGTTTTCAATGGAGCGCACGGTAGTAGGGGGGCTCGAGCCCCCCCTGGCCCCACCCGCTACCTCCGTCCCTGAGGCCACCATCGCCGAGCTGGACAAGATGGCACCGCACGTCGACGAGCCGGAGCCGGACGACGGCAGGAGGACGTACATCATCGAGCTGGAGCCGCCAAGATGACGTCCCTGATGCCGATGCTGCCAGAGCATGGCACATGACATGACCTTCCTGCCGTCGGCGACGACATCGTCGCAGGGCAACCCGACTCTGCTCTACTCGTACCAGAAAGTCCTCACCGGGTTTGCCGCGCGGCTGATGGAGGAGGAGCTCAAGGAGGTCTCTGTGAAGCCGGGCTTCTTGCGCTCCCAAGAGGAAACCATCTTGACGCCGCACACTACCCACACGCCGGCATTCCTCAGACTGCCCAACCGTATGGGCGAGGCGCCCGACAACTGGCCCGGCAACGGTGGCCGCGGGGTGGTCATCGGCGTCATTGATCACGGCATTGATATGTGATGGTTAATAAACTGTCTTTATGTGGTGGTTTCTAGACTAAGGGCATCTTCGATTGATCCCAAGTCCAAGAGGGTTAAAAGGGACTGAGAGGGATCCGATCCAATCCCCTGCAAGTCAAAATTCTCTATTTTACCTACTTCAATCCTTCCTATCTCAATTCAAGATCAAACTAACAGAATTGTGGGTTGAAATATCCTCTCCTCTCCCTCAAAGGATTGTTCCTGCGCATTAAGCTTTTGATCCGAAGATCAAAGAACTAGTGCATGTACCGTACTTGCTACTGATCGCCGGCTGTTACCTTTATAAATTGACTAGGATCGCACCCGTGCGTTGCTAGAAGATAGCTAACTTTTTTATATAAAATATATGGATCGCATGATAAGGTAACAATACTGTGAAATTAAATAATGATATCAATGTTACATTTAATCTAAACACACAAGTTTTGTAAACACATAAATAGGTTTCTAAACAACTAAAAAAGCAAATGCAGAACCTATCTTGTTCGTAAATATAAGCTCAAGAATATTCTCAGATAGTCACAAGTAAACATAAATATAAATGTGAGAACAGTGTAAGAACAGCTCCCATATAATGTGAAATCAGACCTCACTGTATAACAACATCATAGCTCTTAACTACACAATCCAGCCACCACTTTTCGAACTCCAACCCCTCCCAAATTAAGGAATGAAAATTAATGACTTGCAAAAAATTCTGTACCAACATATCATTATCTAGAAGTATCAGACTTGAAATGAAATGAAAGGAGTTCAAAGTAAAATAATAGGCCAATGTCTGTTTTCCAAAGTCCAAAAATAAGCACACTGACAATGTCAAATGGTGGATTTTACAAGTACTCGCCTTTTGCTACATTTTTGTTTTGCGGAATGCCTTTTGCTACATTCAATTCCTCTGAATTTCTTTACACATAGTAGTAGCTAACATGGAACTGCAAACCCTCCCTCACGTGGTTTTTTCCTATTTGTCTCTAATTTACATCAAAACGAGTGTAAGAGGTTTGTACAGATTTCCTATGCATCTAAAAACACATGAAGAAATTAATGTAGAACGTGCGTATTTAACATACATAGGACATATAGCAAGATCACCAGCATCATGGACTCAGCAAAGATGGTTAGTTTGGCAAAAATGTGTATTGATCGTTTACATGTTTAGTCGCTGATGATACAACTATGTTGTGTTAGCTTTTTTTTAAGCTTCACATTAAATGATAATTTAGCTAGAAGAAATTAGAGTGTTAGTAGTTTTTGTTGTTATTGCAATAGATCGAAGGTATCCCGCACAAAGTTTTCTGGATATTACCATGTCAAATTTTACGGTGTGCCGCCATATATTGTATTTTATATCTCACCACCACAAATGCAGCATTTATTTCATAGCTCGTCATTTTTCGTTGGAGGGAGTTGTCAAAAACATTGCATGCTTTTTATTGGCTGAGTGTTGCTATACTTTGGGCTAATTTGGCTCATAAGAAATGACTTTGTGTTGCAGTTCATTTGGTTGGATCCTCTATGGTGGACCCTGCCTGCTTGGATTCAAATCATCGGCTTGGTGACACGAGTGTTCATATTTTTTTTTAGATTTATTTTAGGTTTTAATGACATTGTTCTTTCCATGATAACAAAGATGTTCATGGTGATTTTGTTAATTTATGTGCTTAATCTTTTGGAGGTGTTTAGAGAGGTAGTGTTTGGGTGACATTCATAGATGGTGGATGTGCATGCTAAGTGTCTGTATTGTAATTTTAAAAAGAATTACTCGGTGCTTAATAAATGCAAGCTAAATACTTTTTGAATATCCTATTTACAAAGATACATTGTCTATGGTATTAGACTCTATATATTGCAATGTAGAGATGACCGTAGGGAAGATACCATTAAGGCATGCCAACTCCTAAAGTTAGGATAGTGTCACAATTTAGCCCCCCTTTGGCACATAGGTGAAACAAAGGATAGGGACAGGGAGCCTCTGCAGGGCATACCTGTCTGCCGCTTCCAACAAATGTTGAGCTAGGGGAACCTCATCTTCTTGCCCTGTTATCACCTCCGGCAGTGAATCGGTGTATATGAAATGCAGCAAGACGTCGAACACCTGGGGTACCATGTCATGGATCCGTATGCAGTGCTCTGCGTTGGTGCTCGATCTCTTTCATGGCGCCCGTGAGCTGAGCCTTGAAGACCGGCGACCGAGCTGCTCGGATACACTTGTGCGCGCTGAACGTCTCGCCGGCGACCTGGAACGTGACGTCGTCGGTGCCCTCTTTGGTCACGAGGAGGTGACCGAGATGTTGGTGGAGGTCGGACGGTGGCACCACAGATGGCGCAGCCATGGACTGTCCCCTGTTCTCGCTGCGGAATCATCTCTTGAGAACGGCGACGTGACACCTGACCTTGAAGCAGTCATTGACCACGGGATCCAGCGATGCCTCCATGGCCTGTTTACTTATCAAAACGCCGTCTTCGTAGCCAGAAAACAAGTAGTCATACCACCATGTGCTCTGGGTGCAAGCCGGCCGGCACCTCGTTGCCCGCCTGATCGAGCAAAGCAAACCTCGCTCGCGCGCAGACACGGTCAGGGACACTGTCGACGAGGACGAGCAAGAGGTTTATGTCCATGGTGTACCCGATCTGCAGGTCGCTCGGGTTAGGGACGTAGTCGAGACGCCATTCCCGGCCCCCGACGCTGAAAGATTGGGACCCGACGCGCTAGCTGCCCGCCGGGAAGCAGCTTGGTGCGCGAGTAGCCCTCGATGTGAAGCGGCAATCCTGAAGCCATATAAGCGAGTGGAATTCCGGTGTTTGAGATTCGTGCGGCTGATATGGACCGCACGATCTCCTTCCTTCGCCGCCGCCAAGCTCGGGCGCCGCCGCGCCGGTGGGACACCGACGATGAGGGCGGAGGGGCGGGAGGCGGGCGTGGGCGGACA
>OAMR01000528.1:378110-420439 GCA_900205405.1 Echinochloa crus-galli
CGTATGCGGATGACGAGCCGCGGGCCGAGGGACGCGAGCCGGCCGGCGGGGGGATGGAGGGCGGGAGCCAGGTGGGGGCGGCTCGGCGGCGAGGGCGCCGCCGGCCATAGGCGATGGCCGAGGCCAACGACGGCGGTGGGGTTATGTTTTTGGGGCTGCCAGATGTGGAGTTCCAATGGCCGCTGGATATAGAGAAGAAGAGATGGGGTGAGGAAAGGTCCGGCAATGGTGGCAATGCGGCCGGTGGCGGAGGTAAGACGGCGCGGGAGCGCCGCCGGCCGGCCGGGGCCGGACATGCGGTGGGCGGGGACCGACGGCGCGGGGGCGGCGGGCCTATCGGATTAGGAAGGGCGGGAGCGTGCGGCAAGCCCCCGATATGGAGGAGGTGGCTCCCGGTCACGCTGCCGCCGATGATTGCCGACGCGGAGTCGGAGGTCGCCATAGCGCGGCGAGGGGATTCACTGAGCTTGGATAATTGGATCGGGAGCGACACAACGAAAGCTAGTGTATGGGTGTCGTGGCGACGACGCGCTACTGGACTCGATCATGGGAACTTGCCAGGACTGTGGTGTTGATGATGGGATGGGCCGCTAGTTCACGCACCGCTCGGTTCGGCCTGGCCCGAAGTTTGCACAGGAGGACAAACACACAGATGAAACGCACAAGCGGCGTGGCCCAGCCTTCTTTTTCAGGGAGACGAGTCCACGTACGTCCAAGAGGCTCAGCCCAAAGCATCACGAGAAATTCTATACATCTTTCGGAAGGTGCGACTGAGCTCAAACTTCCAGTGTTGAAGATTTGCAAACAATTATGTTCACCGGATCTTCAATCCAGCCCTACCTCCCCAACCCTTTCAACACGAACTGGGGGCGGATCTAGGATAAATTGCCACCAGCACTCAACAAAGATTATCATGAAAATTAAGCATGCCATAACAGAGGTAGAAATTAGCAATAATTACATCATCATTTGGAATACCATAAATTAAGCATGCCACAATAAAGATTGTTTTCACAAAATAAACTCTTGACAAATTATAATAGCATCTACCTCTTACGATTCCACTCTACGATCTTTGCCCATATTATGAAAGAGAAAAACGACATCATCATTTGGAATTGCAGCAAGAAGTTCTTGTTCCATGATGCTAACGAGACAACCATTCAAAAATTCATGTCCAATGTGATTTCTTAGATCTGTCTTCGCAATTTTCAAAGCTGAAAAACATCTCTCCACTGATGTTGTGGCGATAGGAAGAACAAGCACAAGTTTGAGGAGTCGATAGACCAAACCAAAAGCAACATGTTTATTTGTACCCACCATCAGCCTACCAAGTTCAGAAACAGTTTTCAATTGGGTGAATCTTGCATCAGCTCGGACATTATCAATGTAAATAGGAAGCTCACCACAAAGATCATCCAGTTTCTTAGGATTAAAATCATCAGGGTACGCCTTAGCCAATTCCATCAAACTCTCAACATTGAAAGCAGCAAAAAAACCCTTGGGACTAAAAGCAGCAATGTTGATCAGTAATTCAGAATTTACCTCACTAAAACGGTCATCAAATTCTGCAAGCTGCAAGTCAACAACCGGGTTCAAGCAATCATATCTCATATCTGTAGTGCTCATAGTTGGTGTGGTTGGTCTTTTTCCTTGGCTTATGTCGATCAATGTACTCTTGTTCCATGTCCAACTTTGGAATGCCATGTTGTTCGCAAAAGGCTAATACAGTGCCTAATAGAGCATCCCAACCATCGTCCCTAATTTGCTGAAATTTCTGCTTAGTTAACTTCACCTCTGTTATGGCCTCTAAGATATCTTTACCTTTCATTTGTAATGATAGTGACAAAGCATTTGCATGTCCTAAAATAAGTAGCATTAACTGCGAGTGGAACACAAAGTCAAAATCCTCGAGATAGTCCGTGAGACCACGAGCTTGACGCCTCTTTGCTAAGTGTGTGTCTGTGTGGAGATATTTTGGCCTGCTTCTTGTATGGACTGGACACTGGCCATTGAGATCATGTTTACTTTTTACCGAGGTAATAGCTGGTTAAAAAAATACAGGTACAAGAGGTTCTCGTAAAGTCATCGGGGTCAGCTGACCCTGACGAATCAACATAGCTCCGCCCCTCACACGAACAGATAGTGTATTCATGATAGATAATAAATCTGATTAGTAGATAGGAGAGAGAATGAATTTATTATGAATCCACGTTCAGAAATCATGGATCGGACAATATAGTTCTAAAGTAGTGTCTTGCTAGTATGACAACGTAAACACTACATACAAGCATTATGGGCTGAGACTGCCCGTCCGTGGCGGAGCTCCCCTTCCTCGGGACAATTTGCACTGCTGCATGTCCTTATAGGTTTTTGCGTGTGTTTTCCTTTCTTTGGAGGAGGTGGAACTATGGAAGGTTTTGCCAAATGGGACCCCCTTGGTTGTGTGTCACACCTCCGCCGGTGCTGTCCATATGCTCTTACTGTGTCGGTATTTAAAGTAACGTATGTTTCTTCTGCTCCCTCCAGTTTACCACGAAGTTATTTAGGACAGTGATACGATCACCAAAACACAACTTTGACTTCTCTTTTCTATAAAAATATTTATTGAAAAGTTGTATATGTATATTTTTTATGAAAGTATTTCAAGACCAATCTATTTATATAATTTTTATATTTCCAAACTCAACAACTTAAACGTTGTTCTATATTTTTAATGTTTGACTTAAACCTTGTCTAAAACAACTTCCTTTACCAGACGGGAGGGAGTACAAAATATAAAATGTTTCTTAACTATCTTTGTACTAGCATTTGGTTGTACCCAGACAAACTAATGCACATGCACTAGCCATAAAAATCACAGAAGCAATTTTCTCCACGCAAAGTAATAAACATGCTTGTACACGCACTAGACACAAAATTGCAATTAATACTTGTGGAACATTACTAGAAGCTTATAATAATCTGCTCATGTGGATTAGCGGTAGCTTGCACCTTGCATGTGGCTCCTTATATAGTCACCCTCCCATCGCCGGAAGCTTTCCAACTTCTGGGAAGCTGCCCATGGCAAAGGCAACGTCTCAGTCCTTAAACAGAAAGAAATCTTGGAAATTAAGCTAGGCGGCTACCGTGGAGTACCGATGGATCGCTTTGGCGCTTCGGTCTTTCACGCACATGCACGGATCGCTACCCCGCGGCACGAGCAAGATGAACCCTATATAAGTGTGTGCCTTGTTCCTCCGACACTCAGCATCGTCGTCCGTCCCAGATCGATCGAGTTCGCGAGGTTCCCCTCGACCATTCTCCCTTCTCGTCGATATCACATAGCAGCAGCGCACGTGCGATATGGCGTCGAGGAGGAGGGGGCGTGGTACAGGCGTCGAGGACGACGGGCCTGCAGCTGCGCCAGAGCGGCAGCCCCCTGCCGCCGCCGCCGTCCGCCGCGGAGCGCCACTGCACCCTCCGGCGTTCCAGCTGATGCTGTTCGGGGCCATCGTGATCATCGGCGCGGCCGCGGCGCCCGTGCCGCTGCCGCGCCTCTTCGTGGCCTTCGTCGCGTGGGTCGTCGGCTACCTCTCGCTGTTCGTTCCACCGCTCTGACGCCGCCACCGTGTACCGTACCATTTTATCACACATATGCGTACATCTAGAGGTATATATACGTTTTTGGCTTGGTTGATCCTCCGGTCGTGATGGGAAACTGATGATCGCCACGCGCGGTCAGGTTCTCTCCCGTACCTTTGAACGCAGCTCGGCTAACCTCTGGTGGGTAGAGGAATACAGCCTAGAGCAAGCAAGTGAACCCCGGATTTTTCTTTCTTTCTTCTTCCTTTTTACTCCAGCTCGATCGGTATTGAGCACTCGAGGTACAAAACTATGTTGACTGGACGACCAAACAGCGCACGGAGTAGCTGCCCATTCTAAGGTCAGAGTTTAGAGAAAAACAACAACAACTTTAGTTCCTTCCAAAAAAGGTAGAGGTCCTAAAAGTGTATCCAAGTACATCGAAACTTTCCAACCTGCTCTTCATGGAATATTCAACCATGAAAATATTATTAATTACTAGGATACTAGCAGAGTCGTCAGACGTTTTCTCCCAAAAAATAAAAAAGAAGCTACTAGAGTAAGGGAATCTATCAAGTCGAAGGTCGGTCATGTCTATTTGCATTTTCCACCCGCAGCATATTGGTCAATTTCATCGGTCGTCTCGGTGTTCAAATTGATTTAACCAAACCTGGCTCAAGCCATCTGGCAAGATTTTCAATTACTCCCTCCGATTCCAAATATGAGCAGTTTAGCACAATGACAAGATCTACAAACTGCAGCTTATTATATGAATGTATTAAGGAAAATTCCTTTCTACCATCGGTGGTAGCTACCTTCACCCGTGTATCTCATGTTAGAAGACGTATATAACCCAACGAAGAGTATGTACATGTAGTATATGATGATACTAGACTATCTCGGTGGTATGTAGGTTGAGTATGTAAGCATACTTTGAGTATGTGGACATACTAATTTCTATATACTAATATAATGATATAATCATAATAAATTTAAAAAAATAGGGTTGCTTCTGAATTTTTTCGTACAAGTCGCTTTGGAGTATCATACAATTAGTATACGAACATACTCAAACTGATAAATGAGTATGTAAACATACACACAGTGGTATATTGATGGTGATGGTAGCTACAAGCGATGGTAGATAAAACTCGTCCAATGTATTAATTTAAATAAAAAACTTATATACAAGAAATATTTTTTATGATGAATCTAGTAGCAGTAGTATCAACCTTATATATGTCGCTAAACACCGTCACTAATTATAATTAATCAGTGATGGTCCTTTTAAAATCCACGTCACTGGTGAGGTATAGCAATGTCGGCTGAACATTCATAGACATCAGTGACACATGTAATTGACTTGCATCATGAAGATACATCTCAAGTCCAATGACGAACAAAAAAGAGTTCGGATCTCCTACTGCAGTTTTGAAATACAAAATCTCTATTGGCCAATGATCTCCAAGAGTATCCAAAAAATAAAGTCCAAAGCAGTTGATTTTAGGAACTATTGGGAGTAAAAAAACTCTTCTCCACCAACAGTTCCCAATAATTAGTTTGCAAAAAAAAAATGAATACCTGCCACGTCGTCAATTTGTTGGGCCGGCTACTGATTTTTTCACGTGAAAGCTGCCGTCGGTTTGTCTCTTTTTTTCCGTCATGCAGACTCCTTTTTTTTCTCACGCGCGTGGCCTACTCTCACGCCGAACAGAAAATCAACGTAACGGGCAGATTGGGAGTGCGGATATGCGGTGCAAATTTGACTCAAAGTACTCCACTTTTGGGCATACGGAAAAATTGGACAGAAGATTAGACAACGGTTGGAGCGTTATTTTTCATTTTTATTCCCAGAACAGATTATTGAGAAGATTTATTAGGCACTCTTGGAGACGCGACAATGCAAGTTCTGAATGCTATTTCTAGGGTCAGTTAAACATAACTTCCGGAATATATTTTAAAGTCCCAAAGCATAACATAATATCAGAGTACGTGTCAATGAATTCCGGTTTTCTTTTTTTCCAGAAAATGAACAGCCCATCTGATACATTGAGAGCGACTGGAGTAATCTTGGTAAATTTTGTTCAGGCCTCATCGTGTGTACGGGTTAAAAGTTTGATTTATGGCGCCCGTAATTGGGCTCAACTAACAGAGAAGATTTTGTGCAAGCGAAGTGAGCTTAAGTTGGTGGCATCATTTCGTCAATTTGCATAAAAAGTGGCACTATACAGAAACCTAATTAAGCTATACTGCTATACCAGATGACACAAACATAGACAGGGGTACCATACTTTTGTGTACATTCGTAAAGAAGAAAAGGTTCGTTGATCCCAAGTTAATAGCCGAGACACAGTAGCAGATCGAGACGAACACTAGCACTTGTGTGACGCTGTTACTTTTTAAAACGAGCACATCAGTATACACAGTCCATTACATGTAGGACCCACCTCTCGAATTTCAGACCCATCAAGGCATCAACGACATAGCCAACTATTTAGTTGCCATGGTCTACTTTCTGTTCGTCCTTTTTATGTCCTCGATCGTGCATATATATTTCGTTCTGAGGCTAATTCGATCGGCAACCTTTCATATCTTGTTCGATTGAATCCAATTGATCTCGTTAATTTCTTTTACATCGTACTGTGTTTTTTATATGAGAAAGTTGACCCGGACTCCGCATGAGATCTTACTAAAGCGAACGCGTTTTTCGGGGTAGACTCTTTGTTTATCGGAGAACTATTTCTTTCTCAAAATTACTACTCGGACAATTGAATTTCTTTTTCTTTTTAAATTTTAAGAGAAAGTGAGGTGCAGGACCGGTCGCCATCGCGGGCGGCGTCAGCGCCGGCGCAGGAACCACCGGAACAGGCCGATGCACCCGCCGAGCCAGAACATGAGCGCCCTGAACTGGCCGCGCCTCGACGCGTCCGCTTCGCCGACGAGCGCCATCGCGGCGACAAACATGGCGAGGAGCGCAGCCGAGCGCATCGCCGCACCCAACTGAAGGTCCACGTCCACCCGTACAACGACGACGACGCCGGGTCCGTCCTGCTCCGGACCCCGGGGGTCAGCGACAACGATGTGTTCTTCTATGTCCGGTAATGGCCGCTCCGGCTGGCTAGGTGAACCGAGTTCCCCGCCGTCGCCGACGGGCTCCGGAGCACCGACGGCATGGTCATGGCCACCGCCGGCGCGGACCCGGCGAGCTCTTGCGCGCGGGCGGAGACCCGCGCCGCCAAGCCCCGCCCCAGAGGAGCCGGCGATCGGTCGAACGCCCCCGGTGGAGACGCCGAAGTTAACGCCGGCGGTCTGTCGCCCCGCCGCGAGCTCGCCGTTGCTAGAGGTAGTCGCCTCCGCTGCCGGATCTTCTTTGATGACGGCGTCTTCCCGCGCTTCCATCGCTCGACGACCTGTCGATCACAAGTCGATCGATCAGGTGATCCGGCCCTCTCCTCCGCTGGAGAGTGGAGAATGGTCGTCGCCTCGTCGCGCCGGAGACTCTGAACTCTGAAGGATGACGGGATATACAAGTACTGTATTTGCAGCTGCAGCTGATGATGATGGCAGATTCCTTCTGTGAAGTGACCTCGATCGAACGTATTTATAGAAGGGGAGAAGAATGGGACGTGTCTTGGCAATTCAACGTAGCCGCACACGACAGGACGACACAACCTGCCTGCTGGTGCGGTGGTGCCGCCTGCCGGATCGGAGCTTCAATTTTATTTATCTTTGATTTCCTTGCAGCTTCGTCGACCATCGACGACGCGTCGCGGAGCGCGTGGGAGGGTCTCGACGATGGGCAATGGCAAAGCTCGAAAGCTTGCGGGGAAACGTACGCAACCTGCTGCCCTCGGCCTCGGCACATACTGTACGCCCCGGCCCGGCCCGGCCCGAACCACGTACGCGCGGCGCCGGCCGGCCGACGCGGCTGTCACGCGGACAGCGTCCTTCGTCGCCTAGGAAGTTTCAGGTTCCGACGCGGATTTGATCGAGCCGGGTCGTGACGGGGAGGTGCGGTGGAGCTAGCCGCGTGCGTGCAGACACGGATCGGAGCCCAACGGCGTGTGGCGTCGAAGTCGAAGCTAGCCAGGCACGTCCGGTCGTGGACTCGAACCCCGTCGTCGTCTATAACCCGATGGCTCGGAGACGGGGGAGTAGGGGCGGCGGGTCTTCCTCTGCAGGTGCAGGAAGACCCCGTCGGCCACGCGCCCACGCCCACGCCCGACCCGGTGTGGCTTTCGTTGCGTCGCGCGGACCCGCCCACGCGGCATCGGAACGCCAAACCTGCTTGCGCTGCGCCACGGGAAAAAACAAACAGCCACAGGCCGGATCGATTGGGTTATTGGTTCGGCGGACACGTCCGGACAGAGGACCGCCGTCGAATCGAACGTGGTGCCCACCGGCATCATTCGCCTCCTCGCGTTCCTGCTGATGCTGGTTGGGGGCGACAGTGATCATCGGCGCGGCCGTGGACCCCGTGCCGGCGCCCCGCCTCGATCTTCGCGGCGTTCGTAGTCTGGCTCGTCGGCTCACCCTGCCGCGCTGCTGCCTGCCGTGCTGTGCTACGTACGCTTGGCCGCTTGGGTGTGCGGCTAGCACGCGACTACGGAGTACGAGTAGTATTCCCGGCGATCGGTCGAACGCCCCCGGTGGAGACGCCGAAGTTAACGCCGGCGGTCTGTCGCCCCGCCGCGAGCTCGCCGTTGCTAGAGGTAGTCGCCTCCGCTGCCGGATCTTCTTTGATGACGGCGTCTTCCCGCGCTTCCATCGCTCGACGACCTGTCGATCACAAGTCGATCGATCAGGTGATCCGGCCCTCTCCTCCGCTGGAGAGTGGAGAATGGTCGTCGCCTCGTCGCGCCGGAGACTCTGAACTCTGAAGGATGACGGGATATACAAGTACTGTATTTGCAGCTGCAGCTGATGATGATGGCAGATTCCTTCTGTGAAGTGACCTCGATCGAACGTATTTATAGAAGGGGAGAAGAATGGGACGTGTCTTGGCAATTCAACGTAGCCGCACACGACAGGACGACACAACCTGCCTGCTGGTGCGGTGGTGCCGCCTGCCGGATCGGAGCTTCAATTTTATTTATCTTTGATTTCCTTGCAGCTTCGTCGACCATCGACGACGCGTCGCGGAGCGCGTGGGAGGGTCTCGACGATGGGCAATGGCAAAGCTCGAAAGCTTGCGGGGAAACGTACGCAACCTGCTGCCCTCGGCCTCGGCACATACTGTACGCCCCGGCCCGGCCCGGCCCGAACCACGTACGCGCGGCGCCGGCCGGCCGACGCGGCTGTCACGCGGACAGCGTCCTTCGTCGCCTAGGAAGTTTCAGGTTCCGACGCGGATTTGATCGAGCCGGGTCGTGACGGGGAGGTGCGGTGGAGCTAGCCGCGTGCGTGCAGACACGGATCGGAGCCCAACGGCGTGTGGCGTCGAAGTCGAAGCTAGCCAGGCACGTCCGGTCGTGGACTCGAACCCCGTCGTCGTCTATAACCCGATGGCTCGGAGACGGGGGAGTAGGGGCGGCGGGTCTTCCTCTGCAGGTGCAGGAAGACCCCGTCGGCCACGCGCCCACGCCCACGCCCGACCCGGTGTGGCTTTCGTTGCGTCGCGCGGACCCGCCCACGCGGCATCGGAACGCCAAACCTGCTTGCGCTGCGCCACGGGAAAAAACAAACAGCCACAGGCCGGATCGATTGGGTTATTGGTTCGGCGGACACGTCCGGACAGAGGACCGCCGTCGAATCGAACGTGGTGCCCACCGGCATCATTCGCCTCCTCGCGTTCCTGCTGATGCTGGTTGGGGGCGACAGTGATCATCGGCGCGGCCGTGGACCCCGTGCCGGCGCCCCGCCTCGATCTTCGCGGCGTTCGTAGTCTGGCTCGTCGGCTCACCCTGCCGCGCTGCTGCCTGCCGTGCTGTGCTACGTACGCTTGGCCGCTTGGGTGTGCGGCTAGCACGCGACTACGGAGTACGAGTAGTATTCTGTATCTGTACGTGCAGCTGTAGAAGTGTCAAGAGTAAGGTCGGGCCCATCGGTGGGCCGGGTCAGGTTACGGCCTTACGGGGTATGGAGCTCGATCAGTTGCGTCGCTACCCTTTTCCGACGAAGGTTCTGTTGCTTTGCTTGGATTTTGGATGCCAAAGAAAAGGAAAACTTTATTTGGGCCGTGTTTAGTTCCCAAAACTTACCAAAAAGCAACTCCCAAGTTCACTATACAAAAAGAAAGATTCCCATCACATCAAAATGTCATAACATGCATGGAGTACTAGATGTAAATGAAATCAAAAACTAATTGTATAATTTTGTTGTACACTGCGAGACGAACATTTTGAGCCTAATTAATCATTTTTTGGATAATTTTTTGCACATACAAACGAAATGCTACAGTGGCGCAATGGTTACGAAGAGACATCATCGTACCAAATTTGGCCACCCAAATTTGGTATCTAAACAAGACCTTGGAGACGGAATTGAGGAACCAGTCAACGCACATAATAGCTGCTCTCACTTCGGTGCTGAACTACGGAGTAGACGTCAGAATCTACAAGGGTCAATTTGCTTCTAGAAAAAACACTAGCTAGTTTTGGAGAATAGTTTTCGCCTAGCTATCATGGTCAATGAGTCAAGAAAAGTCATTCTCTATGTGTCAATTCTGTTTTGATGTTTCTTTGTCAGCATGTTCGTCGATCTCACTTGCCCCCCTATCTGAGTTTCATGCTGAAGTTTTATTTATTTTCTTCATCATTGTAACTTCGATCTTTTATGGAAAGAAAAAACAAAGCGGATATGTTGTCCAAAACAAAGAATTTCGATGGTTTGGAGTAGTCAGATATCTCATTAATAACAAGTTAACAACTGCAATGATGTGATTGAGGCAATGCAGCAAATTTCAGCTGATTGCTATCATGAACAAAAGTTGGCTCATATGAAGCGGAATATGAGATACCTTAAGGTGTGTGCTTAACTCTAGGATTGTGTCCGGAGGAAGGGCCTGTTTGGTTCCTAAGGACTAAAATTGCTGTTGGGATCCTTGGACTAAAAGGGACTAAAGTTACTTTAATGGTTTGTGCAAAGATTATTTTACCCATGGACTAAAAGGGAACAAGTGGGCCGGCGGGTGGGAGGAGGGGCATCCAGTGGAAAAGTGGTAGTTTTAGTCCCTCCTCTTATGGAGCTAAGTTTTATTCCCTTTTAAGGGTTTTAGTCCCAAGGGTTTGGATCTTTAGTTCATTTTGGGACTAATTTTAATCCGTTTTGGTTTTCAGTGGAACCAAACACCCCCGAATAGTGCTAGCTAGGACTCTTGGGCAAGTTGCTGCTGTGGTTGCCTAACCTGCATGTTTGTGAGATAATTGGTGTGTCAGATTTCCAGTTGATGCACATACCTCATAGTATATTGCTGGAAATACAACGTACTAAAAGCTAACATCTGAGAAACCTTGACACAAGCTCTCTTGTTCTTAAGATTACAACATTTTTTGGAGGGCCTGAAACTAGATGCAGCCTATTTAGTAGGTTCACAACTCCCAAACTCAGAGAATCAAAGGTCGTATCTGAGAACATGTCTGCCGGGTATTTTCTTGGTTTCTTGTTTCAGCGTAGTATTTGCCTATGCCAGTTGCCTGCCTTCGCTGTATCTGTAATTCTGTATTGAATACTTTCCATCCTGAAAGGTCACGGATCTTCTAGTTGCGAGAAGGATTCCCCGAGGAGGATAGTTAAACTGAAAATAATTCGTCCATTAAAAGTGAGGCTTTATCGGTAAAATTTTGGTGCTCAATCCGTTAATTTGAAAAAAAAGAATACGCGCGGTGCGCACCGTACGCGCCCCCGTCTGATGTCGCTGTCCGGTGATCCCGCTGCCTCTCCCTGCACCTCCCTGATCTCCTGCCCGCACCCCCTGACCTCCTGCCCGCACATCCGATTGCGCACGAAGCGCATCGCGCGGGGGGCGCACGCAGCACTTCGTGCGCACTGCGCACACTGTACTTTTCTCCTCCATTAGTTTCATGCATGAGACTACCGAACGATCTGGAGATCACACGTACTCTTCCAATTAATCGTGGAACCTAGACTCCGGATCGCTACTCTAGCTACATTCAGTCAACGGGAATATTCAGCGACAAAGAGTTGTTCGACACAGCGCTGGCTGCTGGGTCGCTGAGCATAATCATTCAATCTGGTAAAGAAGGCTTGCGCCTCAATGAGCTTTCTTCATTCCACTTTTTTTTTTGGCGAAAGAGCTTTCTTCATTCCACAGTTGGATATCGAACTTTTCTGCCATGCAAAGACAAAGCAGATGCCAAACTCCAGTGCAGCCAGATCCAGCGACGGCTACGTGCTACCTGACACTGAATGTCAGCGCTGGTTAACTACTTAACTGAACGGGGGGACGTGCTTAACTTCGTGCCAACGGCCTTTATCACTGAATTTGCATAGTAATTTTTTCCTGAATATAAACGCGGCCGCGCGCGCATTTGAGGTAGTAACAAACACCCCGTATGGAATGCGACATTGGGGCTGACACTACCCAACTGGGGTTTAATTAATACTACTACTTTTATTCTAAAGTATTGTTCGATGTTAATTTTTCATAACGTTTGACCATTTGTCTTATTTAATAAATTATCATTTGTCTTATTAATACACACCTTGATCCTTTCATTTTTCCCATTAATCTAAATCTAGCAACTAACACCCTTAAATCTACAAAGCTTCGGAAGCCATTTGTACTGATAACAAAACATAATAAATCTGCAGCTTAGCTATTGGTGATGAAATCTTTTCTGAAAGCTTATTGTCGGGAAATATAGATCAAACTAAATGATATAGATTATAGATAACAGTAAGCCAGCACCAGAGCAAGTAACAAGATTGAATAGAAATTCAATACAACGGCATAGATGAAGAAAACCATGCGATCGGAACTAGCGTGATAGTGCCTAATCCGTGCATATCAGCTAATCTTTTCGACCAAAGTATCGTTCCTCTTTCTTTTGTTACGAGACGATGCAAAGCCAGAAAAAATCGACACATCAAACCCATGGAACGGAGTGGGGAGGAGTGAAGATCGACACCAGTAGAAGTAGAGAGGAAGCGATCTCTTACACTCAGAGCAACTCCAGTGGAGCCCTCTAAATTGAGACATTCAAAACTCATTTACAGACCCATCTCTAAAAAATAGAGTCCTAAGATAAACATTCAACTTCAGTGGACATATAAACTCGGCCTCTATTTCTCCATCGGCCCACCTGTCAGCCTCAAGTACCAATCTGAAAGCACCTCGCCGCCGATGCGTCTGCGTCGTCCGCCTCTTATTCGCCGCCTGCTTGTTGCTACTGCCGCTGACGCTCGCCCGATGGTCGGAGCGCCGACGCGCGTGGCGCCCCTTGGCGGCGGCGCCCACGGACCCGCGGGAGAAGAGCTGCATCTCCGAGCAGTAGCGCCCGTACACCTCGCCGTGCTGCCAGTACTCCTCGCCCACCTTCTCACGAAGTACTCCTCCACGGAGCTGGAGCCGTCGTGGTAGCGGAAGGACATCGTCTCCTTCCAGGGGAGCTTGCAGGCGAAGCAGCCCGTGGAGCTACTGGCGTAGCCGCAGCTCTCAACCTGGCGGCGCTGCGCGCGCTGCTTGTCGGCGAGCGGCAGCGTGAAGAAGGCGTCCATGCAGCGGTGCGCCTCCGCCACCTGCGCCGGGTCGATGCCGTGGAAGAAGCCGTGCAGCCTGCAGGCCTCGCCCACCTGCCAGACCACCTCCGCGGCGTCGACGGAGATGTCGATGAGGGGCACCGTCAGCTCCGAGGCGGCGGCCGTCAGGGGTGGGGCTCTCGTCGGCCGGCCAGAGGAATTGCTCGGGGATGTCCGACTCACAGCTCAGCCGGGTAGTGTCGAACACCAGCGGTGCGCCACGCGGAGGGAGATCGCGCGCGTGGCCGACGCCGTCGCCGGCGAGATCCAGGCGTGGATCGACTGCGAGACCAGCGCGCGCCTCGTGGCCGCGCTACGGCGACCCGACGGTGGCGGGATCCTCTCCGAGCTCGTTCGACCTCGGCGTGGAGCCGTGGCGGCCGGCCCTCCTCCGCGGCGCGCTCTCCTCCTCCTCCTCCGGCGGCGGCGGGCGCGTGCACCGAGATCCAGCAGGTCCTGCAGCAGCGCCTGGTGGTCGTCCCCGAGATCCAGCAGGTCGCCGAGGCCGACGGCGTGGAACGCCGACAGGAGGAAGCGTCGATGCCGAGGCCGCCGAGGCCGAAGTCGTCGAGCCGCGGCGTCTCGGACCCGAACCTTACGAGCCACGGCGCGGCGGCGGCGCCGGCACCATGGCGTGGTATGGCAGCGCGAGGTGCGGCGCCGCCGCGGCCGGCACGAGGAAGCGGCCTGCATCGAGGGGAGGAAGGCCTGCAGCGCGGCCTTGTGGTGGTAGGGCGGCGCGCCGGGCAGTATCGGCGGCGCGCGCCGCACGGGCCCGCGACGCGGCAGTGGATGTATGGACCTACTGTGGAGGGCCTCTGAAATAGAGCTTGGGAGGGAGATTTAGAGGCGATGTGGCGCGGCGAGGTGGTGAGCACCTGCTCCGTCCGGCTCAATCAGACGCCGGCCTGACACGTTTGGGCGCCGCGCGGCCGGAGTCGTCTTGTGGCCTGCACGGACACATCGGCGCAGGCGCAGGCGCAGGCGCAGGAGTAAAAAGCGAGCAAGGCCTCGCGTTGTAGCTGAGCAGTGGGCGGCCGGGGCCCGGGTGTTGTGCATGATTGAGCACTCAACAGTATCGCCTTGCGTGACAGGAGGAGCCATGCTCTGCAATAGTGCCTCATCACCTGTCACTGTAGCTTTCAATAGTTCGCCGTACCCCGTACGAGTCAAGACCCAGTTTTGAATACGTACGTATCTGGTCTCTTCTATACCTCATCATTCCCCGCAGTTTCTGGACTCCCAAACGGCCCTCCCCGAGAGTGGAGTGCTTGCTTGCTTCGTTAGAGCAACTCCAGTGGAGCCTCTAAATTGAGGCCTTGAAAACTTATTTACAGGCACATCTCTAAAAAATAGAGGCCTAAGATAAACACTTAACTCCAGTGGACATATGAACTCGGGCCTCTATTTTCCCATGGGCCCACCTGTCGGCCTCAAGTACCAATCTGAAAGAACCTCGCCGCCGATGCGTCTGCGTCGTCCGCCTCTTATTCGCCGCCTGCTTGTTGCTACTGCCGCTGACGCTCGCCCGATGGTCGGAGCGCCGACGCGCGTGGCGCCCCTTGGCGGCGGCGCCCACGGACCCGCGGGAGAAGAGCTGCATCTCCGAGCAGTAGCGCCCGTACACCTCGCCGTGCTGCCAGTACTCCTCGCCCACCTTCTCACGAAGTACTCCTCCACGGAGCTGGAGCCGTCGTGGTAGCGGAAGGACATCGTCTCCTTCCAGGGGAGCTTGCAGGCGAAGCAGCCCGTGGAGCTACTGGCGTAGCCGCAGCTCTCAACCTGGCGGCGCTGCGCGCGCTGCTTGTCGGCGAGCGGCAGCATGAAGAAGGCGTCCATGCAGCGGTGCGCCTCCGCCACCAGCGCCGAGTCGATGCCGTGGAAGAAGCCGTGCAGCCTGCAGGCATCGCCCACCTGCCGGACCACCTCCGCGGCGTCGCCGGAGATGTCGATGATGGGGCACCGTCAGCTCCGAGGCGGCGGCGTCAGGGGTGGGGCTCTCGTCGGCCGGCCAGAGGAATTGCTCGGGGATGTCCGACTCACAGCTCAGCCGGGCAGTGTCGAACACCAGCGGTGCGCCACGCGGAGGGAGATCGCGCGCGTGGCCGGCGCCGTCGCCGGCGAGATCCAGGCGTGGATCGACTGCGAGACCAGCGCGCGCCTCGTGGCCGCGCTACGGCGACCCGACGGTGGCGGGGCAGGATCCTCTCCGAGCTCGTTCGACCTCGGCGTGGAGGCGTGGCGGCCGGCCCTCCTCCGCGGCGCGCTCTCCTCCTCCTCCTCCGGCGGCGGCGGGCGCGTGCACCGAGATCCAGCAGGTCCCCGAGATCCAGCAGGTCGCCGAGGCCGACGGCGTGGAACGCCGACAGGAAGAAGCGTCGATGCCGAGGCCGCCGAGGCCGAAGTCGTCGAGCCGCGGCGTCTCGGACCCGAACCTTACGAGCCACGGCGCGGCGGCGGCGCCGGGCACCATGGCGTGGTATGGCAGCGCGAGATGCGGCGGCGGCGCCGTGGCCGGCACCGAGGGGAGGAAGCGGCCTGCATCGAGGGGAGGAAGGCCTGCAGCGCGGCCTTGTGGTGGTAGGGCGGCGGCGGCGCGGGCAGTATCGGCGGCGGGCGCGCCGCACGGGCCCGCGACGCGGCAGTGGATGTATGGGACCTACTGTTGGAGGGCCTCTGAAATAGAGGCTTGGGAGGGAGATTTAGAGGCCTGTGCAAAATGCAGGTTCATTTGAAGGCCCTGCTGTAGTTGGGTTTTTACTGGAGTAAAGATCCATAGAGGGTGTTGCTCTCATTGGCGTCGTCGGGGACATCGCTGCCGCCGCCGTTATTCATCATCGTCTTCCTTCTCGAAGTTTCCCTGTCCCTGGTGGGGATTCAGGTTTTGGCCTTTTAGGTCGTCTCGGTGGCTTGGTGCAGATAAAATAAATAAAGGGGTCAGGTTATAGCCCGACCCGATGAGGATACACGACTATATTCGTTGTTAAAGGCTGCTGTGAACCAGCAGAACACCAACTTGCAAACACACGATGCAAGTTCAACACATGCTCTATCAAAAATTATGCAGTGGGCGTAACCCAGCTACAGAAACATGGGCAAAGTGTGTAGCAGAATGGCTGAAACTGCTGGCGACATGTAGTAGCAGAATTTATAAACATATAGTTAGAAGATGGCTGAAACTGCTGGCGACATGTAGTAGCAGAATTGCATCCTGACATCTCCAGGTGGATGACAAATCAACAGCAACTGAAATTACATGAAAGAAATGTCAGTAGAAATTCCCAAAATCTCACGCATGCAGTTATTTTGGCTGGAATAAACTAAAATACAATCTCAGCCAGTAACATTTGACGTATTTATTGCCATACACATGCAATAAGTATAAATATCCAAGGAGAAATAGACAACATTAACCCTTGAGCTGGTGACAATGCACTGCACGGCTGCACCTCAAAGCAACTAACCAGCTATGCATCAACAAGTTCGTATTGTTCAACAAATTATGACCTGTAAGACTGTGTACCCATCAAATGGCATATTAGTAGAAACCTCACTTCGCCCCTATTGTTCCTTCCATCTGCAGCCGCTTCAATTCTTCTACTCCTATCATCTAAATGATTACCAATGTTGAAAGTCAAAGCAAACATATCTAGACAGAATAACAAAATTGTCTGAACTGCCTATAGTAAGAATATAATTTTGAGTTTACCAAGGAGGATAAAATTGTTAACAAGGAGGTGAGTATATGTTATGACAAATATAAAAAAGGATGACCTCTAAAACCACTTTAAACAGAACAGCCCCAATGCCACCCCACACTAACAAACCTTACTGAACATCATAAATTTCCCAATGCCACGTTATGACAAATATAGCATCCGCATATAGCCTGCTGAAGTTCACATGAATGATCAGATTGTTGTGATGATGGCTAAAGGAGATCCTTAAAAAATATTAGATAAAAATGAAATTTCAAATTTTGGCCTTATACATTCTATATTTACAAAAGATCACTAATTCTATATATTACAACTAAGATATAAGGCAATGAACAAAGCATACCCAGGAATAGTGTAATGGAAGATTCTCTGTCCATCTTTGCTCCCACATATGAATCCCCCTTCTAATGGATGCATGATGTCGCATGAAGTAGCGCATACTTTGCACCTATTGCAAGTATTGCCATCTACACAAGCATTAAGATATTTAATCAGAAAAAAGATAATTTTTTAATCAACTCTAAAGACATGAAGAGGGTATCTGATTATTTATACCAAGTGGTATGCACGCCATCACATCATAACTGGTCTTGCATTTGAGCTCCACAAAAAACACAGTAGGGCTTGCTTGAGCTATATCTCTCCTTCGACCCAAGAGGTTGCAGTGATACCATGTATGGCTCTCAAACACCACCGGATATAAGGTAATGTTGTCAGGTATCAGATCATATTCATGACACTAGATCAGAAATATAGATGGATCTTAGCAAATTATGGGCAGACATAACAATAACAAAAGGATCTAAGAGAACATTGTCAAAACTTCTTACATCATTATCATTGGACTTCAAATGCTCCATAGCACAACTCCACACAAATTTCTCCAATGCAAGGATTTCTTTCTTATCCACTTGTCTAGAAACAAACAAATGTAGTATTAGGTTTCACATTCTCTAAAGATGCTATATCATATGAAAAGATAATAATACAAATCCTCTCCCCGTCCCAAAAATAGTGCCATTCTAGCTTTGTCCCCAAACCATTAGCTTGACCTATACAAAAAAATATCAATATTTATGCTACCAAATAAGTATAGTTAGATTTATCATAAGATATATTTTGCTGTCATAAATGTTAAACTCTTCTATATAAACATTGTCAAATTTAAGACAAATTGACTTAGGACAATGCTAGAATGACACTCTTTTTCAGGGACGGAGTGAGTACAACCGTTATAATGCACATTATCATGGATATGTTTCTTAGAAATCACAAGTCAATTGTGTCTATGACAATCGCAGAGAAGAGTGTGTACCATTTTCAGAAGTTGGTTTTCATTTTCATGCCTGCTTTTATCTTTGTGTTCTATGGTTAGAATGTTTAAGTGACAAACAATTAATAGGTACAGTACTATCCATTGATATAAGGCTTACTAGAAATCCTAGTCCTTTGCATGTTATAACTTATACTCTTCTTCCCCACAACCAGCAAAAATAGCAAATGTAATATGGTGGGCCAGGCCGAGAAGATCCAAACCTGTTGAGTCCAAGCAACCTGTCCACGTCGATGTTGCTGATGGTGTCACTATTAGTCTCATTGACCAAGATAGAGTTTGGCACCCTGGTAAGGCCCCTCCGCCTCATGTACTCCTCTCGCCTTCGCCTCGCGTCATCCTATGCGCCCGCAATTTCGCCGCCTTCTCCATTCTCGCCGCCTTCTCCCCGCTCGCCGCATCCATCATGACTGGCGCCGCCACCGCCTTCTCCACCCTCGCCGCGTCCATCGCCGCTGGCACCGCCGCCTTGTCCATACACTCTGCCGTCTCGCCGCCTTTCTCTCCTTGGTTTTAGAGAGGAAGAGGAGAATCTCCGCTAGGGCTTTATTGATTCCGTGTACGCCTGCCGTCGTATTTGAGCAGGATGGGGACGAGTTGGAAGAGAGATTAGATACGAGTCGGATGCGGATGGAGGCAGACAGAACGGAAGTTTCGCGGAAGAAGTCTATGGGGCTGTTTGATCTTTAGCCAGGACCCGTAATGCAAGCAAGCCCCTTTGGCCTGGCTTCGTGGAAACGCAGGGAGAACCCGCATAAGCAGAGCCAGGCTTGCACAAGCCCCTTCGTGCGAATCCACTTACCTCCATCACTCACCTGTTCGCTCACCTCTCACTACCGCCGTCGTCTCCTGTGCAAGCGCCGGCGACAGAAGAGCTTCCGCCGCCTCCTTGGCCCCATGCTCCTTCTCTCCCTCTCCGCAAGCACCGGCGACAGAGCCGCCGGAGTGGTGGAGCTCCGGCCATGGCAGCGCGGCCGTGGGCGCGTGGGCTCGCCCGGAGGCTATGGCGGAGGCGGTGGCGGGTTCGGGAAGGGCGGCGGCGAAGGCTATGGCGGAGGCGGTGGGTACGGAGGAGGTGCCGGCGGTGGGTATGGTGGAGGCGGCGACGGCGGTAGGCCGGGCGCCGGTGCGGGCGCGGGGAGGCCGCGGCTCTTCGCTGCTGGTGGGGCTCGGTGCGGCCAGGTGCGCCGCCGCCGCCGCGTCCCCGAACTGCGACTCTCCGGTCACAGCGCTCGCCCAGCAGCCGGGACTCGCACCGCGTCGAGCTCAGCGGCCTCGGCGACGACGACCTCGCCGAGCCGGCCGCCGGCGCCAGGAGCCGCCGGCTGGGCCCCCAGATGCGGCCTCGCCAAATCCTTCGCCACCGTCGCCAGATGTGGGGACCACCGTTGCCGGCGGCGGCGCGGGCGGCGGCCCCAAGCTCGATTCGCCGTCGATAAGGAAGAGGAGGGAGAGATGAGCAGCTAGCCCCAAGCTCGATTCGCCCGGGCGGAGGTTGAAGACGAGGAGGACAGAGCAGAGCAGTGGGGGTAGGTGGAGGATAAAGTGGGTAAGCTCACGTTAGGCCCTGTTTAGTTCAAAAAGAACTCCCAAATTCACTATGCAAAAAAAATTCTCCATCACATCAAAATATCATAACATGTATGGAGTACTAAATGTAGATGAAATCAAAAACTAATTGCACAGTTTTGCTGTACTCTACGAGACGAACATTTTAAGCCTAATTAATCAATTTTTGGACAATTTTTCGCACATACAAACGAAATGCTACAGTGACACAATGATTACGAAGTGACATCATACTCCCAGATTCACACTCCCAAATCCAACATCTAAACAAGGCCTTAGAAAGGAGGGATGAGGTGATTTCACACTCCAATACACTCAACCAAACAAACTCCTCCACGAGTCAAGCTTAGCCAAGCCAGCCAACCAAATATAGTGGTGGTATTGCATCTCTTAAGTTAGGCTTGGGCTAGCCTGGCTCTAGATTCTAACCAAGCTAGGATTAGCCAGGCAACCAAACAGACCTTATATGCCCCTTACCTATCAACCATGGAACACTGCACCCCCTAATAAACTACAAAATCGGATAACCAGCCCTCCAAACTTCAGAAACCGGTGCACATAACACCTAGGGTGGTTTTGTTGGGCGGTTTTGGAAAACAATTTTATAGAAAACACCCTAGAAGAATTAAACTCTCACAAATAGGCCCTTCGTCGCGTTGAATCTAATCCCGGCGTGTGGGATATGGGTACCCCTGGGCCCACTGTCAGACCGGACCACGGCGGCCAAGGCCCACCTCTGACAGGCCCATGAGCCGACCCCTACGTGGCCCATACAGGCTCCCTGACTTGACGGACAAGTTAACGAAGACCCGGCGGGCGGCTCGTCCGGATATCCAGGGATACTCCAGTTGTAACCGACCCAGACTAGAGTCCAGGTCGGAGTCAAGTAGGTTTAGATGGAAACCGACTTGTAAACCCTAGCCCGCTACCCTATATAAAGCGGCCTAGGGCACCCCATGAAGAACAAGGCATCTCATCCTGTAAACCATACGCTCGTCCAAGCTTTCTGAAGCACGGCCGAGCACCCAGCAATACAAACGACGCCACCGACACAGGACGTAGGGTATTATACCTCCAGGTAGCCCGAACCTGTCTAAATCAGTGCCTCCTGTGCACCATCAAGTCACTAGTTCATCAATCGCCCCGCCTACAAATCAACCACTCGGATATCCCCAGGTGGATTGCTGGTCCTAAGGTCCGACACGGCGGCGCGTGGGCGGCGAGGTATCCGGCGACGAAAGGCACAGCTACGACATCATCTCATCACGACGAGCATTTCCATGGGTCTAACTCCTAGCAACGGCAACCAAAAGGCTACGCGCGACGATGGCGGCGGCGGCGCTCCTCTCGGGCTCGTCGGCCGGGTAAACGGTGGCGAGTTCGGCGACTGGAAGAGGTGCAAAAGCTTCTCCGCGAACTCCTCTACACGATCCACTAGCAGCAAGCCGTGCATAATCCACTGGAATAAATTGCAGATGAAATCCGTCTTCGAGTAAGAGAATCCGCGAACGAAGCCAAAGTGACTTAAATCCTGTTCTATATGAAAATAAAAGCGAAATTGAAGATGTCATCACCAGATGTAGTTGCCAAGTCCGAATCAGGGCCCATCCCTTATCTCGGGGCTGCCGCCACCGCCGCCGACTGCCTTGGGGATCCGATTCCGGGCAGGCGCCGGCTGAGGCCCCGCGCATCTGAGCCCTCGCGCCTCTGGCCGGGAAAGTCGGAGCGTCACGGAATGGCATCCTGACGCGCGGTGATTATCTTCGTCTACAACTATGTTTTTTTCTTTCTTTAGTTTTTTATTTTCTTCCTAGAAAGTACTTAAATATGTTCCTTATAGATATTTTTTTTAAAGACCAAACGCTCGCACGCACGCACGCACGCTCACCCCTATGAATATACATAGGCTAACTCTGCCACTATAAACACCTTCGAGAGACTAAATCGACGTATCCGAGATTTACAAAGTCACCACAAGTGCCTCGCTATCGACAGGATATTGGCTACCGGTGAAAGAATAGCACCAATTAATTTCTATCATAAATCCAAGACTAGTCTCCCAACAAGTTACTCACACGTACCAAAAAATTATGGGTCCTGCATCTTGCATACCACGTTTTTTTTTCTAATCACACATATCTCTCCTTACAAATCGATTTATAGTAATAGGTGGGGATGTGGCCCGCTATAAATAGACCCGGCTAATTAAGTAAATTCATAATTTTTTATATGATCTTAGATAAAATTAAACTTTATATGAAAACTATACAGCTTGAAGAGACTAAAACTACGTAGTGTACAACTTTTCAATTTAAGATCATTTATTCATCCAAAAAATTCATTACAAAATCTCTAGTTTTACATTTAGCTGCTATTGTTTTTTTTTAGAATCAGCTGCTATTGTTGTGTGCGGACCATTGGACCATCGGCCCCTACAATTCGCTGAAAAAATAGCCCGGGGCCAAGCTGACACGGGTAAGCGCGGGAGCGGCCCCGTTACGCCGGGTCTTGGCGGCAGCGTGGGGCAGCCGGGCGCAGCTGATGGCCCGACGTGGTGCGGTCACGGTGAAATTTTTATTATTTTGACGAGAAACTGTTGGGTTTTTTTAAAATGATCATGATATATTGGGTTTTTTCTAAAATGATCATGGATCCGTTGGTCCATTCGTCAGATGACCAAATCTGAGTTTTACCATTTCTGTAATCTTTTCACCACTTGAACTGAGCAAACTACCCTCCACTCACATCAACTTTATCTGCTCGATCCTCTCCCTCTCCATTTCAGCTCTCCCGACGTAGCCGATCTTGATGGCGCCGTCTCCGACGCTGGCGCCGCTAGCTCCCACCGCGACGGCGGCCCACACCACGCCCCCTCCCTCTCTCTCCCGCATCCTCTCTCCCGCTCTCTCTCCGGTGGCCAGGCGGAGCTTGCCAGCCGCGACCTCCGAGGCGGAGGCGGCCGAGCGGCGGAGGCGCGGGCGGTTGACTTCAGAGGCGAGGTAGCTGTTCCGATCTGCCGGCCGCCCGCCCGCCTGCGCCGCTCGGCCGGCCGCTCGCTTGCGCCCATCGGAGTGGAGCAGGTGGTGGTGGGGAGCAGCAGAAGAGAGAAGAGGAAGAGGCTGGGCGTATTTTGGTCCGTTTAAGTGAGAAAAAAGTAACAAAAATTGTAAAACTTGAGTTTGGTCATTCTGGTGTATGGATCAATGGATCCGTGGTCATTTTAGAGAAGCCTAACGTATCGTGGTTATTTTAAAAAAGTCCAACGATTTCGTGGTCAAAATAATAAAAATCTCGATCACGGCCACGGAGGAGCAACGACATGTGGATTTTTTTTTTGTTTATTATTCAATTTTTATGGGACGGGCGATGTTACAACCCTCTCTTGAAAATAGCATTTGTAGGGATGGATCATGCCGTCAGCCCGTCACCGCCTTGGAGACCAATTTGTAACTTAGAGGTGTTTGTATCCATAGTGCTAAAGTTTAGCACAACAATTTTAGCTAAACTTTAGCACTAGAGTACCCAAACACCCCTGCAAATGAATTGCTAAATGGGTGTTACTAAACTTTAGCATCTAAAATCTTTAGCACATGAAAGAGGTGCTTATGAAGTGCTAAATTTGCTAAACCAGTCAACTTGACTCTTTTTTTTCTCGGGTACCCCTCCCTCACCCGCACTCCTTTTTCTTGAGGAGGGGACAGCTAGAGGTATTTAGGACTTTAGTTATAGTTTAGCAATTTATTAGCACCTCAATCCAATTTAGGAAGTGCTAAACTTTAACAATAGAGCATCCAAATAGGCCTTTGTTTCTGCAAATGAGCTATCTATATAGCTAAAAAAATAGGAGTGGATCTCGCGTCAGCTCTTGAAATGTGCGATGAATCGCCCCTAAATACCTTTTATGTTGTAGGGCTTATCACTGTACCGGAAACCTGATTAAGCAATGAGCGACACAAGCACATTGCACATAGACATAAGTGTACTACTAGTTAAGAAGAAAAGTTTCATTTATCCCAAGTTCATAGCCAAGGCAGAGATGAACTTGTGATGTACTTACTGACTTTAAAAACTAGGAGTACATTTGTATATACAGATACAACCCATGATGTGGGACCTACGTTTGGGAATGTAGGACCCGTCGACGACACAGCGAACTGATTAGTTGTCGACTTGTCGTGGTCTACATGTCGCGTTCGTCCTTTTTAACGTCCTTGACTCTTGAATATTCTGATGCTATTCACAGAAGCCGGCGTCTCGTCTGAGATTAGTAGATCAAATATCTTAAGGAGTGGCGGGGTTTTTTTTAATATATCCTCAAGCCTATGTAGCCTCTTTCCATCCCCATTCACAAAACTTGTAGCAACAACTTCACGTATCAATTTTTTTTTCGGAGCAACGCGTATCAATATTATTGTTCATCCCCGCATCTCATCTTCTGTATTTGTTCTAAAAAAATATTATGAGGCTAATTCCGAAAGAACTTTACCTTCATGTATTTGTTCGATCGAATCCAATTTGCCGTCGTATGATTTTAAATTATAACAAGAAAAATTTATGCTCCGCATGAGATCCAACGTGTTTCAATTTGTTTGTCACAGAACCGTTTTCCTTTCCGAAATTTGAGAGAAACATGAGGTGCAGTGCCTGGCGGCGTCAGCGGCGGCACAGGATCCAGCGGAAGAGCCCAAGGCACCCGCCGAGCCAGAACATGAGCGTCCTGAACTGGCTACGCCTCGACACGTCCGGTTCGCCGATGAGCGCCATCGCGTCACCAAACATGGCTGTGATCGCGGCCGAACGCATCGCCTCGCCAACCGGTTCCTGCTCCGGCCCATGGAGCTCATCAGCACGGCGTCCGGGCGGCGCGAGAACGGCTGCCCGCGTGTCAGCGCCGGCGACCCCGACGTGTTCCATGCCCATCAGTAATGGTCGCTCGGGCAGGCTAGGTGAGCCGAGCTCTCCGCCGCCGACCGGCCCCGGGGCACCGGCGCCATGGTCATGTCCACCGCCGGCGCGGACGATCCGACGAGCTCTCGCGCGCGGGCGGAGCCCCGTCGAGCCTACTCGTCCCAGGTCAGGTGACGAGTCGAAGCCTGTCGCGCTCGCGCCGCCGGCCGGTCGAAGGATATCCCCGGGGCCGGCACGCTCGGGCCATGCTTCGTCTTGTATGGTATCCCGCGAACGCAACCTGCGCTCGGCACATCAGAGGCCAGGGCGCAGGGCGGCCAGCTACGCAATACGCCGCACCACGCGCCTTCGTTCTTTCACCGATCGACGCGGCTGTCCCGCGGACAGGAGCGTCCGTCCTCGCCCAGGAAGCTTCCGGGACTCCGGGTTCGTGAGTCGTGACGCGCGCGGAGTCCAGCGGCGGCGGGCTGGAAGCTAAGGCCTGTGGAACCGAACCCCGTCTCACCGATGTCCCGGAGACGGGGAGTAGGTGCAGGCAGGACCGCAGGACCCCGGTGCCTGTGGCTTGCGTCGCGTCGCGCGGACCCGCCCACGCCACGCGGCATCGAACGCCCAGCGCCAAGGCCGCGCCCGCGCGCGTCGCCGCCGCGGCACGGGAGAAACAAAACGTACAGCACCATGATCGATTGGTTTACCTTGCCGGACACGTCCGGACGGAACCGCCGTCGAACGCCCGGGGTGCCCGGATTCGCACGTCTGGAACGCCTCAGCCTTGGAGAAACGTGACTGACAAACAATGTATAGCGTGGCCAGAGCAATGAATCCCAGCCACACCGAGATTTGCCGATCAGATGACTGACACTAGCTGCTTCGGTGTCTATTCTCGTGGCATACTTAGTGCCTACGGTAGCTATACAGCCTACCAGTAGACGTGCCGCGATGATGCATCATGAGGGCTAATCCATGGACAATTGGCTGATGACGTGATGATCGATCGTGCTTGAGTGGTACAGTCTCATGGTTGCACGGAACGTCAATATGATCAGCACGGAACGTCAATATGATCAGTACGGTACATTGCAGATTGCTGTCATGAGCAGAACTGGTCAACTGGCGTCGAACTCGGGAGGAGTCGCAATTGGTGTCAAGACCGGCTCGAGAAATTAATATCGGTGACTATTACACCTCAAGCAATTCACCGAACTGCTTGCAGAGATCCAAATTTGAATCGAGCCTAATAAGTCGAAGCTAATTTTTTCGAGGAATAAGTCGAAGCTAATCAGTCAGATTTAACAAAAAAGCCAAACCATTCATCCCACAACTCGTAGTACAAGAAGTTGCCGCGGTAGTTGAGTTAAACTGATATTCATTTCGCTCATTATATATAGAAAGACAGTGATATCGCGAACATAATCAAACGATACAAAGAGACACAAGCACATGACAACTTGCAAAACACAAAGATTCCCGGCCAGCTCATAAGAACTGATGGAGACTCGACGACTCCTGAAGCTATCACATATCGGGCCCACGTGTTGGATGTACTGCGACCAATCGGCGATATGCAGGACCAAGCGATGCAACTGCCGTGCGTATTTTGTACTACAAGTTCATCATGTTTTATCCTTATCCGTGTATATTCCGAGGATGATCCCCGAGAACCTAATTTCCATGTACTTATTCCGAGTATATGTTTTTTTTTGTCAATGCACCAAATCTAGTTTGCAGTCGTATTGTTTTTGATCCAGCCTCTAATAAAAGACCTGGAAGATAACTTAATGATGATTCTCATGAATCATGATAGTTGGATCGCGTGCAACCGTGTACGGCCTTGTTTAGTTTCCAAATTGGCACCCCAAATTTACTATGCAAAAAGAAGATTTCCATCACATCAAAATGTCATAGCATGCATGGAGTACTAAATGTTAATGAAATCAAAAACTAAGTGCACAGTTTTGTTGTACTCTGTGAGACGAACATTTTGAGCCTAATTAAACAGTTTCTGAACAATTTTTCACACATACAGACAAAATGCTACAGTGGCGCAATGATTACGACGTGACTCCATACTCCAAATTTGGGTGGCCTACGTGCGGATAGGTAGCTAGCGCCCATGCACGAGCCACTGCGCAGTTTCACTAACGAACTTCTTCTTTTTATTAGGGTATATATTAAGAGACAACTTTGACCACGTCTCGTGCAGCGACGCGACGAAGTGGGTCCCGCTCCGGCACAGCGTCAGCGTGGGGATCGCCGCGTGCACGGCGGCCGGCCGGCGCTGGGGCCGCATCGCCGACGTGACAGGTGACCCGGCCATCAGGAGATCTGAGGCCTCTGCCGCCGCCGCCGCCGCCGAGCCCTGACCCTGGGGCGTCGAAGGCACGATCACGGCCGCCGCTGCCGTCTCCGGGGAGGTCTTGAGGGCGGAGCCTGAGATCCCCGCCGCCGGGCCTCGTGGAGCCTTGTCCACCGAAGTCAACGCCGGCCTGCCCGCCGGGCCGTGCTCCGGAGAGATGGCCGTCAACGGCCTCAAAGGTCGGCGCCGCCGCCGGGTCCTTTTTGACCCCGTCTCCCCCCGCGCTCATCGGATCAGTCAGGCAAAAGACGAACGCCGGCGGACGGCGGACGGCGGCTGGCTAGAGAAGAAGGCGCTCTGCTGGATGCGCTGCGCAGCTGTTTGAAATCTACCGTGCCCGCCCCCGACGACTCCTATTTGTAGAGGGCTGACACCTGTGTGTGAAAGCCTGCTTCCTCTTGCTTTCAAAATTTCAAACCCCGGACCCGCCGAAACTTCCTGGCAGCTTCCTCCTGTCCCGCGCTTGGCATCCTCCCCTTCCGCCCGTGGCTCGGCTTGGCATCGTCGCTGCAATTCGTTTCGTTTTGTTTTGGCAGCTTCTGATGGCTCGGCGGCACTTGACGCTTATTGACGGGCCGGGCCTGGATGCAAAGCTTGGACGCGACGCAACAACTCCCCACCGTGTTTGCAAAGCTTCTGGTGGTGGCTCTGGTTGGCTACAACTCCCCTCCCGTTCCCTTTGCTACCAGCCACACGGCCTGACAGCCCGCACCGCAATTATGTGATGATCTAATTCCGCTCGGCGAGAGGATGATCCTTCTATACTTACTTGCCGAAGCTACCGTGAAGGTTCCTTCCGGCTTCCGGCATGCGCGAAAAGGATGCCCATGGGGCATGGTAAATTGGTCACGAGCGATCGGGTTGGGGGCGCAGAGCCCGTCCAAACGCTGGACTGAATCACAGGCTGCTGACTGTTTTTGGGTCCAGATCAGGTGCACGCTACCGGCCGCCGACTGTTGGTTGCACTCGTGCTCATGCTGCTGGCTGGGTGGTGGTAACTTGGTAAACACAAACACAGCTGTGGTTTCAAAAGATTCAGTTCTGAACTCCTAGCGGATATATATATTTATTAATTATATTCTTCATGTGCAGAGTTAATCTTGTCCAAACTAACGTGATGGTAAAAATTAGCATGTACTGTACATGCAGTGCACTCCACTGCTCGCTATTTTGCATGGTTTCTATACTTACTAAGGCACCAAAACAAAGTCGTGAAACATATACTGACTGGTGGATCCACTCAAATTCGCATACGGAGATGCAATTAAAGGCTTGGAGCATATGGGAATTACCTCCTGCTGCAGCTTCTTGTGACACTTCTTGGGCTCGTACTCAGTGGCAGTGCCGCGTGGCCGCAGAAGCCGTGAATCCCTGGAGCAAAAAAGACAACGTCGGTGCAATTTCTCCAGACCAGTTTTTTAATCATCGGTGAGAATCTTATTTGTAGTGATAGTTATCGTGCATCTACAGGTTAATAATAGTCAGCAACAGCGACTTTGTTACTGTCCGTACGTCAATATTTAAAGATAAATGCTAAACAGTCAGTCACTTATCGTTTAGGTTTTTCATTCGGACTAAATGACCATCTAAACAAATGAAATAGCCATTAGATTTAAATTTCTCCTGATATCTCTAGCTTCCTGAGTCATATAACTAGGACCGGGCTACACCTATCATCGTCCCGTTGGTTCGTGGCAGTGTGTCGTATATAATTAGAGTTGGGCTACACCTATCATGACATACAACAAGACACTTTGCATGGAAATTACTTGTGGCTATACAACCTACTAGCATTTCTTTTCTTTCTTTTTATTTCGTTTTGTTTGGGCATCGGCTTGAGACTTTTGTGATCGATGTAGATATTATAGCGAGTGTCCACGAGATAATGTTTGAACATTTTCTTTGTGAGGCTTGAGAGGGCGCGAAGCATAGGCGATAACTTTATTTCTCGCATAAGAACAGAACCAATACCTATGCCCAATGCGTCACAACAGACATCAAAAGGCTGAGTTAGGATAGGTGCCAACATCAAAAGTTTGTTTTTTGAGTATGGAAGGCAGCTTCACATTTGTTATCAATGAACTTGCTGAATTTTGCATAAAGTTTATGCTTGTCTATAACATGCTTGTCTATTGGAGTATAATCGCATGAAAATCACGCTAAACTTGTCAAAGTTTAGGCACTGCACCAAGATAACATTTATGGGATAAATGAAATAAATTGGAGCATTGGTTAGTTTGATTGATTAATCAGGTACTCGTATAAACCATAACGACTAGAGAAAGTCTTTTTTTAATATCTATAGGTCTGATTTTTGTTTTATGGTGACACATTAGCTTCGGCAAGTTAAACACGCGCAGAATTTCCAGGACAGCCATCCTCCAAAAACAATCGTATCTCCCAAATGGCTAAAATGATCAAATTTTAACGGCTAGAAGTTGGATATATTCTATACGACTTTGCTATTCAGCTCGTGTCGTGTTCCGATTCAGAAACAAACGAATGGAACCCTACACACTACACCAATAACACCCCTTTTGCAACGCATATATACATTGCAAGATGTCCAATTAAACATTGGTAGGGTCTGTACCAACGCATTTAATATACGTTGCTAGAAGTGGCGTTGCAAGGGTCTATTACAACACATACATATGTGTTGGCAAGTCATATACATAAGCGTTGGAAAGTAGTAACGGATAATATTGGGATACTGCAACGCTTGTATGCGTTGGAGGTCTCACTAGAACCAGGGGCGGAGCCACGTTGTGGCATGTGGGTGCGGCTGCACCCACGCAAAAAAAGAAAGCAGCTGTTACCCCTGTTTTTTCACCGTGTACGCACCCTCCGAGCTAAAATCTTTGCACCCACTCGACCGAGTTCACGGAGGTCAAGAGCCTAATTACCGGCAGCCCAAGCCCAATCTCGTCTAGTAAGTAACAAAAAGCCCAGTGGCCAGCTGATAACCGTAGCCCATCATTCTTTACTCGCCAGAAAAGGAAAATTGTGCCTCGGCCTTATTCTATTCTCCAATCTCCCCGTATTCTCCAATCTTCGCTAATGGCTTGCCGTATACGGAGTACTTGTCTAATACAAGTATGTCTAGTAACTCATGTCTGATACGTGAAGATCTTCCTAATTATAGATCATAAATCTTTTACATAAATCCCTTAGAAAATTCGTATATATTTTTTTCAAGAAAAGAAAGGCATCGGCCACCCAAACATTCTATTTATTTTTTTAAGCAAAATTGAGGGCTTTATTTTTTATATAAACATATATAAATATATTATCATTCATGATTTTAAAATATCCAGTTACCGAATCTGCATCGGTTTCCTTATATTACATAATTGGTAAGATTAAGGGTGTGTTTGGTTCTCGACCAAAACTTGCCGCACCACGCAACAGGTTTCACACCACAACGCCCCATGAAGGACTACCCGTTTGGTCTGTTGCCAAAGTTACGACGCCATTGGCACTCGCCACATGCTCCAAATTCATTTTATGTGCCGCGGGTTAAATTTTTGGCGGCCAAATTGTCCGCCGCACTTGCGGCGCGGCCGCGTCTGCGGCGTGGCACGTGGATGGACACCAAACAGACCCTAAGTGGCGCACCCCCCTCATTTCAGCTCTAGCTCCGCCCCTGACTAGAACATATTTTAGCATAATCCTAATCCACACTCAAGCTTGCTCGAGTTTCTTTATATAGAGCTATCACTCTCGAATTATTTATACAGAGCTGTCAAACTTAGCATTTAGATAACAAGAGAGGGCAATAAGATAATAACAAAAAACATAGATATCTTTCAACTCATTCCATTATATTAACATAATTAGCAGTATATTACAATAACATATGTGTTGTGTACACATCTCAAGCAGTACAAGTTAGCTGTATCTAAAATAAAATTCTAGAAACATTTTGCCATCGACTAAGCATTATGCCTTGCTACTGCAATCAATCTTCAGAATATTGCTTATTCCTCCTCCAAGCGATATCCAAATATAAGAAATATTCAACTGACCATTTGGCCTGCGATGACAATATAAGGTGTAAGCATCTAAATTGGAGCAGAAAACAATTTGTAAATTTGTTATGCTTTTCAATTACAGCATAAAGGAAAACCTCTGATACACATACCTGGTTGACTGCAAGTTATTTATTCAGAGGTTGGCACAAGAGAAACATACTCAAAAATTGAAGTTCACGTGGAATAAATTAAAATACGTGAGGTTCTGTAACCTGCAGATGCAGCAAACGTATATATCGTTCAGTATATAATTAAAATATGCTGCGAATGTAAATTATTAAGTAATTGGCATGGAAAGATTCTTTAATGTCTCACCTCTAACCTATGCACGGTATATAGTAGTCCTTGTATATACACGATTCTGAATCCTGATGCAATACAGTACAATCAATAGAACTGAGGCAGTTTCTCCGTTTTGAAAACATAAATCGAATGCAGATACAGACAACTGAAAGAGACAAAACTTAGATACCAAACAGGTAAACACACAGATCAGAGATGAATTTGTGTTAACACAGACATAAATAATATCAATCCACGTGAACACGATAATACAGGGATTGGAGAGGAGGGAAATATAACTAACCCTCGTACGTGATAGGAACTATCCACGGCCGGTGCTGCTGTACATCATCCGGCATGGCTGTTGCGACAGGGACTACGCTCGTGATTCCATCAGCTCCGACACTGAACATACCAACCGCCGGCGGCACTGCCTTTCTGGTTTCATCTGCCGCTGCCATGGCTCATCGGAGAGCCACCCCCGGAGCCACCGACATGCCTTCACTACCTGATCTGATTCAGCAAACCAGAAGAAATTAGACGGATCGAGGCATTGATTGATACAGATGCCCAAAAGATCCTGATTTGGGGGGCTCGAGCAATTCAGAAATTAGATGAAGAAGAGGGCTGCGCAGGGAAGGGCTTCAATGTAGCAATGGTAGTTGTGATCTTTTATTTCGGGGATAGAGGACTGGAGGCTGTTTTACTCGTGGATGGAGGACGGGAGGCAGTTTTACTTTGACGCGAGCGCACGTAGGTGGGACGTGGGCGTCGCGGGATGGGTGGCCGGGCCAGATCCCATCCGTATCTAGAGAACAGGCCCAGCAACGGTAGCGCTGTGCGTTGCAGGCTATCCGATGGAACAGATGGGTTCGTGTTGTAGTGACACTGCACCTCGCCACCTCCTACTCAAACTATAAATTCCAGAACCTAGACTATTTTGCTCATAAGTAGAGATTCATGGGTCTAAAAAATTCGAGATTTTTATCGCCACTAGTTCTGAAGATTGGCTACAACTTTCATATTCGTGGCTTTGGCCAGAAAAATCATTTGGACTGGTAAAAAATTCCGACAAGAAATTGCGCACCATATGACATAAAGATTGAACCACATGCTTGGCAACCCGAAAGAGTCGTTCATTTCAGCCACACACAAGGTCTTGTGTTACATTTTTTTTAGATAATGGAACAAGAGGTCCCTGCCTCTACACTATCAAAGATAGTGTACACAGCAGTTCAATACAAACAGAGAGCACTCAGGCTCACAAATTACTTCATAGAGTACAGAAAACAGAAAGTTCTTCGAACATCCAAACAACTAAGCTGTAATTCTATTCGAAAACTTCCATCCATGCTTGGCAAATACTTCCATAACGACCGTCTCCAAGAGGCGGCAGGCATTCATCAAGTTCGCTCTTGCCTCCTCATCCTTGAACAGCAATGACCATGTGCGGGTCTAATATGTAGCCCTGAAAATAACCTGCATGAAAGTATTAGCTTTAGAGCGATTGAATACCCTATCATTTCTATTCAACCAAATAGCCCAACATATAGCCATTAAGCCTACACAAATCTGTTCTCTAGCCGCCGGCTGAATGCCATCAAGCCAAGAGCCAAACATATTAGAAATGCTAGCCGGTGGTTGAATTCCAAAGGTGATATGGATAATGTTCCAAATGAAACGAGCAAAGTGGCATTTTATAAATAGGTCTTCAATAGTCTCAAGAGAGCTACACGAACAACAACTTAGGTTTCCTTTCCAGTTTCTCTTTGCAAGATTATCCTTAGTGAGGGTTACTCCATTTTTGATGTACCACAAGAAAATCTTAATTTTAAGTGGTACTCTGATCCTCCAAATTGGGGATTTGTGTGGTACAACACCATCATTCATCATTGCCCAATACATAGAGCGTGTTGAGAAAACACCGCTTTTATGTAAATCCCAGATGAAGGTATCCTTAGCACTAGTGAGGGTTGATTGTTAAGACTTTCTCAACAAGTTCATACCATGATTCCAAGTTGTGTCCAGTTAACGCTCTTCGGAACGACACTTTCAACGGTGTAGTACTTAGTACTTCGGCTACCGTTGCAGATTTCTTCCTCACTATATTATAGAGGTTAGGAAAAGCCAATTTTAATGGTTGATCTCCTACCCACTTATCCTCCCAAAATCTGATCTCGGTGCCACTATGCACATTAAAATGACCACATTGTAGGAACTGGTCTTTCACTTCCATAAGTCCTGACCAAAAGTGTGAATCCCCCGGTTGTTTTTTGACTTGGGTTAGAGTTTTATTTGACAAATATTTCCTCCTTAGGAGGTCTTGCCAAATACCCTCCTTACTAATTAATTTGAAAAGCCACTTGCTCAGAAGACACTTGTTCTGAATTTCCAGGTTTTGTATACCCAGGCCTCCATAGTCTTTGGGTCTACACAAGATGCTCCACTTAGTGAGCCTATATTTTTTCTTGTGTTCGTCACATTGCCAGTAGAATCTTGAGCGATAGTACTCTAACTTTTTAAGAACCCCTTTTGGTATCTCAAAGAAAGAAAGCATGTACATTGCAAGACTCGTAAGAACAGAGTTTTATCAAAACTAGTCTTCCTCCCACAGAAAGCAATTTTCCTTTCCAACTACTAAGTTTTTTCTGAAATTTTTCCTCAATTATTATCCAATCACTATTAGATAATTTCCTGTGATGCATAGGAATTCCAAGGTATTTGAAGGGGGTGCTGCCGGTATTACAACCAAAAAGGCGTGCATATTCATGATCCACATCCTTTGCATCCCCATAACAGTACAGTTCACTCTTATGGAAATTTATCTTGAGGCCCGATAGTTGCTCAAAAGTTCTTAAGACTAGCTTAAGATTTTTGGCTTGGTTGATATCATGTTCCATAAAGAGAATTGTGTCATCGGCGTATTGGAGAATTGAGAGCCCTCCATCCACTAGGTGAGGGATGACTCCATTAAAATCTCCAATATTTTTTGCTCTCTCAATAAGTATGGCCAACATATCAGCAACTAAGTTGAAAAGGATAGGGGACAAAGGGTCACCTTGTCTAAGTCCTTTCTTAGTTTGAAAATAATGGCCAATGTCATCGTTTACTTTGATACCTACACTATCGCCTTTGACAATTTGGTTGATCCAGTTGCACCACTGTGGAGAAAAACCTTTCATCCGTAATGACTGTTGGAGAAAAGACCAGTTAACCTTGTCGTAACCTTTCTCAAAGTCGAGTTTTAGGACGACGCCATTAAGCTTCTTCCTATGCATCTCATGTAAGGTTTCATGTAAAATTACTACCCCCTCCATAATATTCCTTCCAGACATAAAGGTTGTTTGGGAAGGTTTAATGACTTTTTCTGCTACTAGAGCAATCCGGTTTGCCATTACCTTGGTGAATATTTTAAAGCTCACATTAAGTAAGCATATGGGTCTAAACTGTTGGATTTGTTTGGCTTCTTTTTGTTTTGGAACTAATGTGATGATGCCAAAGTTGAGGCTGAACAAAGGCAGATGTCTACTGTGAAACTCATGGAAGAGAGGTAATAAATCGTCTTTGATCATTTCCCCAAAAAACCTGATAAAACTCAGCTGGGAATCCATCAGGTCCCGGAGCTTTATTATGTTCCATTTGGAAAATTGCCTTCTTAACCTCATCCATCATAAATGGTGAGGTGAGAATTTTGTTTTCCTCCTCCGTTACTTGTGGAATATCATCTCTAACCAACTCAATCAAAGTAAAATTATTTCGTTCCGATGCCCCAAAGAGTCCCTTATAATAGTTAGTGATAAATCGTTTAAGATTTTCATCACCTTCTATTATTCCTTGTTCTTGTTCTAACCGAAAAATTCTTGTTCTCCTATGCTTCCCATTTGCTACAAGTTGGAAGTATTTGGTATTACAATCGCCTTGTAACAACTTAGTTGTCTTGGCTCTTTGATACCATTTTAATTCTTCCTCCCGTAGTAAGACTGTGAGACGTTGCTTAAGACATTGTTTTAGGTCAAGTTCTTGAGTACTAAGCATCTGTGTTTCAGCCTTTTTGTCTAAATCATCGGCTTTCTTGATGATTTCCTCTTTTTCTTTCTTATAAGTGCCACTCGTATTTTTTGCCCAACCCCTCAAGAATTATCGAAGTCTTTGGATTTTGAATTGCCACCGCTGTAGTGGTGTTCGACCTCGAGTCTCATTTTTCCATACTTGTGCTACCTTCTCAGAAAAGCCCTCTCTCAGAAACCAACCAAGCTCAAATTTAAAGAGTGTCTGTTTATTAGAGTGGGTTCCATTCCCTGTACTCATAAGTAACTGGAGCTTAGGTACTACAGGGGTTCTTAAAGTCCAAACTAAGATACCACATCTTATTTTACATCAAGTTTTACACAAAAGACACATAAGCACCTAAGCCACTCTAGTTCGCCGGTGGCTCTGGAATTCTCCTCCAGATCCACCTCTTCCTCTGTCTCATCATCCTTCTCGCTGAGCCATCAATGACAAAGCTTCCGAGGCTGACATAGCTCTACGTGTCATAGTCATAGATCCCTGCAACACCCTGAGCACCTGGAACACTTTCCATCCCAGAGTTCACCTGCTCTGGCAGCTCTGGGGGTGGCTCCGGAATCATGGGCTTCGTTCTCGACCCACTGCACCTGCTCCTGCGGGGAGCCTTAAGTTTATGGATCCGCTCGTTGGCTTCATTGATCTCATCCTTCAAGTGCTCAATCATGGCATTCTGGTCATCTATTTGCAGGGTCCATTCTGCAATCCTTTCAGCCTTGTCCCTAACCTGAACATGGTAGTCCTGAATCTGAAGCACAACCCTGTCATTGTTGGCCATAGTAGAGTCAACCAGGCGAAAGAGTGCTGTGACATATTTGGTAATAGCAGACACCGAAGGGTTGTAATATAGGCTAGTGGGATCCTGTACCCTTGCTACCTGTGACCACCAAAGAGAGTTGGCAGCCCCTCGTAATGGAAACAGAGCGGTAGGCGAGCCGTAAGTCTTGTGTTGGTGCCTCTCACAAAAACGAGCCAGAGCCTGCCACGCTGCCAATTCACAAGTATCTTCAAATTGAACGCCGTGCGATGTCACAATCAGTTCTCCCAAGATTGGTGGTGTCAAACAGGGAATGGTAAGCAAGACATCACAGCTGAGACAATCCTAGCTCCATCCGGCTCTGCCCAACATATGTCGGGGGATTAGTGTAGCCAAATCGTTGCAATGTATCCCACAAAAACGAGGGGAAGACCCCACGGTGGAGACACGTCGAATGCATCAGACCGTGTTGGTCAATGCGTACGTGTGGGTTGCAGAGTCGGCCATCTGAAAAGATTGAGCAAGAAAAACATATTAGCCAATGGATAGATATGTTGGATAGCAGAGTGCAGAGATGAAACTTTTAGACAGCAGGATTCAAAAATTCATAACTTTGAAATGATCAGTCCAAAATTCTCAAATTTTGCCAGCAAGTAGGTGACATATTTATCTACATTTTTTAGCTATGAGGTAGAACTAATTCTTATCCTAAATTCATCGAAGACTCATTTAACTGCATGCTGTTCACCCAGAAATTTCAGGAAAAGGTGTTACTAAACTGTTCATAAGTTCATAACTCGAGTTCTACTTGGCCAAAATTTATGGGACTTTTAGAGAAGATAGGATGGTAAATTCTGAGAAACTTTTGCATAGAATACCTTTGGAGCAAAATTCTCTAGTAGATGAAAAGTTCGTGCCAGCAGCAAGATTCAGATTTTCCACAAGTTTTTTTAAGTAAAATATTTTCCACAACTAGAACAGCCTTAAGTGAGGGAATGAATCTTTATGTGTTGAAATGTGGACCCGTAGCACAAATGAATGGTTTTGACATGATGCATGATCATCCTATCCATCTTAACAGAAATGTGGGCTAAGTTTAAACTGCAGCAACTCAATCATAGACTAGGGTAGTCGTTTACCGCGTATTAATAGCAAGAATAAAACTCATAGAAGTACAAATGGTGTGGTGATAGTGTATTTTTATATTATATCTTGTATGAACTATTTTCTTCATTAACTCTAATTAACAAGTTTCAACAAGTTCATAACGAAGCGTTGTTTTATTACTAGCTATGCTTACTTTGCAACAAGTAAAATGGTTAGCTAAAATATAAACTTATTCTAAAGTTTAGTTACAGGTACCAATCAACTAACAGATCCTAACTAAGCATCTTGCAGGTTATGACAACAACAAAAATTTAGTAAGCTATGTTTACACATAAAAGTACTTACAACTACACAAGATATGCTAATGAAAGGAACTTTTACTTAAACAACATGATTTTTACAACTACACAACGTTTAGTTACAACTACACAAGATATGCTACTGATAAGAAGCATAAAATAATTTATCAGCATTTATTACCAGCAGAGTGGTTTTCACGAATTAAACAAGCTAACAGAAAGAATACATTTTTCAATTATCATGCTATGTTTTTTGGACATAAAACATTTATAGAAGCTAATTCATCAGGTAAACACTCTTATTGTGAATTGTTCATGATTTTAGATATTCACAGAATTTTACATAAACATAGCATTTCCGAACTGCTGGCAAGGAAATTAAATCATAATTATATTTCCACAAGCTTTCTGGAGATAAGAAATTCAAAGTGAGATCTTCGTAACTAGATTAGCCAATTTTAAATTTACCAAGATTTTTAGATCATTAGAACTATTTAGCCAATTGATGGTGGTTAACATACATGCATTTTTTTCAGCAACAAACACATACATTTCACACGAGCAAGTACTTTTCCAAAGTAGATCTGAGCATAAGCAAACTAACAAAAATTACTTTGAGTTTGTAGCCTTTTTCTTGATTATCTATGCATCTATCTATATCTCAGATTTTTTTTATACGAAACTTAAACGAAAAAAAAAACTAGCATCTTTACAAACAGACCCTCGAATCTTTTGATTACTTCGCACATAAGTCCCTCATTTTTATGCATAAGATCTTGAACTTCAATTCATTCTCCACTCAGGTCCCGCAGGCCTGGACGACCATGAACAGGCCGTCTGCCAGCGGCTACCGGCCATGGGAAACCCGATTCCCGGACCATAATCTCCCCAAGTGCGTCTCCTAACCCTAGAACATATGCAGCTACCCCTTTTCCCCAGGAATCGCGGCACATTGCACCGGCGACATGCGCACCACGAATTAACTCGGCTGAACGCGGAGACCATAAGATTTAAGAGCTCTCCAACAGTCGATTTGAGTGGTCCTGGAAGTGGAGGGGCGGTCGGAGCAAGGTCGGCGACGAGGGGGTGGCGGCGGCAGTCTGGCGAACACCGCCGGCCGCGAGATCCGAACTTCCCGGCGCTAAGATGGCCGGGGCTCGACGAGGATGGGTTGGCGAGGGAGCTAGGGAGGTGGAGGAGCCATGGGTGCGAGCGATTGGAGCATGGTGGAGAGGAGCGGTCGAATTTGGGCGGCGGAGTGTGCTTCTCGAATTGGTCCGGGCGGAGAGGAAACCGAGAGAGAGGAAGTTCAGGTGCTGCGGCTGTGGTTTTCGGCGAGTGCGCTGGCAGCTTGCATGGCGGACGGCATGGTGGCATTGCCGCCGCCGGACGTGTGGCACGGGCGAGCGCGCCGGCGACACCTGGCCGGGCCAGTTGGCGACGGGGAGGGACGCGGATTGGGTGCCTACCCTGAGCAAGTCACGGTGAGCCTTACCTCCATGCATTCAAGTTCAAACACTATTCTCCTAAAAAAAAGGTCCAAACACTATTTCAAGGCTCCTAGTGTTTCAGTCCACCATTTCAACCAAAAAAGTATTCACATATAGCAACATAAAACTAGAAATGTTGAACATAACAAGAACAAAATTTAAATTTGATTTTTATCAATTACCAACTCGGATTTGAAATAGATGCCAATTTTTCACAAATCACTAAATTAATATGTACTCCCTCCGTCCCACAATAACAGGCCGTTTTGGAAAATATCAGACAAATTAGTAGTCATAACAAATGACCATGTTACCCCTCATTGGAGTTACAAAAGTAGCATTAACTAGCTATTTGATTGGCTCCATGTATTTTTCTATGCACTTTTACGTTTCTCTATACACTTTTGTATTAATGTGTGCATCTCTAAAAGCTAAATGGACATTCTTTGTGGGACAAAATTTGAATGCTAAATGGCCTGTTATTGCGGGACGGAGGGAGTATGGCCTAATTTCAAACCACCAATACATAAGATGCACTAAATATAACTATAGCAACAAATGCTACTGTTAAACAACCATTATAAGATGAATATGCCATTTTCCTTGTACAAAATAGTATAGTTCAAAAATACTATAGTTGGAACATAAAATACTATAGTTAACTTTCTACCTAATTTGCAGATGTTAAAAAAGATAGCATGTTTAGATGTTTGGAAAGTATAAGATTTGAATGTGAGTCGTTGGATCATGTTTGAACGTTGGATGGGAGCAAGTAAGGCTCACCGTGCCTTGCAGGAGGTAAGGCACTCAATCCGCGTCCGACGGGGAGCGCCCGACCCAATCACCCGGTTCAGGCCAACGCCTCCCAGCGAGTCTTTAATTTGGTTCAATTTTCTTACGATTTCGTACACAGACTTGTCAAAACGTCAAACTATAATTTGTTCCTGCTATATAGGGCTACAAAAAGTACTTTCTGATGCATCCGGCCCAGGCCCACGACATGCGCCCACGACATGCGCCGAAGGCCCGACACGATATAAAGCCTGAAAAGGCCCAAAACAGGTGACGCAGCACCTTTCGTGGTCACACAGAATGATCCACGATCTTCTGGAGCTAAAACCAGAACCAAAAGAAGCGTCTCGTCGTCACGGTTCCAAAAGAACACCTTGATTGGACATCGTATGAGGGAGATATCACAGTTAAAGTGCAGACATGTCGGCTGAATCCGAACCGAAGTTGTTGTCCGACGTGGTGATGTCCTCGTCACTTTCGTTGTTTCACGATTTAAGCTATGGATTGGGAGATAGAAGAGGTTAAACTTGGCTCAAAAACATGGTTTGGAGACTAAAATTCAGAGTTGCAGGACTGCCGTTTTGGTTGAATTTGCCCATCTTTGGTCAAATATTTTAGAGCCAGTATGTATTTTCAACAAGCCAAACTTGCTGCTCATGTCAAGTTGGGACAGAGGAATACTATCCTGAAGTATTTTTTTAGGAACTTTAGTACAAAAAATTCAGAGATGTTTGAATGCAAACATGAGAATTTCAGCGAGGACCCGCTTATTTCTGAGTTGGGCTGAAACACCAGTTTGACCAAAATTTGACTGTGAATTTAAACTCTTAAAACTTAATTTCATTGGTCAAGGCTTATACCATGTGAAAGTAGAGAGATTAAATACAACTTTTATACTGAGATAAAGGTTAAGTGTCCAGGCAAACTAATTTCAAACAGCAGACAAAACAGGTTAATTTCAACGTATAAACACTTCGGGAAAACATTCAATGGGGCTTTGCTCATGGAATTTGACCATGAAACTATAAAAAGGAATTGATCTACCATCACATATGAGTTTCTTTACTTAAAGTTGCATTAATAATTACATCACATACATAAAATGGCAATAAAGGGAAAATTTCGTATTTGCATGAAGTGATGACATGGCAATATACCTATAAGACAAAATATGCACGCTTAGTGATAATGACATGATGAGTGTATTTAGGCCATAATTAACCCGGTACTTGATGCCTAAGCCAAGCAATGCTGGATTTTTTTCCTGCCATTTTACATTTTTTTTATGTTCGGTACTGGCAAAAACACTATCGAGTGAGCAACCGGATAAATCGATGATCGATGGGATTTGGCATGAATGTAAGGAGCTGTGTATGTCTTTTAATAATGTTAGAGTGTGTTTTATCAGTAGAGAAGGAAACTCTTTAGCTGATAGGTGTGTGAGGGAGGTGTCGGAAGACTCCCCGGTGTTATCTTGGCTTGCTAGCATTCCACAGTGGCTTCGGGATGCAGCAGCTAGCAATTGTAATCCGTCGTTGAATGGATGAAAGCTCTGATTCGTGCTAAAAAAAAATCCAAGTTGGTTTTGATGCACAACATTGAGGAAGGCCAGCTGTAACCTGTTGGCCACGAGTTCAGTGAGAAGCTTATAAGAGAATAATTAGGAAGTGAGATGGAACCAGAAGTCATTGATAGTCCTAGGATGGTCCACTTTGGGTACAAGCACAATAAAAGGACCAAACACACTGTACATAACACTTATAAAGAACATGCTATACATCCTCAAGTTGATAAGAACCTGACTAAAGAACCTAATAACCGAGACAGAGACGTACACACAGGGCCCACCTTTTTGGAATTCATTCGGCATAAAAAAAACAAATAACAAACTGATGTAAATTGTCAATTTGTCATCGTCAGTGGTCGTCCTTTGCAGTCCTTGATAGGTTTGATTGGTCCCAAACTCTCAAGATCCCCATCCTCAGGAACTTTTCGTATCTTGTTTGGTCCTGTTCTTTTAAGTGCCGACCCAAAACCAAAAGAAAATATGGTGGAAAGCTGCTGTTGGATTCAAGTAGAAAATTAGACGCTTGGCACGAGTTACTAGTAGTGTTTCTTTTCTTTTCACTATTTTAGGCTAGGTTTGTTTGTTGTACGTCTCTTTTTTCCCCTCAGGAAACACAGATGCTGACTGGCCGGCGGGCGGCGTCAGTGTCGCCGTGACAGGAAGAGCATGATGCACCCACCGAGCCAGATCATGAGTGCCCGAAACTGGCTGGGCCTCGGCGCGTCCAGTCCGCCGATGAGCCACATCGCGGCGAGAAACATGGCTAGCCGCGCAGCCGAACGCAAGGC
>OAMR01000528.1:428720-477515 GCA_900205405.1 Echinochloa crus-galli
AGAATTTGAAGTAAAAGATTTAGGTATAGTGAGGAATTTTCTTGGAATTGAAATCTCCCGAGGCTCAAAGGGGATATTTCTTTCTCAAAGAAAATATGTTTTGGACCTACTCAAGGAAACTGGTATGCTTGGATGTCGTCCTGCAGCCACACCTATTGAGCAAAATCATCGTTTAAGTAAAGAAACAGGGACTCCAGTTGATCGAGAATCTTATCAAAGACTTGTTGGGAGGCTTATATATCTTTCTCACACACGTCCCGATATTGCCTTTGCAGTAAGTGTAGTGAGCCAATTTATGCATGATCCTAAATCATCTCATATGGATGCTGTCTACCGTATTCTGCGGTATCTTAAGAGCTGCCCAGGGAGGGGCCTTTTATACACTCGCCAAGGAAATTTACAAGTTGAGTGTTATACTGACGCTGATTGGGCTGGATCTTTGGATGATAGGCGTTCAACCTCTGGACTATGTACCTTTGTTGGAGGTAATCTAGTTGCTTGGAGAAGCAAGAAGCAAAGTGTTGTTGCACGTTCTACTGCAGAGGCGGAATTTCGAGCTATGGCTCATGGTGTATGTGAGTTATTATGGCTGCAGATTCTCTTGACAGAATTGCAAGTGTTTAAGTGCAAGCCTTTGATGCTGTATTGTGACAATAAAGCTGCTATTGATATAGCCAATAACCCAGTTCATCATGATAGGACCAAGCATATCGAAATCGATCGTCACTTTATCAAGGAGAAATTAGATGCGGGAATAATCTGTTTACCTTATGTAAAATCAGCTAGTCAGGTGGCTGATGTTTTGACCAAAGGGTTGCCCGAAAAAGTATTTTCTATATTTTGTAGCAAGATGGGTCTTGATGATATATTTGCCCCATCTTGAGGGGGAGTGTTGGTGTGCATATTTGTAAAAAGGATATGTTTGAAGGACTTAAGTGTAAAATAGGAGGAGTAAATAGAGAGAAGCAGAGAAGGATCGAGATGGTACCGATCCATTCAGTTTCCCCCATTGTTACTGTTCCCGTTCTTCTCTCCTTCCTAGATCCGAAATCCCTCTCAAATCCATCAATTATTCTTCAATATAAACAAAGAAGCATACACCACCACTGATGACTACGCCCTTTAACTATAACCACACACACTTACACATCCATTACATGGGAGTCGGGCCCACGTGTTCGAAGGTAGGTAGCTAGCTAGGGACAATCGACAACGGCAACGGCATGACCACGCGATGCAATTGTCGTGAATATTCTTACAGTTCATCTTTCTCCTTTTGTCCTTGACCCGTATATTCTGAGGCTGATTCCTGATCCCTAATAATTATAACTTTGATGAATCGGCGACCCCGGATATAATTCGCACGCAACAGTGTGCTTACGGCTTTAGTTAGGGCGCATGCACCATGCACGCGCCACTGCGCTCTTTTACAGTACGTGAGGTGAGGTGCGACTATACGAGACGCCTGTTTTTTTAGTTTTCTTCTTTTTATTTAGGTTGTTTTATACAGGAGTAGATAAGTTTTTTTGGTCCCTTTTGGACTGTGCAGCACTGATCGCCATCGCTGTCAAACTTTTGACATGCGCTAGGACCGTACGAGGGCGATGCGTGCAGGGAGCCCGGCCTCGCGCTTGCAACCGCCGGCGTCACTGCAGTGAGAAGAAGAGCATGATGCACCCGGCGAGCCAGGCCAGGAGGGCCCCGAACTGGTGGAGCCACGCCACGCCGGGCTCATCGGTGAGAGCCATTGCGCCCAGCAGCAAGAATAGGGGCGCGAGATGACGCATCACGCCGCCGCCGTCGCCACGCCGGAAGTCCGCGGGCAGGCCTCTTGCGAGGACGGGAAATGGGCCCCGCTCCGCCCCATTTGGGTCATCGTGGCGGCCGGTCGGTGCTGGGCCGGCACCGGCGACGTGTTGGGCGCCCACGAATAGTGGACGCGTGAGTCGGCCGTCAGGAGATTCGAGGTCTCTGACACTGCCGCCGCCGAGCCCTGGCCCTGGGGAGTCAAAGGCATTATCAAGGTCGCGCCGCGCGGCGGCGTGTCCGCCGACGCCGAGGCCTCGCGGTCGCGGTCGGACATCCCTGTCGCCTGCCGTAACGGAGCCTACTACTCCGCCCGAGTCAGCCACGCCGCCGCCGGGCCCGAAGAGGTCTTGTGAGCTGAGATCCCCGCCGCCCAGACCCGTGGAGCCTTGATCACCTAGCCCAACGCCGGCTTGTCGCCCGACGTCCTCCGGATCCTGACCGGAGAGCTCCCCGTTGACTGTGCCGTAGGTAGCCGCCGCCGGGGCTTTCCTGACGCTGTCTTCTCGTGGGTCCATCGCACTAGGCTGCAGGAAACCGGCGACGGCGAGGCTGCTCCGCAGACGACGATCACCGGCGGCTGGCTGAGTGGCTGGAGAAGATAGGCGCCGCGGTTTGCGGGAGCTGCGCAGCTGTTTTACTACATTCCCTGCCCGACGACTCCTCTATTTATAAGCCCGGACTCAATTTTTCAACCCACCCCAGGAAACTTCCTCGAATTTTCCCTTGTTTCGCGCCTCGACCGACGACGGGCCGGGCCGTGGCCGGTCCGAGCCGCGTGACGTGAAAGATTTCGCGCAACGCAATCGCCTCGCGCGCAGCGGGCTGCTGCTACACGGCCGCGTCGCCGATTTCTCCCGTTCACTTGCTAGTTGCTACGCTACGCCCCACCCCCACCAAAGGCGCTCTTCGTAATCGGCTCACCGCGAGGCCGAAGCGGCTCCCCCCTCCTTGCAGGAAGCCAGGAAGGTTCCGTTCCGAGCCAGCTCGTAAGCCTCAGAGCAAAGCAAGATATTGTGATTTGTGAGGGTGGGTTGGTCTTGGCGTCTTGGGCGATCGTATTGGAGACGGGGAGAAGAGCCCGACCAAACGTCGGATTGACTTGTTGACTGCTGACTGGCTGGAGCAGGACGTGCGGGCGGCGGGCCAGCATCAGCAAGCGTGGGTCCCGCTCCAGCCGATGGGGTCAAATGGCAAACACAAACATCCAGCCGATGGGGTCAAAATGGCAAACGCAAACAGGAATGCTTTTTAAAGTTGGCAGAAATTTTTTTATTTATGTTTCATGTGTGCAGTTGATCATGTTGAAACTTACGTGATACTGCGATAAAATAAAGGGCGGAGCTTAGGCTGGACCAAAGGGGATCATGGCTCCACTCGCTAACTCAACTTTCCATTGATTGAACCGTAATTTTGCTACTGTTTATCGATGTTCAATGCTCATATACAGGGACTGGTCCCTCTGCATTTTGGGTCAAAGCTCCGCCTCTGGATAAAATTGGCCACTCATCGACTACCCAGACCCTTTTTTTTTGTTAGCTCTACTATTCCGCTTGATTTCTACTCGAAGGCAGGCAGGCAGCAACCAAAACCATCGTGCAGTGGACACGGGGTACGGGACAACATTGGTGCAGTCATTATCACGCCCTTGCCCTTCTATACCAGACAATGTCTCTCCATCTAGGTTCTAGGAGACGGCCCATCAAGTCCATGAAAAAAAAGGGCCAGCAGCCGCGAACGCTGATGCGGGCCTGCTGTAGTTGAAGGCTGACGCTTATGAGATGGGGGACAACCTACACTATTAAGGCCCGGCAGCCTGCCAAGGCCGCTTTGCCGTCTTTCTTTTTTGGATGTTAGTGAAGCTTCGCAAAATCGCAATAAGGTGCAGTTCGTGGAATGAGGCATAGATATATCACATTAATTCCAATGTTTCACTTTTTTTTGTTTACTAAGATAGCTATATTGGTCTGAAGGCAGTGGAATGATGTTTGAAATTATCTTTACGTTGTTGTTTCATATATACTTTATTTTTTTAAGTATCTCCAAAATACTATATATCTCACTCCCTACCCGTAAAGTCTGCATCTATCCCAAGTTAACCTCTAACTCTAATTAGAGGTTTAATCACCGTTCTTTTTGGAACGATAGATTAAACTCCTGGACACTACACACACTCGGCCGCTATCACACCTCTAAACCATGTATTAGAGCATCTCTAAGAGACTCTATTTCTCTTCTCTTAGCTAAAAAAAAAGAAAAGCCGCTGGAAAAAATACCTTCAAGAGCTCATCTATCTGACTCGCTATTCCTCGCTATTCCTCCGGCCTTGCTATCTGCCTCTCCTCCCTCGCCTTTTTTCGTGAGCGACGCCAGCTCGCTGTCTCCTCTTGACGCGACAGTTTCTGTGTCAGAAGAAAAATATCGCGAGGAAAAAAAATCGATGGTATCGGATGGAAGCGGAGGACTCAATTGAATTAGGGATTTTCTCTTTTTACAAAGGGATACAATCTTTATATTTAGCGAGTCTCTTAGAGATATTCTTATATAGGTACTCTCATTCACTCTCGTAAATCTATATACGTTGTATAATTTAAATATCATTAAATTTCTCTACTTCTATACCATATCAGATCAACAAAACTGTGTCCATTCAATCTTAACCCCAAGTTTAACCATATATACTTATATCTTCTATTTTAGTCACACTCCCCATGGATACGCACCATAAGTCCATAGCCTACCTTAGGTAGATCTTGTTGGGTTCAGCGATGCCCCTGGAAGCATCAAGTGCTATAGTTCTATAACGAGTGGAGCTGCCGGCAAACGTCGCTAAGCCTATCAACCATAGTTATTAGGACCGGACCGGTCATCGAACCGGTAAAGGCTTCGGTTCGCTGGTTCACTGGTTCAACCGTTCAAAACCGGTTGAACCGCCGGTTCAATAGTTATGGACCGTTGGATTGAACCGGCCTCAAATATATATAGAACCGGTGTAATATATATAGATGATTAAAATATATAATTGATATAAAAATAAGCTTACAACAATTAAGACCACTCGAAACAAATCATTAGCGATGCAAATCTAATCACTCTTGTATCTAATATTCTAATCTAGCGGCTCCTGGCCACAGGCCAACATGGCCAACATGAGAGTATTAACAGAAAGCAACATTAACAATTGTCCAAATTATTGAAGTAATATGCCTATGTACGGAACAAGTGCATCCGAAATCTATCTAGCAACTATTCTACTATTCAAGTATTAGCTGAGAAAAAAAATACTGGCCGATCTAAATCTAATAGGAAACAAATTGTATCGGTGAATACAACAGCTAGCGATTCGTTAATTTGGCCCAGTCACCCGACACCAACCTTAACCTCCAACTATTGTAGTATCAGTCAAGCACTCAAGCAGCAGTGTCGCACCATGCTTTTTTGAACAGAGTGTCGCACCATGATGCACATGCAGACGCCCAAGCAGCGGTGGCCGTCACCAATCAGCAAGGTCCCTTCCTTTCTTTTTTTTTTTGAGGAGAGGGTCCCTTCCTTTCTAACCGCACGGCAGCACAGCGACACAGGCCTAGCGGTGGTTAGTTGGGCCGCACCACTCGGCAGCCCAAGCCCAAGACGTAAAACTCTACAGACTACATAAGCCGTCCGGTTTGACCGGAACCGCCCGGTTCGCGGTTCCACTAAAACCGGCCGGTTCACCCGGTTTTTACCGGTCCGATTGCATGAACGGTCTTTGAAGTGAACCGAACCGCTGGAGGCTCTGGTTCGGTCTTTTATCGGTCCAACCGCCGGTCCGGTCCTGTCCTAATAACTATGCTATCAACCAAGTAGGTGCTGTCAATCTATCATATAATTTAATAGAAATTTCATTGTCCACTAACTTCATTGTCAATGCACTCTTAAATATTTGTAGATCTACATTTGTTTTGTTTTGTTCCAACATTTCACTCAGAGCACTTTGACTGGTACACTTTCCATCACTTTGCACCTCTTTTCACTCTTCACCTTTTTTTTGCCAATATTTTTGTATTCCAGTTTCTTATCACCACCACTCAGAAAAATAGATATTCATTTTGTCATAAAATCCCGAGCATATTTAGGTTTATTTTGATCAAGAAAATGATTAACACTTTATTATGGTATTTGTCTTGTGAGTGCATGAATCAGTCACACAGTATAAACTCTAATTCAGACATTCGTGCATTTTGGATTGATGCAAATGCCATAAATTACCTATGTTATCTAGAAACACATGCACTTTTACGGCCAATGGATCGGCATGAATACACTCTCTTCATCAATTGATGTGTTGCATATTTTAAAAGATGAAATTTCTTAAAAGTATACTTTGACAATTAATTTTCACTATAAATGCAATTGCCACCAAACCAAAATTACTTAAAATGTCTTGAATACAAATCTATTGTTGATGTATGCTAAAAAACATAGATGAGTTGACTAACTAGTGACTAAATTAAGATTTATAAAGTTTTAAAAAATAAACACTGACTACGTCATATATTTGATGCAGATAGGGGGAATAGAAAAAAAAGCGTCTACTTGGCAACATATCGATCCACTTGTGGACATAGCGTGGACCTTCGTGAATTTTTTTTCACAAGCAAAAGCAAAACCCAGTATTTCTTCCCAATCAAGTCATACCACGCCATGATCACACGTCCCCCAAATGTCCACAGAATCTTCTGCCATCCAGCGGCCGCCGAAAAGGCGAAAACCTCAAAACCAGTTTGCCCCCCAAAAAAATAAAGGAGGCCTCAAAACCAGGCACGGCCGGACGTTTCTTCTTCTTGTGCAAGAAAGGAGCGCAGCCCTCTCCACCGGAGTACACCTTTCTCCCACTTCCGGTGGGCCCAAACCCGGCAACGGTCCAGGGTTTCCAAGGTCCAACGTTCCAACCCACGGGAAGCTTCTCGAAACCATCGCCCTCCCGGGCCTCCTCCCTCGCCATTCTCCCCCGAGACCCCACCTGTCAGCGACCCGTGGGTGGTTCGGCATTTTTCCCGGTAGCCAAAACCCAAAACGAGACCCGGCGATCCGCATACCGCGGCGCCTGGTGGGCCCGGCCGCCGAAAAAAACCAGACGCCGTGGCCGCCGAACCCTATCGCTCCCTTTATATACCTCCCATTCGGATCCATTGGCCGCATCGCACCCCAAATCTCGATCCCGTTTGAAGCCAATCCATCCACCCCTCCTCGTTTTCTCCGTCGTCGCAGCCTCTCATCCCCATGGGTAATGCCGTCATTCCGCAAGCGTACTCGTTTGCTGATTTCCTTTTGGATTCGTTTTTTTGGATGTAAATCTTACTTGCACTGATGATGTTTTCGTTGGTTTGTTCGTCGTGCAGCCAAGATCAAGATCGGGATCAACGGTGAGTTCGCGGCCTCCGATCTGAGCTCTGATCTGGTTTTGTTTCTCTAGATAGTGTGGGTTTTGATGTGTTTTGGGTTGGTGGTGCAGGCTTCGGCAGGATCGGCAGGCTGGTTGCCAGGGTCGCGCTCCAGAGTGACGATGTCGAGCTCGTCGCCGTCAACGACCCCTTCATCACCACCGACTACATGGTATGGCCTCCTCTTTCTCCTTGTTGGGTGCTATAGTAGTAACTGAATGTGCCTGTAGGATGATTGTAGATCTGTACTGTTTGTACGATCTGGTCCTTTTTGATGTACAAAAGTGGCATTTTATGTGATCGTGTATTACAAAAGTGGCATTATCGTGTATTACACTGTTGCTTGTATGCGTTTATTTATTAGCATAAATGGGACGCATAGATCTGTTGTAGATGCCTTTTATGCGGACCGGTGAACTACTCACTCTGTCAAAAGTATTGGCCAGATGGCTAGTCCTATTACACTGTAGAGAAATTCTTTATATATTCGTTGATATCTGGATGCACGTATATGCCATGCTGTGCTTGCCATATGCTTTGGATCGACATTTTTTATGCTATATAAGATTTAGGCCCTCTGTTTTCCAAGGAAAATCTTGAATTTGCAGCTCCAGTATGTCTATTAATATAACATATTACTGCAAATCTGTTGTCTTGATGAAATTTTATTTTATTATTGTGGATGTACAATGTAATAGGTTTGTAGCACCCAAATCTGCAGCATTTTGTAAACAGTCTGACTTCTGAGAATCTTTAATTAGTCTGCCAATTCCTGTTCTTGCATTCCACGAGTTGATTCCTATTGGGTTATTTCTGTTGTATGGTTCTGAGTATGGTATGGTTCTTGCAGACCTACATGTTCAAGTATGACACTGTCCATGGACAGTGGAAGCACCATGAGGTCAAGGTCAAGGACTCCAAGACCCTTCTCTTTGGTGAGAAGGAGGTCGCTGTGTTTGGCTGCAGGTTTGTTACTGTTTCTTTCCATAGTAACTTTGTTCATGCCCAATTCAATCTTTGTGATTTAACGATCTGGTATTTAGGAACCCTGAGGAGATCCCGTGGGGTGCTGCTGGTGCCGAGTTTGTTGTTGAGTCTACTGGTGTTTTCACTGACAAGGACAAGGCTGCTGCTCACTTGAAGGTACGTTCATTATTCTACTGTTGTTACTCCAAGGCACACTTTACCAAATGCATCTAATGTTTTCTATGATTTTTGCTTGCTTTTGCAGGGTGGTGCCAAGAAGGTTGTCATTTCTGCTCCTAGCAAGGATGCCCCCATGTTCGTTATGGGTGTCAACGAGAAGGAATACAAGTCTGACATTAACATTGTCTCCAATGCTAGCTGCACCACCAACTGCCTTGCTCCTCTTGCTAAGGTGCTTTTCATCATGAAAAAAACTGCTGATTTGAATTGCCCATTGGTATTGCATTATCTTAAGCTGACCATTTATTTCACTGCAGGTCATCAATGACAAGTTTGGCATTGTTGAGGGTCTGATGACCACTGTTCATGCCATCACTGGTAAGCTTTGCGGATAGGTTTGGTTTAAATTTGTTTGGTAATGTGTTAACGTGGCTGAATGTGAATCCTTGCAGCTACCCAGAAGACAGTCGATGGGCCCTCAGCCAAGGACTGGAGGGGTGGAAGGGCTGCCAGCTTCAACATCATTCCCAGCAGTACTGGAGCTGCGAAGGTTAGTGCTGTTACCTGCATGTTTCATGGAAAAAGAAAGTCGTGCTGTAAAATGGTCCATAACTACAAAATTTTCCAATCATAGAAACCAACAGTCTAAATTGTGTTTACATTACCTGTGTTTTCTGGGTTTTGCTGCCTTTAACTTTTTATAACCCCATGATTCACAGGCTGTTGGCAAGGTGCTTCCTGCCCTTAACGGAAAGTTGACCGGAATGGCTTTCCGTGTCCCCACCGTTGATGTTTCTGTCGTTGATCTGACTGTTAGGCTTGAGAAGTCAGCTTCCTATGATGAGATCAAGGCTGCGATCAAGTGAGTGCTGTCTGTAGGCTTGGTTTAGCTCATACATTAATGTTATTTGAATGCTTTGTGGTGGAACTGTTATCTTCCCTATATATTTATGACCTCTTGAGAAGCTGATGTTAAATGTTTGCACACATCTTCACAGGGCTGAGGCAGAGGGTCCCCTCAAGGGCATTTTGGGCTATGTTGAGGAGGACCTTGTTTCCACCGACTTCCAGGGTGACAACAGGTAATTACACAGAGATCAACTGTTTGCCTAGAAAATTTTTGATCCTTGGTTGTGTACCTTCAGATTCCTTACCATTGTTGTGTGAATTTTATCTCTTAATCACAGGTCCAGCATCTTCGATGCCAAGGCTGGCATTGCTTTGAACGGCAACTTTGTCAAGCTCGTGTCCTGGTACGACAACGAGTGGGGATACAGGTTAGTAGCCTCTGCCGAGTTTGATTTCACTATGAATTGCGCTTCTGTGCGCCGTTTGGAAATACTGACTCGTTTTCCTCTGGTTCTTTCAGCAGCCGTGTTATCGACCTGATCCGCCACATGTACAGCACCAACTAGACTACCGAGCCGAAGACCTGATGATACAGGGGAGTTGGTGTTTCTTCCCAGGAGAAGAGTGTAGAGAGACCTCTTCCGAGAATAATTTTTTTTGTATCAAAATTGTCTGAAACTATATTGGGTGTATCCTAGTGGTTGGATGAGCTCACAATGGCTCATATTTTGTCAGGTCTATGTACTGTCGTTAAACTTGTCAATCGGTATTTCGGTTTTGCGTTCTGCATTTTCTCTCCCAAATTTGCTATTTGGTTGCCGACATTTTTATCTTGGCCGAGGCCTGGCGTCACCGATGGAGCTTTTGTCAATTGTTGCAAGTTGGCACAGGTGACGTTTTTTATTATAATAAACTAAAGTAAGTATGCTCCTCGATTTTTGTGATACACCCAAGATATTAGATTCATTTGTATCAGTCTTAACATGATCGAGGGAAATCGTGTTTAGGAAAACTGCACCAATGTGTTTTTGTTCGGTTCAGATCAAAAAAGCTTAATTATGCCTTTTTAAAAATTGAGTATGCCATTTGTATCCGATTTATTCATCAACCATCCATATTTTCAGTCTTTGGGAGTAGATTAGCCTTTTATCATTCTTTGGCTTCAGTCTTCGGGAGATGGCATCTTCAAACACATTTGATAGCTACAAATGAAAAGCTTAAAAATATAAATAGCGACAGCAGGTATCGGCTTCAGTCTTCGGGAGATGGCATCTCAAACACTTTTGATAGCTGCAAATGAAAAGCTTATAATATAAATATAAACAGCGACAGAAGGAGATAACGGAAGTTTGATAATTGGGACCGGATAATCTGGTGCAAACCAACATCGTATGATCAAATTATAGTTTTTAAATTTTACACGAAAAAGTTAGTTTCACCTGATACGTTGTCTTATAATTTTCCCACCACACGCTAATAGCGGTATGAGTTCACTCTATGGGGGTGTTTTCCTGGAGAAAGGTAAAAAGTGAAGTGAAAAGGTCACGTCGGACACTGTAGCACTTTTCGTTTGTTTGTGGTAAACATTGTCCTACCATGACCTAACTAGGCTTAAAAGATTCGTCTCGTCGTGTACATCAAAACCATGTAACTAGTTTTTTTATTTACCCACGTTTAGTACTCCATGCATGAGGAGAGAGATTTGATGTGATAGGTGAATAGTAAAGTTTGGAGAGAGAATTTTTAAAAGTTTGATGATGTGACCGGGAACTAAACGGGGCCTATGAACCATTACATACCATTTCTGAAAAAGAATCCTGAACCCCATCATCAGGCCATCACTGCCATGAGTCAGCAACAGTGTGTGCTATGGGCCTGTGAGTGGGAGAGCATGTGGGAGGTTATTGGGCCTCTATCCGCTATATGCAGGCCTTCATCGATCTCGTTCGTGTTCCCTTTCACGCCGTGGCGGTCTGGCCCGACTCCAAAACGCTCGCTCTCCCTCTCCGCCGCCGCCGCCACCGCCACCGCCGCCGCCCAGCTGTAGCGGAGCCTGATCCGGATGACTCTCTAGAAGCCACAGCCGGAGGGAGGAAGAAGCCGCGGACAGCGTCTCCCGATGCCTCTGCGCGGTCTCCGGCGCCTGCGTCGGTGCTGTGATGCCGGGAGGACCCTGCTACCGCTCCCCCTCCGCAGGCCGTCGTCGTCTTCCACACGCCCGAACCAGGATTCCAGTGGCGCCGCCCTAACGGCGGAGGAAGAGGCCGTGGTCGAGCGGATCAAGAGCTCGCTCTTCAAGGCGCGCAAGGGGAGCGTCGAGGACCTTGTCGGGTCCCTCGGGGCGGAGTGCTCCGAAATCCGGCTCACGACCGGCGCCGCTGACAGCCTGCTACGCAGGTTCGGGGACGACTGGAAGTCCGCGCTGGGCTTCTTCCAGTGGGCGCAGTCGCGGGGCGACGGCTACGCGCACACGCCGTACGCCTGCAACCGGATGGTCGACCTGCTCGGGAAGATGCGGCAGATCGACCGGATGTGGGATCTGCTGTCTGAAATGCATTGCAGGGGGCTTGTCACGGTGGACACTGTCGCCAAGAGCATCAGGAGGCTTGCCGGTGCGAGGAGGTGGAAGGATGCCGTCTTGTTGTTTGATCAGCTGGAGGACTTGGGGCTGGAGAGGAACACGGAGACAATGAATGTCCTGCTTGATGCTCTCTGCAAGGAGAAGAAAGTCGAATTGGCACATGAGGTCTTTGCCGTGCTCAGGCCACATATTGCACCGGATGCATACACTTTCAACATCTTTGTCCACGGGTGGTACAGTGTTCGCAGGATTGATGAGGCAATGTGGACGATCGAGGAGATGAAGAACAAGGGGTTTCCGCCTACTGTCATCACGTACACTGCTGTTCTTGAGGCTTACTGTAAGCAGCGCAACTTCAGGAGGGTCTATGAAGTCCTTGATTCGATGGGTTCTCAGGGCTGCCATCCCAATGTGATCACTTACACCATGATCATGACCTCCTTGGCGAAATGTGAAAGGTTTGAGGAAGCTTTGGGTGTTTCTGACAGAATGAGATCCTCAGGCTGTGAGCCCGATACCCTGTTCTACAACTCCCTGATCAACCTTCTTGGTAAAGCGGGTCATTTGTTCGAAGCTTCCCAAGTATTCCGTGTGGAGATGTCGAGGAATAGTGTGCCCCGTAATCAGGCCACATATAACACCATGATATCAATCCTCTGCCAGTATGGACGGGATGATGATGCTCTTGGTGTGTTGAAAGAAATGGAGGCACAATCTTGTAAGCCTGATCTTCAGACATATCAGCCGCTTCTTAGGCTATTTTTGAGTAGAAGAGGATGTGGTGATGCCGTTGACCATGTGTTGAGTGAGCTTTTGAATAAGAGTGGTCTAGGTTTAGATCTGGATACATATACTCTTCTGATCCATGGTCTTTGTAGGGTCGGTGAAACTGACTGGGCTTATCGACTATATGATGAGATGGTAGTTAGTGAAATTGTACCTAGGCGTAAAACATGTGAGTTGCTTTTGAGTGAAACACAAAGACAAAACATGGAGGCATGTGTGGAAAGAATTCAGAATGATATGATTTCCTTTGGCCTTTGTCCATAACTCTGAGAGCATTACCCTCTTCCATATGTTTGATTTGTTAATTGCTAGTGACCAGCTAATACTGTGGGACAATCTGTAACTTGGCATAGACTAGCACTAGTCAGGAAGCATCTTATAGTCTTATACTTTTATTATGTTTCACTTTTATCAGCATACAACAGCAAGGCTGAAATCCTCATTTTACTTCAGTTGATGATCCATTTACATAAACACATGTTATGCTGTTACGTTTGGCACTGACTATTTTGTGAATATATAGTGAGCTTGTGATTCTAACTGTGGCACCTACTTGTATTGTCATATTATGCAATATGATATTAATGTTGTATATACCTGTATATTATCTTAAACTGTGCGCATGCAAAAATGTAATTTCCTGTAGTGTACATGTTGATCCACTTTTGGTGTATTCGAGAAAACAATTGCGTGCTGTTTAAATTGGAGACTCCATAAGCTCTAGTTCAAATAGAAGCTCACTGCTCAATTTACTGAGAAGCTTGTAGAGTTACAGAAGTACTGTAATTCATTCATATACTGCTGTGGTAGGTATTAGTAACTGTATAAGTGACATCATATCCATATCTGCTTCATATATCGTTCTTGCTGTGAAAAGTATAAGGCTGCGTTTGGATGTTGGAATTGAAGCTCTGGTATTGGAATTAGCATTGAATAGCACCAATGCCGGCTGTTTGGGTGGCTTGGACTTTGGAATTGGAATTCATCCACAATGCCGAACCGGTATTCAGTTAACTGTGCCCCCTCAGCCCTCAATACAGAGCCGTGACCCTCTGTATTGGACGGAATTGGGGAAGAGGCGCGCGATGGTGCGAGGCGAGCGCCATCTTCCCCATGTCCGGCGACTCGGGCCCCCTTCTCCGTCTCCGGCGAGCTCCTCCTACGACCTACGCCGCCGCCTGCTACTTCCCTTTCTCCTTCTCTTCACGGACGAGAGCCCCCGGGCTTCCTCCGTCTTCGTGCCCGGCACCCCTCCAACGCGCCGGAGCGGGAGGAGGCGAAGGTCGCTGGGCATGACGGATGGTGGGAGCTCCTCCTCGCCGTAGATGGCGGGGGCGGGACACGAAGATGGGGGAGGATGGCGTGGCGGCGAGGGAGAAGAGCTCCTCCCGCTGCTGCTCGGCCTCCATGCCCTCGATCTCGCGCTGCTGCTCCGCCGACCGCCACCCCCGCGCCGTCCTTCCGCTACCTGCTCCGCCGCAGTTGCGCGCCCCTCCGCGTCCACGCCGCGGCGAGAGGCGGCAGCGTGGAGATGCTGAGGGAGCTGTTCGAGGAGGGGCGCACCGCCGTGTCCGTGTACCTCGACGTCCGTGGATCCACGGTGCTGCATGCCGCTGCTGGCGCCGCCCCTTCTTCCTCCTCAGGCGGCGATGCTCGCATCTCCATGGGCGCTGCTTCACGAGCTAGAGGTGGGGGCCCTTCTCCAGCAAGCTGTGGGCGGCCTTCTGCGGCAAGGTTGAGGCGAAGAAGATGGCCGGAATCAGATGTCACGGTGTGGACATCCAAACATGAATTGGTATTCGCCACTTTCGTTGATTCCATCTAGCAATTTCATCTACATCCAAACAATGGCTTTGGTATTATAACCTAATGTCAATACCAGGATGATTTGGCATTGAACTCAATTCAATGCCAAGGCTTCCAATATCGACATCCAAACGGAGCCTAAGTGATATGTTTACATTTGGCTGCAATTTAACTTATATTCAAGATTGTTTATTATTACTGTGCCAGATTTTTTTCAGCCAAACTTCTCTCTCATACCAATTAAGGTTCCATGGTATAAGCTTTTGTTGGAGCATTTATGTTACAGAGTTGAAGTGTGTTAGATGCCTGCTTTTGATTAATTCATCGTGCCTATTCTATTATTCAGTAGCGAGTGGAGTAGACCTTGAGCATCTAGCATGTAACTAGAACTTTCTCTTCTGATCTATAAAGAGCAAGATTGTAAAAAACTTCATCATTGAGTCACCTATGTTCATGGAAAATATCGTTGCTCATTGTGTAAAATCATATGCTGGTAGGAAACTACTCTGCTCTATGATTTCAAACGTGATGACATTTCTCGCCTGTCAGATTGCTGATCTGCCTGTTTCTGTTTGCATTGTGTGTGCTGGCTGTAAGCCTGTGAGCATGTAACAGTGGACTCTAATATTCGAGGAGAAGCTCCCGCCTCAGGGTCCCTTAAGAGTACTAGTCTCTTATTTGGTAAACAGGGCTTCAGAACATGCAATGCAATGGACACTGCTTTTAGCCATGAGTGGAATGCCAGCTTACATTAGCTTGCAAAGCTGTTTCTGTCTGGCCTATGCAAGAGGGTAATCCAGGCATTTGATGCCGATCTGTTGGCTTCTTTACCACGGAGCAGCCAGGCAGTCAATAGGAAGCCATCCTCTGCGGCGCCTGGGCCGGAAGCAATCCAGACAAGCACTAGCACTATTGAACGGAATGTAACCAAGATCCTCTGTGTTGGCCTTGACTGATCCTCCGTGACTCCGTGCTCGCCTTGATTCGCCGTGATCCCTCTGTTGAAACTGTGCCAAAGAGATTCCAGACAGCGCCCGTCGTCAATCGTCACTCGCCAGTCGCCGCTCCAATCTCCAAACAGGCTACTGTATCTGTATGGTTGTACTCCGTATGTGTGTGTGTGCGTCGAGGCTGAAGCCAATGCACGCACGCATTGGGGTGGCGTTATCGCTGGTTGCTGCGAGGCAACCCTGTTCGGCTGTTCCGGGTTTATCCACGGATCGATTCGCATGTGGGCTGGCCGGTCGGCCGCCTACGCTACGCTCACGGCGACGCGAGCGCGGGGCGGGGCCTCACGTGGTGGCGGCGACCGCGACCGCGCGACCGGATGAGGACGGGCGGAGCGGTTGGTGACTGGTGGGAGCGGGAACGTGAGATCGGGCACCTTTTGGTAAAGCAACGTGCCGAGGCGGGGGCCGTGCGAGGGCTGGGTGGTTGGGGCACGAGGGCGCCCACCACCGTGCCGGCGTGGGATGGCCCCGTAGCCCGAACGCGCGAGATCGACCTGCGCGCACGGGCACGGGGAGGCGAGCCGCGATCGGGAGGGAAGGGGCACGCGCGCGCGCGCACCCTCTAGCGTGCGTGCCTGCCTGTCTGCCGGGCCGTGGCCGGCGGCCTGGCTCGGGCTCGTCCTGGGTGTGGCTTTCGGTGTTTGGCGGCAGGAACACGTGGTGGCCGTGGCCCGCGCCGATCGGCATCACGTACACCCCCAGGTAGCTAGCCTAGCTCTAGCTGTCGCCGGGGATGGATGCGTGCGATCCGGCCGGGGCCAGGAGAAAGCTGCTGGGAGGGAGCCACCACAGCCCACAGCTCCCTGACACCGCGATGCTTCTCCTTCTCTTCTTGCCCGAGCAATTATTCAGATAGAGGCATAGAGCAAAGGCGCTCTCTGTCCGCTTCGCAGCGCCCAAGCCTGATCCAAACAGCCATCAGATCTGATCCTCATCGCGTTACGACGGGCATGTGAGGAACTGAGAGTACTGGGAATCCATCATTTGCAGATCATTCCGTGTTCCGGGTGGAGATGATGAGCCGGGCCGTCCACGCCGCGGCGAGAGGCGGCAGCGTGGAGATGCTGAGGGAGCTGTTCGAGGAGGGGCGCACCGCCGTGTCCGTGTACCTCGACGTCCGTGGATCCACGGTGCTGCATGCCGCTGCTGGCGCCGCCCCTTCTTCCTCCTCAGGCGGCGATGCTCGCATCTCCATGGGCGCTGCTTCACGAGCTAGAGGTGGGGGCCCTTCTCCAGCAAGCTGTGGGCGGCCTTCTCCGGCAAGGTGGAGGTGAAGAAGATGGCCGGAATCAAATGCCACGGTGTGTACATCCAAACATGAATTGGTATTCGCCACTTTCGTTGATTCCATCTAGCAATTTCATCTACATCCAAACAATGGCTTTGGTATTATAACCTAATGTCAATACCAGGATGATTTGGCATTGAACTCAATTCAATGCCAAGGCTTCCAATATCGACATCCAAACGGAGCCTAAGTGATATGTTTACATTTGGCTGCAATTTAACTTATATTCAAGATTGTTTATTATTACTGTGCCAGATTTTTTTCAGCCAAACTTCTCTCTCATACCAATTAAGGTTCCATGGTATAAGCTTTTGTTGGAGCATTTATGTTACAGAGTTGAAGTGTGTTAGATGCCTGCTTTTGATTAATTCATCGTGCCTATTCTATTATTCAGTAGCGAGTGGAGTAGACCTTGAGCATCTAGCATGTAACTAGAACTTTCTCTTCTGATCTATAAAGAGCAAGATTGTAAAAAACTTCATCATTGAGTCACCTATGTTCATGGAAAATATCGTTGCTCATTGTGTAAAATCATATGCTGGTAGGAAACTACTCTGCTCTATGATTTCAAACGTGATGACATTTCTCGCCTGTCAGATTGCTGATCTGCCTGTTTCTGTTTGCATTGTGTGTGCTGGCTGTAAGCCTGTGAGCATGTAACAGTGGACTCTAATATTCGAGGAGAAGCTCCCGCCTCAGGGTCCCTTAAGAGTACTAGTCTCTTATTTGGTAAACAGGGCTTCAGAACATGCAATGCAATGGACACTGCTTTTAGCCATGAGTGGAATGCCAGCTTACATTAGCTTGCAAAGCTGTTTCTGTCTGGCCTATGCAAGAGGGTAATCCAGGCATTTGATGCCGATCTGTTGGCTTCTTTACCACGGAGCAGCCAGGCAGTCAATAGGAAGCCATCCTCTGCGGCGCCTGGGCCGGAAGCAATCCAGACAAGCACTAGCACTATTGAACGGAATGTAACCAAGATCCTCTGTGTTGGCCTTGACTGATCCTCCGTGACTCCGTGCTCGCCTTGATTCGCCGTGATCCCTCTGTTGAAACTGTGCCAAAGAGATTCCAGACAGCGCCCGTCGTCAATCGTCACTCGCCAGTCGCCGCTCCAATCTCCAAACAGGCTACTGTATCTGTATGGTTGTACTCCGTATGTGTGTGTGTGCGTCGAGGCTGAAGCCAATGCACGCACGCATTGGGGTGGCGTTATCGCTGGTTGCTGCGAGGCAACCCTGTTCGGCTGTTCCGGGTTTATCCACGGATCGATTCGCATGTGGGCTGGCCGGTCGGCCGCCTACGCTACGCTCACGGCGACGCGAGCGCGGGGCGGGGCCTCACGTGGTGGCGGCGACCGCGACCGCGCGACCGGATGAGGACGGGCGGAGCGGTTGGTGACTGGTGGGAGCGGGAACGTGAGATCGGGCACCTTTTGGTAAAGCAACGTGCCGAGGCGGGGGCCGTGCGAGGGCTGGGTGGTTGGGGCACGAGGGCGCCCACCACCGTGCCGGCGTGGGATGGCCCCGTAGCCCGAACGCGCGAGATCGACCTGCGCGCACGGGCACGGGGAGGCGAGCCGCGATCGGGAGGGAAGGGGCACGCGCGCGCGCGCACCCTCTAGCGTGCGTGCCTGCCTGTCTGCCGGGCCGTGGCCGGCGGCCTGGCTCGGGCTCGTCCTGGGTGTGGCTTTCGGTGTTTGGCGGCAGGAACACGTGGTGGCCGTGGCCCGCGCCGATCGGCATCACGTACACCCCCAGGTAGCTAGCCTAGCTCTAGCTGTCGCCGGGGATGGATGCGTGCGATCCGGCCGGGGCCAGGAGAAAGCTGCTGGGAGGGAGCCACCACAGCCCACAGCTCCCTGACACCGCGATGCTTCTCCTTCTCTTCTTGCCCGAGCAATTATTCAGATAGAGGCATAGAGCAAAGGCGCTCTCTGTCCGCTTCGCAGCGCCCAAGCCTGATCCAAACAGCCATCAGATCTGATCCTCATCGCGTTACGACGGGCATGTGAGGAACTGAGAGTACTGGGAATCCATCATTTGCAGATCATGGCCTCGTTTAGTTCCACAATCCGCACCACGGATTCGGGACTGCAGCTGGCCGGTCTGACACCTCGGAAAAGGTAGTATTTCGTTTGTTTATGCGAAAAATTGTCCAAAAATTTATTAATTAGACTCGAAATGTTCCTCTCGCAGAGTACAACAAAACTGTGTAATTAGTTTTTGATTTTACCTACATTTAGTACTCCATGTATGTTATGACATTTTGATGGATGAAATCTTCTTTTTACATAGTATATTTGAGAGTAACTTTTTTTAGAAATTTTTGGGATCTAAATGCCGTCCCGTCGTAAAAATTCCACTCCCAGATGACGTACGCCATACCTCGCTACCACGTACGTACGTGGCGCCACGAGATCGACCGTGCACGTCATCTTCTCATCAAATTCGCCCATTATAGTATATACATGGGCCAATCCGGTAGCAGGCATATGCATGCATGTGGATTGTGGAGACGGATGGATGATGGATCGAATCGAGAGGAAATAAAGAGCTGAGTTTGGTCGCGAGCACACATGGCACATGACGCACTTTACTCGCTCTCGCTGGGACATCAACGTCGTCCGAGCTAGAAGAGATCGGCGACGCTGCCTCGCGCTGTTGACGAATGAATGAACTCAAATCAATCAAGGATAGATCGAAGTCTATCATTCGTCCAGCCGGGGGGCGCTCGATCGGGTAGCTCGGAGGGGTTGCTTCTGATTCAAGCACTCACGCCGACAGGATATTATATATATAAATATATGTTATTATTTTTGAACCGATTTGTTACTGTGCATCGGTAGATTGCGTGCTGAGCAATGTTGCAAGGGTTAATTGGTCACGCTAGCTATCCTAAACGAGGCTCAGTCATGGTTGGTTTCGGCTGAAGTTTGGTCAGGTTCGGTTTGAAGAACATCATATTGCTTGTTTGTCCAATATCCAATCAAACCGGATGAGAAGAAGTTCGAAGGGGATTGATTCAATAGGCGACCTGCAAGAGGTTACGCCATATCATCAGACAAACTCAGTGCAAAACCATCATGCGAAATCCGACAGTGACAGCCGACAAGCTGTGCTCTCTTGTCCGTGGCGATCTCCACTTCTTCTCCAGTGCTTATACTGAACCATACCAGCAATCCTGTATCTTACTCGTTTGATTGGTTATACAAAACATGTTTCCGATCAAAAGGGCAAGTGGCCATCAAATGTGGACGAGATTTATTTGACCCCAACACTATTCCTGTAATACTCGCATCATGCATATGGAGGCCGGGTCCTTCTAGTATTCCTGTAGTACAAGAGTTACAGACACGCATTAGAATTCAGAGAACACCTTTCAGGGTTCAGGCCACCTGCATCCATCCATGGAAGCACAGCAAGAGGCATCACCGTGCACGCGGGGACAAGCATGCCCAGCCACCCAAATATACAGAGCTGCTGCCCCAAGAAAGAAATCTCTCCACCAAACTGCCACAGGACATTGCTAAACAACTAGTACTGCCACTACGCTTTTGCATCATCGCCAACCCCAAACTAACCTTCCTGTGTTCCTTCCTCATCGCCTGCCTCCTGACCTCCTCGGCATCAACCTGCCCTGGCCCAGTGGCCCCGCCTCCTTTTCTCTCTTCTCTCTCCCTCTGGGCCTCATGATTCTGTTGCAAAGGCTGCACTGCCGAACCGCCATCAATGGCCGTGCTCCACCTTTCCCTCCCCGTGCCGTGCCCTCTGAAAAAGATTCCACCGTCGTCTCTCCACTGATACAGGTTAATCATGCAGGAAACCCCCGCTCAATTATTAGCTGTCTCGCCTTCTTTTCCAAAGCGGGCCACTGGAGCCTGGGCTCTGGACTGTATCACTGACTCTCACTGTACTGTGCATGGACCCTCATTCATAACGACATGGCACCTTTGCACCACGCTACTAGTACCTCTTGAACAGCTTTGGTGGGCTAATCCACTGCCCCGAGCTTTGCATTTGCAGGCACTGCGTGGTTTGGTCCTTGTTCCTGAGAAGTTGAGCTGCAGAGAACAACTTCTTAGCACAAGGTATTGTATTCTCGTCAGGTTTGCCTGAGGTGCAATCCGGTTCTTTCCTCGCCTGCTTTTTGATCTTTTAATCTCCAGTTGCATGAGCTTAATCTTACAGTTTAGACATGCTTGCATCTTAGTATTCCAATCCAACAAGTTAATAAAGAAATAATTTTTTTTGTCGTTTGATTTGGTCAGTTCACATGGTTCCTTGCTGATGCACACATTCTCTATCTCTTCTCCTGCTTCTTCCACCTTGCTGCAGTTCTTGGCATTGCATTGCATCACATGCCATGTGGTGTGAGTAGCTGACTAGAGCTCACTCCAACAGCAGCGGCGAACCACCGCTAGATCTCCCGAGGTTCGGCAATGGAGCAGCCCTGCTGCTACTTCCCGCTGCGGTGGGAGAGCACCGGCGACCAGTGGTGGTACGCGTCGCCGATCGACTGGGCGGCGGCCGACGGCCACTACGACATCGTGCGCCAGCTGCTGCACCTCGACCCCAACCTGCTCATCAAGCTCACCTCCCTCCGCCGGATCCGCCGCCTCGAGGCGCTGTGGGACGACGACGCCCGCTTCGCCGACGCGGCCAGGCACCGCGCGTCCGTCGCGCGGAGCCTGCTGCTGGAGTGCGAGTGCAGGAACCACCGCCCCGCCGGCGGCGGCGAGAACACGCTGCTCCGGGCCGGGTACGGCGGGTGGGTGATGTACACGGCGGCGTCGGCCGGGGACGTGGCGTTCGTGAGGGAGCTGCTGGAGAGGGACCCGCTGCTCGTCTTCGGCGAGGGCGAGTACGGCGTCACGGACATGTTCTACGCGGCGGCGCGGGGCGGGAGCGCGGACGTGTTCAGGCTGCTGCTCGACCATGCCATGTCGCCGAGGTGCTCGACGAATTGCCGGGACGGGGAAGGCGGTGCTGGGCGCGGCTCCGTGTTCCGGGTGGAGATGATGAGCCGGGCCGTCCACGCCGCGGCGAGAGGCGGCAGCGTGGAGATGCTGAGGGAGCTGTTCGAGGAGGGGCGCACCGCCGTGTCCGTGTACCTCGACGTCCGTGGATCCACGGTGCTGCATGCCGCTGCTGGGAGAGGCCAGCTGCAGGTGAGGCATCTGATTCGTCGCCATTGCTTACATTCGTCTTCTCTAGATGCTCTAGTTGTTCTTGCTTCAGACATGGAATTTTGTGTGGATCAGTTGTTAGTTTGTGTGAGTAGCTGACTAGAGCTCACTCCAACAGCAGCGGCGAACCACCGCTAGATCTCCCGAGGTTCGGCAATGGAGCAGCCCTGCTGCTACTTCCCGCTGCGGTGGGAGAGCACCGGCGACCAGTGGTGGTACGCGTCGCCGATCGACTGGGCGGCGGCCGACGGCCACTACGACATCGTCCGCCAGCTGCTGCACCTCGACCCCAACCTGCTCATCAAGCTCACCTCCCTCCGCCGGATCCGCCGCCTCGAGGCGCTGTGGGACGACGACGCCCGCTTCGCCGACGCGGCCAGGCACCGCGCGTCCGTCGCGCGGAGCCTGCTGCTGGAGTGCGAGTGCAGGAACCACCGCCCCGCCGGCGGCGGCGAGAACACGCTGCTCCGGGCCGGGTACGGCGGGTGGGTGATGTACACGGCGGCGTCGGCCGGGGACGTGGCGTTCGTGAGGGAGCTGCTGGAGAGGGACCCGCTGCTCGTCTTCGGCGAGGGCGAGTACGGCGTCACGGACATGTTCTACGCGGCGGCGCGGGGCGGGAGCGCGGACGTGTTCAGGCTGCTGCTCGACCATGCCATGTCGCCTAGGTGCTCGACGAATTGCCGGGACGGGGAAGGCGGCGCCGGGCGCGGCTCCGTGTTCCGGGTGGAGATGATGAGCCGGGCCGTCCACGCCGCGGCGAGAGGCGGCAGCGTGGAGATGCTGAGGGAGCTGTTCGAGGAGGGGCGCACCGCCGTGTCCGTGTACCTCGACGTCCGTGGATCCACAGTGCTGCATGCCGCTGCTGGGAGAGGCCAGCTGCAGGTGAGGCATCTGATTCGTCGCCATTGCTTACATTCGTCTTCTCTAGATGCTCTAGTTGTTCTTGCTTCAGACATGGAATTTTGTGTGGATCAGTTGTTAGTTTGTGTAATGGAATTTTCCATGGATGAAAGGGATCCTTTGTTCTCGGATGTTTACATGCTTAGGATTTTGATTTGTTTCTGGTTCTTCATCTTGAATGCTGGGTTCAATGTAGATTTACTTAAGATGAATTTCAAAGAAAATATAGTTGAGGTACTTCAGAAGAAACTCTGCTCTTGTGTGTTTCTAACTCAGCCACATAATGGAAAAGATATTGTTCATACAGAAATGTTGACAGTTACCTAAGACCAATGTGTTACTTCAGTAAAAGTTCCTTCAACAAGCTTTATAGTTTAATGTGGTAATGATATCACACCCCAGATGGCGAATGTTCCCGATTGATTTTAGTCACTGGTTAGAGTTATCTTGCAGTAAGCTACGGAGTGGCTATATACTTGCTGGCCAGGCTATTTTATTTCTGTTCTTGGTATGATACTCGACGTGCCCTTGTTTAGATGTAAAATTTGCACCCCAAACTTGGCCCCTTGTAGTGCGTGCACCACTGTAGCATTTCGTTTGTATTTATGAAAAATTGTCTAAAAATTGATTAATTAGGCTCAAAATTTCCGTCTCGCAGAGTACAACAAAACTGCAATTAGTTTTTGATTTCATCTACATTTAGTACTCCATGCATATGTGCCGATATTTTGATGTGATGGGAATCTTCTTTTTACATAGTGATTTTGGGGGTGGAATTTGGGATCTAAACAAGGCCTGTAGTTATCAACTCGTACAGTTCTTGATCAGAATGTGTAGGAAGTTTAGTTAGATACAGTATAAAGCTAGCTTCCTTTCTGATAAATAATTCAATATGTCCTTTTCTAATAATTTGAGTCCAAAGTGAATTGCTCCTGTTACTGGCAATATGTCACTTCCTGCTGTTCCAGTTTAGCTGGAAAATAAATCACCAGAAAGGACTACTTTTTAGATCAGCCGAACTTTATATATGTTCCTGTTGGCTGTTGCTGATATCCAGACAACTATGTTCCTGTCTCTTGATGTTGCTATGCAACCATTTCTTTTGCTACTTTCAGTTGTATGTATCTGTGAATCGCAAAGTAGAAATTTCCTCTTTCTGCTCCTCATGTCGCAAGCATACCTTATGCAGGTTGTCAAGTACCTTCTGGCCTCTTTCGACATAATCAATTCAACTGATAATCACGGGAACACAGCACTGCATGTAGCATCTTATCGAGGGCACCAACCTGTTGTCGAAGCATTGGTTGCGGCGTCTCCATCAACCTTGTCAGCTGTCAACAATGCTGGCGATACGTTTCTCCATTCAGCAGTTGCGGGATTCAGGACCCCAGGATTCAGACGGCTGGACCGCCAATTGGAGCTGATGAGATACCTCATACGCGAGAGGACTGCAGATATCCAGAAGATCATCAACCTGAGAAACGACGCGGGCCTTACCGCCCTTCACCTAGCTGTTGTTGGTTGCGCTCATCCTGACCTCGTCGAGCTCTTGATGACGACCCCGTCGATCGACCTCAATGCTGAAGACGCCAATGGCATGACCGCGCTGGCACTGCTGAAGCAGCAGCTGCGTTCAGCGACGTCTGACCGCCTCATCAAACAGATAGTCTCTGCCGGAGGAGTCCTGAACTCCAGCATCCTGAGAACCCGGTCCGCCATTGCGTCCCAGATTAAGATGCAGGGTGGAATTGCAAGCAGCCCCGGTACCACTTTCAAGGTCTCAGATGCGGAGATCTTCTTGTTCTCGGGCGTCGGAGCTGCAGAGTCTCAACGGCCAAGCTTTTGCTCCAGCAATGGCAAGGATGACCTTGCTCAGGCAGACGCAAACGGCGCAGAAAACCATGGATCATCGGAGAAGAGGCTGAGCTCCGCGAGCCGGGCCAAGGACCGTCTCAAGATGATGCTGAGATGGCCCCGGCACAAGGAGAAGACGCCGAAGAAGTCAGAGGGCAGCAGCCCGCTGGACTCCATCAAGAGGCTGGGCGAGCTCGGCGTCGAGACCCCGGCTCCCCTGAGGCAGAAGTTCACCAAGACGACGGCGCTCAACGGCAAGCGGACTCTGGCGGTGAAGAGCTCCACCCCGGGCTCCTCGGCCACCAAGAAGAAGCTCAACACCAAGCTGATCCACGGCATCATGGAGGCGATGCCGCAGCTGGCGCCGCCGCCGCCGCCGGCGCGGTCCCGGTCCCCGAGCGACACCCTCCCGCGGTCGTCCATGTCGTCCACCCCGCCGGTGACGCTGGCGAAGCTCAAGGACATCTGCCTGGACGACGAGATATCCGTGGCGGCGCCGCCCGTCGGCAGGCTCAAGGACATCGTCCTGGACAGCGACGACACCACGGACGAGCCGTCGTGCTCCAACTCGTCCATGGAGGACGGCTGCGGCGGCGGCACGGCGGAGAGCACGGCCCGGAAGCACGGGTGCGGGAACGGGAGGCTGATCAACATCTGCTTCGGCGCGCAGGGACTCGCCGTGGAGGACACGGTGAGCGGGCAGCAGACGAGCAAGATGTTCAAGCAGCAGTGCCTCAGGGTGTCGTGACCGTTGGTTGCCTGCTGAGCTCCCATGGACCATGGTTAACTGATGCGTGTATCATAGCGTGGTGTGGATTGTGATTGGTTTGGTATCTCTCGCGTGTAGCAAGGCGTGTTTGATTTCTGGTTGTGCCGCCTTGCATGATTAGCGGTGATCCTGTGTGTTTGTTAACTGATGCTGTCGACGAATTCACAGCTCATTTCTAGTTCAGAAACGTCCTTGATCAAAACTTGTCTAAATCTAGAAGGTGTGAGGAATGCAGGACTGCAAATATGAAACAAGTGATTTCTCACTGGTTACAGGTCAAAAGAATGGACGTGCATCTGCATAACAACTTTTCCTGTAAATGCTAAGCATGAGCAGTTCCTTCGCCCGTGCCCAACATACTAGTACTTCCTTCACTACATCAAAATTCCGGATTTACAGCAGGAAGCAACTACACAATCTAAAACAAGAAAATAAAAATAAAAATGGGGAAACAACATCAGATGAGAACTGCTATAACCGCTGGGCAAACCCGCTTGAAAATGGAGGTGTTGCAGCAAACAATGAGCCATCTGAACTTCCTCAGTTCGGCATCATTTGAGTATCATGTCGCCATCACCCTTGTGCAGTGGCGTCAAAAAAATACCTTCCACTAGGCACATAAATATGTTCATTTGGAGCTGTCCCCGGTTGTCTTGACCTCCAGTGCGCCTTCTTGAAGCACATGATCTCTCGATTTTACAATTGTTCAAGGTCTTTTGCATCCTCCATGCTCACATCAGCAGCACCAAATTGAAGGCTTTCACCGCACCAGTATAGACGCAAGTGAGCATCGACTGCATGCAGCTGTCCTGCCCTCACCCCATTTGGCTGCAAGAGGCGATCGCATTGTTGGATCAATAGGTTGGCAACAGCCTCTAGCCCTTGACAGGGCATGGCAACCAACACGGCACAATCAATTGATCTCTCCTTCCTCTGCTTCTTTAACAGTGGGAACACTGCTCGGCTCTTCATCTTCTTCCTCATCATCTGCCTTCATGAACAGACCAAGTTGTTCCAACGGATTGACAGATCCTGGAAGAAAACCAGGCATGCCATCCTGAGAGCGCTCTGGACTGGTCTCATCAACAGAGCTCACAATATGTTCTGCTGTGGCTGTTCCAAGCATTTCCAAATCCTTGATATGAAGATTATCATTAATCTCTACAGTTCTCTCCATCTGCATATAGGATTTAACTTATTTAGCAACACAACAAAAGGGGAAATCGCAACTGCTTGTTGATGAGGTTTCCACTTACCTCCTGTAGGGCCTGACGAGCCTTCTCCCTCTCAAAATCCCGTTTACGCTTAGCTTCTGCTTCCGCTTCAGCTCTACGAGCCTCCATGGCTGCATTCCCTTCGGCCAACAGCCGTGCTTTCTCTGCATCAAGAGAGGGAAAAAACACTGTTAGAGAGATATAGGAGGGGGCAACTAGCAGCAACGAGTCAGGTGGGTACAACTTTTACCTTCCTTCTGGAGCTTTTCCAGTTCCTCCTGTTTGTCTCCACCCTGAGCTCAACAGATCAATACAGGTCAGGAATGAGCCATATTATGACCTCATATAAAGGTAGACTAATGAGTAAGGTCCTATACCTGGCTCAGAACACCATGAGCTTTGACAATCACATCAGCGTAACGGCTCCTCAAAAGAGCTGCTCGCAAAAGCCTGTCTGGAGAGACTTCTGTATCGGGTTTTGAGTTTTCCCCTAAATGTTTCATAGGGAAAGGATCAGATGATCCGATCATCTTAGTGCACTGAGACTGCTCAACGGTCTCATATGTCCAAGCCTACAAATTCATGCTTACCCTCTGGTGCAGGCTTTGATTCACTATCCTCTTCACGGAGCCCCACAGTTTCAGCAGGACCTGTGATTTAAGCACCAGTTAGCCCACAATTAAAAACAATTCGCAAAATGCTCCTAATAGAAGAGCTAAACAGCCAGGGGAAGGAAGCCGTACGGTTGCCATCAGCTGGACTAATAACATCACTCTTTTCTTGCTCCACCAGCTGGTCAGGTTTCTTAGTCCCCTAAAATTAGGTTACAAATGATCATTTCAGTACAGAACAGTCAACTTGATATGAAGATTATCATTAATCTCTACAGTTCTCTCCATCTGCATATAGGATTTAACTTATTTAGCAACACAACAAAAGGGGATATCACAACTGCTTGTTGATGAGGTTTCCACTTACCTCCTGTAGGGCCTGACGAGCCTTCTCCCTCTCAAAATCCCGTTTACGCTTAGCTTCTGCTTCCGCTTCAGCTCTACGAGCCTCCATGGCTGCACTCCCTTCAGCCAACAACCGTGCTTTCTCTGCATCCAGAAGAGAGGAAAAAAAACACTGTTAGAGAGAGAGAGAGGGGGACAACCAGCAGCAACAGTCAGGTGGGAACAACTTTTACCTTCCTTCTGGAGCTTTTCCAGTTCCTCCTGTTTGTCTCCACCCTGAGCTCAACAGATCAATACAGGTCAGGAATGAGCCATATTATGACCTCATATAAAGGTAGACTAATGAGTAAGGTCCTATACCTGGCTCAGAACACCATGAGCTTTGACAATCACATCAGCGTAACGGCTCCTCAAAAGAGCTGCTCGCAAAAGCCTGTCCGGAGATACTTCTGTATCGGGTTTTGAGGTTTCCCCTAAATGTTTCATAGGGAAAGGATCAGATGATCCGATCATCTTAGTGCACTGAGACTGCTCAACGGTCTCATATGTCCAAGCCTACAAATTCATGCTTACCCTCTGGTGCAGGCTTTGATTCACTATCCTCTTCACGGAGCCCCACAGTCTCAGCAGGACCTGTGATTTAAGCACCAGTTAGCACACAATTAAAAAGAATTCGCAAAATGCTCCTTATATAAGAGCTAAACAGCCAGGGGAAGGAAGCCATACGGTTGCCATCAGCTGGACTAATAACATCACTCTTTTCTTGCTCCACCAACTGGTCAGGTTTCTTAGTCCCCTAAAATTAGGTTACAAATGATCATTTCAGTACAGAACAGTCAACTAAATTGGAAGGTAATCCACATAAATGTAGAAGGTGACCAGAATGCCAAAGAACACAAAGACTGCCTGACAACTCTAATACAGATTGCAGAATAGGACATTATCAGACAAAGGGCGGTTCAATGCAAAAGCTAACCTATATACATAACAAGAACAAAGCTATTTGCTGAAAAGACGGATACTGCTGTCAGCAGATGAAGAGGAGATTGTCAATTCGAGGTGCCAATGATTGGAGTTAGCAAACATCAGAAGAGACAGAAAGGTAATGACATGGTTCCAGGATTTGCTATGACAGATTTTCAAACATACGAGTCACAAACGCCATATATCTCTAAACAGAGGGTGTGTCATTTTTTAATATCCAAACTCGACACATAAGAAGAGATATGTAACCAAATTTGAAATTGTTTATTTAAGACAACCCCAAATGTCACTTATTTGTGACTGCATGGAGTAATGTATTTAGACTACGAAGCACTCAAGTAGCCCATGAACTAATAATAAGATATAAAAGACTGTAATATTTCTCAAGCACCCAATAGGAAATCACCCAAGTACCTTTGCAAGCTTTGCTGGGCTGCCCACCTTTTCTGATTCACTTTCAGAGTCACTGCCAGAGTCAGAATCTGCATTACCAACATCACTGTAAAGATCTCGGAGTTTTTGATGTCACAAAATAGGAAAAGTTTCAGGAGATTATACTATGACTGTTCTGTGTAGTTCACAGACAATCAAAAGTTTGTGGGCTGTTACTAAGAGGTTAGTTAGCAAAAATTAGTAGGATGAGGGGAATGCAGCATGGTGTTCTGCATCAACATAGTTGAATCTAAACAGCCAATTCAAAGAAAAAAAATTGAATCCTGCTAGACAGTTACTGGAAGGGGAAATCCTGATAGGCGCGACATCTACTGAGTGACATGTTAGCTCCTTGACAAATTGCGACTCATCGTCACACTTTAACTACCATAGAACTATGATACGGCATGATGAGATTCAATAATATATGTGAAGAGATTATAACCATACTTTCAAAGAATTTACAACATAGAATTGGGCAGAAAAGCAGCATTTTCTTTACACAAGAATGTCTACAATAATAAAAACAAATGTAGATAAACACCATGAGACACAGACCGCTAGAAGATGATCCAGAGTCGCTGCTGGAACTACTTGGACTACCACACTTGCTACTCCTGATTTGTGCATCTTTGTCTAACATGATAGGGGAGGCATTGCCACAAATATCCACATCCTCCTCGATAGGCTCACCACCTGCGTGCAAACCGAACACTAAAATGACTACTGCATGAAAGGCATATAATTTAAATCTATTGAGAATTTTAAGCTAGAAGGAAAGAAACCTTTGCAAGGATTTGCAGACGAGTGGCTAAGGCCAGACACATTCACAGCTTCATCCTCCGAAGGCTCAGATTTTGCCTGCTGACTCTGCTCTCGCTCCTGCAAATACTTGTCAACTTCTTTCTTCAGCTCGAATAGCTTGTCATCACTGACTGCTTGAATATCAATCTCTATCTCTCCATCACCGGCCATATCTTCATTGCTGTCAATGCATTGTTGCAGCAGTTCAACGATATGAGAAGGCAAATCATCAGCTATTTCTGCCAAGCAGTTCCCAAAGGCTTCTTTCTCAGCAGCTGTCATCTTCGGCTTTGCAGGCTCTGTTTGCCGTACACACTCCATTGACACATCGCTGCAGTCCACAAGAGGAGTGTTTCTCCTCTTTGAGTCAGCCCTGTCAACCTCAGCATGTTTCACCATGGGAGCAGAAGCCAACTTCTTCTCAATGGTCTTCCATCTATTCTCAAACATTTTGTTCAGCTGAATGGCCATGTCATGCACAGCATGTCCACGAGGGTTGTAAGTCATTGCGTTATTAAAGGTCAGCCTAACATCAGCAGCAAAATCTGATGGACTTGTGTATGAGCCAGATTCAAGCTTCTTCTGGACAGTACCAAGATCCATAGGGGCCTTGATAATGTCAAAATAATCAGGAATTTGGAGCTTCACAACATCAACTGGGATATTGAATATGTGACTATATTTCTGAGTCATGAGCTTCTTCAAAATAGCTTCGCACTGCTTAAACACTGCATCTTCAGATAACACCGCAGAAGGTTCAGGCCGGGGTTTTGTAGGCAAGAACCGTCCCTTTGCACCACGAATAACGTGGTTCCCACGATTAACCTTCTTGGCTCGCAGAGCAGCTGAGGATGACAACGCGGGTGCCCGACTGACAGCAACAGGGGCTGCAAACTCTGGCTTCTTGAGGAGATCTCGCACAGAATCAAGCTCCACCCTGAATCTTTTCCGAAGATACCGCCTCTCGGATGACGACATCTTGGATGGCACAAAGATCTCCCGCTTCACGTCAAAGCCATCGCTGTTTAGGCTGATGCCCTTACGCTTCGGCGCCGATGAGTCCTCGGAATCAACACGAACAGGGCTGCCAGCAGCACCTTCCGACTCCGCGACAGTCTCAGCATACCCCCGAGGCGCGGTTGCGGCCGCGCCCCTGAAGGCCATTTCCTCATAGCCCCGTTTTATGGGCCTCTGCTGGCCAAACTCCATTAGGACAGTCGGCGTCATGTGCCCAGGCGCCAGCGGGACAAGATCTGTTTACCATTTACAACCATCTTCAGCGACACAGACAACAAATTCAAACTTCACAAGCAACATACAAAGCATGTACAGACCAAAATTAACTATATCCTATCCAAAACCCTAAAATCCCAAACGGGAATCTAATCCCTACCCGAACCCACCAACCGCGCACGAATCCAACACCAGAACCCTCAAATCCTCCAATTCGCGCCGGAATCAGCCACCTCCCCGCGCGAATCGACGAAACACCAAAAATCCGAAGCTACCCCCAAATTCGAAAGGAGCAGGATGCGAGCCCTGACCTGGTAACGCTGGATCTGGAGCAGCTGCAACCCCAAGGTCGGGATCCGGGGGCGAGCGTACGGCCTCCACGCGAGGGCGCGCCGGCGAGCTGGATCTGCGCGGGAGAAGGACGGATCTGGGCGCGCAGTGGCCGTCCGGTCGGGCCTCGCCTTATCCTCTTTTTTATTTTTTCGCCTCCTCGCCGCTCGAGTCGTCAGCTGCTGTGCTCTTATCTTCTTTTTTTTTTTCTTTTCCTTCTCGAAGAGACCCGGGCCGACTGGTGAGAGAGCAAACCCGAAGTGGGAGACCCGCTAGCTACTCCGCCCACGCGAGCTGATGAGATGAGACCCGGACTCGAAGCGGAGCGAAACGATGCGGTGCGGGCAATGCGACTGTGACGCGCGGGGTGGCGAGCGGGCTCGGGGTGCGTATTTATAGGCCAGGGCGGGGAGCCGAGGCGGTGCAAGTCGGATCCGGGCCGTCGGCTCGCGGGGATCGGACGGACCAGGCGCCAGATCGGGGCGTGGGCCCGGAGTGAACGGGTGGGGCACGACGTGACGTGGAGGTGGGGGGCGCTTTGACTTTCGCCGGTTTGGATTCCGTGCGGACGCGGGGTTTTCGTCTGAAACTCCAATGACCGGTGGGGCAGGGAGGCAGCGTGGGCCCACGTGGCATAGAGGTTGCGGGGGCGGAGAGCGGTAGGCGTTGGGGATCGGCCGTCTTTTGTCGAGCACGCGGGATCTGGGTACGGTTTGGGCGCGGGGGTGACTTGGTGGAGAAGGATACTTGACACGTGGAAGCAGCTGCGTGGCTGGGTCCTCTGCTGAGGTGTCGGGTGGGAGCACGTAACGGGTTGGATATCGGGTCCGGGTACATCTGGAAGCAGAAAATGTACCCGGTTGGTTGGGCCGGGTCTTACGGCTTTAGGTCCACATAGGTTATGGGCCAGCACTTAGCGCTTTCCTTGGGCCGTATTTGTGCACGTGATGTTGGCGTCCCAAATCTGTGTTGGGCTTCATCATCTATTTGCTTCGAGACTCTCCGAATTTCGATCAAGTAGCAATGACCCGAGTTTCGTCGGGCACAAAAGCCCAAACCTGCATTGCAGACATTGCCACAAAACTGTTCTTCCATTTGCAGTTCCCTCCAAAGTCCAAACCGCTCGAGCAAACTTGCACTTGAGCGGCATCAATCAGTTCGTGCATTGAGCCAAGTACATAGCATACTTTCGATCCCCTGCGCATGAATAAAGTCGACCCTACCACTACAAGGCAAATCGATCGTGGTAAGTGAACTTCAGAATGCACGTTCGTTTCGCTTTTCGATCCAAACAAGTGCCAGAGATTAAAGAAAAAAAGCGCAACCACACGTCCCGCTCATATTTTGCTACCGTGAAACGGATTCTAATAAAAGAATTGATACGGGCCTGACACACGTCAGAACAATCTAGCCCGACTCCTATTGAAAACGCAATCAGCAAGCTGCTGGACCATCAGCAACCGAACAAATCTAACCGAGGCCGGAGCACGGCGGATCCCGCGACCTACCACCCCGGCTGAAAAGCTCCCCGCCGCACATGGCCCTCGCCTTGGATCCTAGCCCGCCGCGGGGAACAAAACCACGTGCTACCTCCATACGCGCACGCGCTGCTATCTCGAGAGCCCCGGCCCCCAGCGCGGCAGGCGGCAGCGCCCGCCCACATGAGCGACGCAACGCAACGCGACGCCCCCGGCTAGTCGGCCACGACCAAAACCGTGACCGTGCAGGCGCCGGCCCCGTATCTCGAAGCGGCTCGTGCGCCCCCGCGCAGCGCGCAGCGAAACAGGGGTGCCCGGTCCGGCGGTGGCATGTTTTCCGGACGCCAACTTTTTCAGTGCCCTACCCTGCTCGCTGACGGCGACGCTGAATCGCTGATGCGGATGGCGATGGCGTCCTTGGTCGCCCGGGTTTGGGGGGCGAGGCCGCTTTGACCCTGGGCACGCGCGGGCATGTGCGGGAAGGAGCCCGGGAGGCCCGAGCCCGAGGCCGTCCGTGTGGGTGCGTTGCCGTTGCCGTGCTGGGCGGAGGGAGCACGGTGTGCCGCTGCGCGCCGTGCGTTGCACAGTGTCGGGGCAATCATGAGCCCGAGCTCCGGGCCTTTTCCGCCGCAGAGGTGACCACCCGTCGCCATCGGTTCATTCAGTACCCTCCCTGTCTCTCTGACTCTCGCTGTCACTCTGCTTGTGTCTTCCAGCTACCTCGTGCCGTCGGCCTCGCGACCTCTTCTTCTTATTCCGCGTCCGTCACCTCCATTCTCCCAAGTCCAAGCTGAGTTCAGCTAGTTTCCATCTTTTGCTGTCCCTCCAGCTCGGACACGGCTCCTCCCTCAGCTCTGTTCTTCTTGCATTGCCATCCAGCGCGTAGCGGTTGTTTGCTTTCTTGTGCTTGTGCAGTTTGTAGGAGATGAGGAAATCGTCGCAGGGGATAATGAGCCTGAGCTACGACGGGGGCGGCGGGAGGGGGCTGCTGTCCTGCTACGTGAGGCCGAAGCCGCGGCCGTCCAAGTGGGACGACGCCCAGCGGTGGCTGTCGTCGTCGAGGGCGCCCGACGACGACCGGCGACGGAGCTCCTGCGCCGACGACCGGGTGCTGCTGCAGTCGGCGTCGCAGAAGGGGAGGCACTCATGGAGCGCCGCGGACGGCGGCGCCGCCGCCGCCCCCGCGGCGGGGCCCGGCGCGCGGGAGGACGGGGAGTCGTCGGAGACGGAGACCAAGAGGATGGACTCCGTGCTGGCGTATGGCCAGCCGCCGAGGTGCCTCTCGCTGCGGGACATCGGCACCGAGATGACGCCGGCCGGGAGCAAGGAGACTTCCAGGGCCAACACCCCCCGCGCCACCCTCGCGGCCGAGCCGGCGCCCTCCACGGCGAAGCGCGCGTCGCGGCGCCGGGCGGACGCGACGGACCGCGGGTCGACACCGGGGCACGCGGCGCCGGCGCCGAGGAGGGCAAGGAAGCTGCGGCGGCTGGCGCGGGCGGCGGGTGGCCGTGTCGCCCGCCACGGCGTGGGACGCGGCCGAGCGCGCCAAGCACATGGCCAGGTGACCGCCCATCTCCCGCTGTCCGCCACTCCCAATGCGCTTGACGCTTTCTCCCCCGCACGTTGCCGAGCCATGTGATTGTGTGAAGCGACAAAAACGCCACTGCCACGGCGACAGTCACCGAGACCGAGCAGTGCCAGTGCGTGCACTGCACCGGGCTGCGTTGCCCTGTGTCGCTGACTCACCGACGAGTCATTGGCCGACACGCCAGGAACGAAGACCTTTTCGCAGCTTGAACTGTCCGTGCTGACGACGTCCGGGCCGTGCCCTTTTTTTTTCGGTGCGCAGGTACCGGCGCGAGGAGATGAAGATACAGGCCTGGGAGAACCGGCGGCGGCAAAAGGCCGAGCTGGAGATGAAGATGACCGAGGTAAGGTCACGTTCATGTTTCAGTTTCATCATCATCGAGCAGATAGATCATTGGACCTCCCAAACACCAGAGAAGCTAACGCTGAACACTTAGCATAGGGGCAATGAGAACGACTTGGTTTTGTTGGGCAGGCCAAGGCGGAGAGGATGAAGCTGCGGGCGCGGGAGAAGACGGCGAGCAAGTTGGCGTCGGCGCAGGCGGCGGCCATGGAGAAGCGCGCGGCAGCGGAGGCCAAGCTGAGCCGGCGCGCCGCGCGGGCCGGGGACAAGGCGGACGTGCTGCGGCGGACCGGCCACCTGCCGTCCTCATCGGTGTTTTCGCTCAAGCTGCCGCTGATGTGCGGCTGAACGCGCGACGTCGTGGACGCGCAGAGCGCGCGGGGAGGGGCGCTTGGGAGTGGGACGTCACTCGTGCGTGTTTCCAGGCCGCTGCTGATACGTGGCCGAGCGGTGGTGGATGCACGTTTCTCTTTTGTTGGTGAAGACTACAGACCAGAGGGCGTGTGCGGCGTGGCAGTGTCTATACGTGTGGTGTTCAGATAGTTGACTCCATGGTTGAGGCGTTACTCGCGTCCTGTTTCAACCTTGCGGTCTGTGATGCACTGATGCGGATGCCACGACAGTTTTCAGACGGTTTACTTTATCTATACAAAAGTCAATAAAGAAAATGCATTTAAAAACTTATTCGCGGTTTCGTTTCAGCTGACTGAAAAGCTGTGATATGCAAGCACAGCACCCCTCTCCCTCGCCGTCCGCACCACCGCACGACGGACCTTGCCAGAGCCGCTTCGGCCGCTGCCGCTATGGACACCCTCTGCCACAGCCGGCCGCCCTGCAGCGGATCCACGCCGCTGATCACCGGATCTGAACCGTGGGTCGTTCCCCGCCGCCACTGGCCACTCTCCATGCATCGACGACCGCCCCAACGATGGATCCACGCCGCCGGATTCGCGCCACCTCGGTCGCCTCTCGCCGCTGACGGGCACCCTCTACGCGTCGACGCCCGTCCCAGTGAAGGATCCACGCCGCCTCGGTCGCCACTCGCCGCCGCCAGCAATCTCTTTGCATCGATCTTGACACAGTGGTCGATTCGCGTCACCGGATGTTCCGACGCTGGATCCACCGCTCCTACACCTATAGGGGCGCCACCGGCTGCTCGCACGACGGTCCCACGCCAACCGTTCGCCGGACCCAGGTAGGTGTGCACTAGCCTGTGATGGGGGTGGCCGCTATCTTCCCCATGCTGGTGGCGTTGTTGTCGTCTTGTAGCCGTCGGTGTGCTTTGCCTGATCCATCTCCTTGAATCCGGTTGCATCCATCGTCATCTTCATTTTATGAAGGCTTGCTATCATCTGTTTCCTGCCAGTGTGATGTTGCACTATCGTTCAGGGGCGGACCTAGCCCAAAAACTGAGTGAGGGCCTGCTACTTGTTGGGTCTCGATTGCTACAGGGAAATAGACCCAAACTCCACTGAACAAGAAAAAATGAGTGTGGGCCTGGACCCTCACTGGGCCTAACGTGGGTCCGCCCCTGCTATCGTTGTTATCGCAGATCATGTTTGTTGTGCTGTGTTTGGTTCGTGCATCTTCGAGCGAAAGCTCTAATTGGCTTTTGCCGATGCCCACTACAGCTACGAGCATGGACATAGTTTGCCTTGTTGAAGATGCTGCCGTGATGGCCTTGGTCCCTTTGGTTTCGCCGAACGAAAAGCTTAATCCATTCTTCTTGGACGTATGTACTACAGTGGCGTCTTTTACGTCATATCCTTCTTGAAGGCGTCTTGGCATACCGCTGCACCTCTCTCTGCTTGCAACCTTAGTGTTCTTTTGTTGGACAGGTTTTTTGTTCTTTCAGATTGTTTTGCGCGGTTGTGGCATGATGTGGGTTTCTTTTCTTGTTGCCGCAGTGTCGAATTGTCGGTCATTGTCTCTATGGTGGTCTTGTGGCTTTATGTGTCATATTGGTTTTTTTCCTTCAGATAGTGGTGTTGTAATTCTCCCACTTTTAATAAAATACGTGCTCAATATATTCAAAAAGTTATAATAAAATGATAAATACTCATCTAAAAGATCTTTACCTTTTTGTTTATGTTACACGCTTTTTTCTTTCACCCTCGTATTCTTCTCACATCAGCAGAGTTTTTCACTGAAGGGACTATGGTGGAATGGCTCTTTTCTAAGACATAAAAGCACTAAACACTCTTACTAATGTTTCACAAATATAATGATGTGGGTTTCTTTTTAATTCCTTTCATAAGAATGATAGTACGCACACTATTGTTCTGATAAATTATGGTTTCCTCGATATTATATTCTTCCTACGGATATCTCTATGAGATCCGAAGTGATTGACAATTCTTGATTCCTCCTTCACTTGATCCAAGATTGGCTTAGTTGCCTTGTGCTTAGGGGTGGTAAAAGGTCCCATAATTGAATACTATAAATTTTAAAAATAAGGCTTAATTAAAGATTGAATTAAAATACTAATAGTCTTTTAGAGCGAAAATTTAGGACAACATAAAAGACACGATCCATTCCCATCTTTACTCGTGCTACACCTTTATGAAACCTGTTAAGTTATTTATTTTCTTATAAAACTTCTAAGATTTATGCAAGAATCAATATACATGTTTGGTCGACAGTTCGGATTAAAAAACAGAAAAATTTTGATCGACGGATCTAGTTAAGCGGTTATGCCATACTTTTTTTTCCATAGTTTATATTTCATTCTCTTTTTTTTTTGAAAGAAGCTGTTTCATGCATTTTGGTAAGGAAAACAACACGCGTACAACGCACACAATAAGACACTACGCCGCCACAACCAGAGAGAATAGCTAGAAGTAAGCCACCGCAGCCTGCGCCGTCGTCACCAATGTTGTGCCACGTAAATTCGTAGCCCGCTGCAAGCTCAAGAGGCCACCTGAACTCCTCCACCATGGGCTATCACCATCAAGCCGCACACGCCCATCGTCGATCCCCCACTCCGACTTTGCTTTAGTAGAACACTCCCATCGCAGAAGCAGTAAAATCACCGATCCTAGCCACTCTGTGTGGGGGCCTCGCCTCACCCACCGCCTCACACTTCTCTGTCAAGGACTCGGATACCTGAAACTGCTCCGAGAACAACACCTCCGCCTAGCCATCATCGAGGTCACCACCGCACCAAGCGCGCCAACCTCAGACTGCACACCCATGGGTCCTCTGCACCTCCCTACCAATACGGACCAGGCGCACTACCACAGCCGCAACGCACAAAGCAACACCACCACTATCCACCATCACTGCCACAGATCGATACAAATCTTCAGATGCGACGTCTTCGAAAAGAGCACAACGCCATAGACGCCGTCGCCGCACGTCCACAGATGGATGGGGTTTTCACCGTGACATCCTCACGCCGGAGCAGAGATTTGGGAAGGCTGAAGCCTCGAAACCGACATGCCATCCTGTATTTGTCAAACCGGTGGCCACTGACACCGTGTCCCCACCTCTAGGTCGGCAAGGAAGTTTCTGACCACGTTTTTCCCGGAGGAGTCCGACGATACTGTTACCCACTACAAACCCACTGACAAGTTGGACCTGCTAGAAGGAGGAACATCAGAACCCCACCTGTCATGGGGGCCACCGCGTTGTGGTATTGTTCGACTCGGTATCTCCAGCAACGAAACGCCAGCGCACGATAAGAACGAGTGGACAAATCGCGCTTCGCCTTCCCTCTGGCCCTTTTCGCGTCGCCTGCCGCCTCTCCACCGCGTCAAACCACCCCCGATACCTCCCCGGGTTCCGCGTCGCCGCCTCTCCCCGGGTTGCGCGGCGCAAGCAAAATTGCTCAAATCAGAGTGCCAGTCCTCAGAATTCCCCAATCCGATCGTCTGTGAGGTCTTGTCCCATCCCCAATTCGATCCCAGCGCGCCCGATTTTTTTTCTAGGGTTTGCTGTTTCCGGTCCGGGGATCTAGGGTTTGGCTGTGAATTTCGCCGTGAATTTTTGTGGATTCACTTCGATTCCCTCGATTCCGAGCGATCCTGCCTGCGCCCATGGCTGCGGCGCGGCACGCGGGCTATAGGAGCCTCGACGTGGCGAGGGGGCGGGAGCGCGACGTGGAGCGCTCCAGAAGGAGCAAGGAGTATCACCACCACCACCGCCATCCGAGCCGCGACCGCGACTCGGACCGCCGCCGCGACGGCGGCCGCAGCAGGGGCAGGGAGGTGCCCCACGAGCGCAGTCGCCACTGCTCGCCTTATTCGCCACGGAGGAGCCGACCGTCGAGAAGGGAAGAAGAGGATAGGGAGCCTGGCGAGGTTTCGAGCGACAGCGGCTCGGAGGAGTCTGGTGGGCGCCAACTGAAGGCCAGGGTGCTGAGGGAGGATAGTGTTCTGGGAGTTTACAAGGACAGCAGTGCGTTACCACCAAGTAAGAAGAGGAAGCACTCACCTGTAATCCTGGATGCTAATGTTTCAAAGCTGCAGGCAAGAGATACTGTGAGGAGCAGAGGAGGGGTAGACACCGCTGTGCCGGAGCTCCCTCTGCCTTCGCCGCCTCCTTTATCAGATGAGAGTCCTTTGGCCACTAGTGGTGGGTACCCAAGCTCAACAATGAATTTGGATGTTTCAGTGGTTACACATGAGGCTGGATCTCATGAACATGAGAGGAATGGGGTTATGGAGGGGGAAGAGGAGTGCCCAACAATGAGAAACATTTTTACTTCAAGATGGGCCGAAGCTGATGAGGAGGAAGAGGTGATTGTCCCCAAAAAGAAGAAAAGTGTGTCTCCTGCTAGCTTGTCTGAACAGATATCTGCGAAGGGAGTTACAAGCCCAGATCTTGGAGAAGTGCTGCGGGCTAAAACATCAAGAGGAAGCACCCCAACTTTGTCCAACTCTATGTGCAGTGAAAACTGCATGGATGTTGAGGAGGATGTCATCGGTTCTTCTGCTGGTTGTTCGCTGGATACTGATTCTGGGAGTGACGTGCGTAGGTCTAGAACACCTGAGTCTGTACGGCCGCCACGTAGGTGCTTTAACATGCTTCAGGGTTGTAGGAGTATTGATGAGTTCGAGAGGCTCAACACAATCAATGAGGGTACATATGGAGTTGTATTTAGGGTGAGGGACAAGAAAACTGGTGAGGTTGTTGCATTGAAGAAGGTCAAGATGGATAAGGAACGGGAAGGTTTTCCATTGACTTCTCTTAGGGAAATAAATATCCTTTTATCCTTTGACCACCCTTCAATTGTGGATGTCAAGGAAGTAGTTGTTGGTGGTCATGATGACGATACTTTCATGGTGATGGAGTACATGGAGCATGACCTTAAGGGTGTCATGGAGATGATGAAGCAACCGTATACCCAAAGTGAGGTCAAATGTTTGATGCTTCAGCTGCTAGAGGGCGTGAAGTATCTTCATGACAATTGGGTGCTGCACAGGTAATGACAAACTACTCAATCGTTTTCTTCCTCATCTTGCATAATTCCTAATGGTTCTGTGTTTTGTATTGATAGAACAATGTTGTGTTGCTTTGTAGGGATCTCAAGACATCGAATCTCCTCTTGAATAACCGTGGTGAGGTGAAAATATGTGATTTTGGACTGTCTCGTCAATATGGCAGCCCGCTAAAGCCTTACACTCAACCAGTTGTGACTCTGTGGTATAGGTAAGTTATCGGCCAGCATAAAATTTTCAGATGTTATTTTTGTATCACAATTTGAATTTATGTTCTAAGTAGTCCATGATGTCTCATTATTTGCTCCTTATGGTTGCAGGGCTCCAGAACTACTTTTAGGAGCAAAGGAGTATTCTACTGCTATTGATATGTGGTCATTGGGTTGCATAATGGCAGAACTCTTATCAAAAGAGCCACTCTTCACTGGCAAAAATGAGATAGGTCAACTTGATAAGGTATATGGTGTGTGGTTTACTCTATTTAGCGCATTATCACTATATCAATGAAATCTAATGGCACTGTAACTTTCTATTTCAGATATTCAGAATACTTGGCACACCCAATGAGGAACGATGGCATGGTTATTCCAAATTGCCCGGTGCCAAAGCCAAATTTGTAAAGCAACCGTAAGTGTCTACCATTTCTTATTGCTACTGTTTTTGTGTTTCGAACATGCAGGTTCACATCATGGAAGTCTTACCTTTGATTTCCCACCTCAGGTACAACAGATTAAGGGAGAAGTTTCCAGCTGTATCCTTCACAGGAGGGTTGACCTTGTCAGAAGCTGGATTTGACCTGCTAAATAGGTTGTTGACATATGACCCTGAGAAGGTAATATAGGTTCCCTATTTCACTACCTGACTTCCCTATTCTCATTTTGCACGCCCCTTAATATACTTGTTTCTTTCATACAGCGCATATCTGCAAATGATGCCTTGAACCATGAGTGGTTCCGCGAGGTTCCTCTGCCCAAAACAAAGGATTTCATGCCAACCTTTCCTGCTCTGAATGAACAAGACAGGTACTGGTCGCTCATTTGACTTTCAAATATTAACATGCATACACTGATCATTTGATTAATATGTCTAAATATTGCATTCTTGACATTCAGGAGGATCAAGAAATACATGAAGAGCCCTGATCCCCTGGTGGAGCAACAAATGAAAGAACAACGGAGCACAGGAGATCGTGGTCTTTTTGGCTGATCTGAAACGAGATTTGAGCTTGCTGCAGAAAACCAGTTTCCAATGTGAATATTTGTGAGTACACACTCCAAGGTGAGGTGTCGTGCCGGACATGAAAGTAACATGTCTACTTGGTGTGTGTGACAGCTGATTCTGTTCTATAGCAGGCAAGGGACCAAAGGGAATAAAATAATTTCCTTATGTTCCATTCAGCTACTATTCACATGGCGAGGCTTAGCTCTCTCTCAGAACTCAGGTCACATTCTAATCCACCATCACTATAAGGCGCAGATCCAGTTCACTCAGTTTCATCTAAAGGTCGGGTCTATCCGGTTTCACCTCTGAAACTTCTCTATGTAAAGTATTATATATCGTTGCCTTGTAATCAGTAATCAATGAGATATTAATGATATAATATTTATTTTACTCTCTTCATCAAGTAGTTCATTTTCTCTTTTGGTCTTTCCATTTTGTTTGCAAGAGTTGAACGAAGCAAAAGGAGTGTACCTTTGGTTTTCTCAAGGAAATTGATGCGCTATTATCGCAAATTGTAAGGTAAAATGCTGAGGAGCCTATTCCCTCCGCTGATGTGTTGTTCTGTAAAAAATACGATGAGTCTTTCTCTTTCCTTTCTTATTTTCATTTTGTTAATGACTCGTTTGTACTGAATAGAGTTATGATTTACTATGACACCCTCCGGTAACTTTTAAGTTGTTTGCTTGGTCCTTGGTGCACCTGGTCTAGTAAATATATAGCTTCCTCATTTTCAAAGGTGCAAATATTTATCTGACGGGTATTTTCTGCTTCCACAAATTAATAAATAATGGCATCAGACAGTTTGGGTCACGGCAATGGATAGACTTAGGTTTATATGAATTCCTTCAGCCTTATGTAGTAGCCTAAAAAATACAGTGATATAACAATGATGGCTGGAACATGGCTACTGTTTACTGGCATCTTCCAAAAATATAGACATTTCTTTGTTTTATCCTTGAATTTCTTCTAAATATGCCATAATTTTCTAATGTTCGGTTCAAGAAGTTATCTACACTGCTAAATTAAAATCTTGCAGATAATCCTTGCACCTGTGCTGAGATCTTCGTTTTGGCGAGCTTATCTGATTGATTCAGCTTTAAGCCATTTTTTATGAGACACTACTGCGTTTGTAGTTAGCATCCTTGCTTGAACTTGTCAAACTAATCTAACCATTGTCTGGGAATGGTATACTTGTTCTGTTAGACCTTTAATCTTGAAGTGAACCACTTCAACTTGTCAGAAAGTTTACTTAACTCCCTTTAAACATTATGTGACACATCTGCAGCTTAAAGCTGTGGCTGTATCGAGACAAGAAGCTTTCCTGGATGACAGACTATTATACCTAAACTTTCTTTGTGGCCGGGCCTTCAAAGGTCTCATCTGTTATTGTGAATCCAAGGGGTCAGTCTACTATCTTATCTTCTGTACACTATTGCTTTATGCTAAATTTTTTGTTAATCTTCACCTGTTCTTCACTTGGCAGAGTTCAGGTCAGCTCTTTTTACTACTTTGGTAACTCATGATCTCTTCGTCCTTGCACCCCACTTTCGTTTCACATGCTCATCATCATGTTTTTATCATTCCTGTGATTCGTGGCGCGGATGTTATCATTTTGGTGCTTTACTCTCAAGGACATTCACTGCACTCAAAGCTATGCTCACCATCTCAGCACTTTGTCTATGGTTCAGAGTCACGATTCTATGCATATTCTCGCTTAAAATAGTTATGGAGGCAGGTAAAAAAATAAGGAGAAATATGTTTTTGGCTTGCATTTTGGTCATCTTATTCCTTGTGCTTGGATTAGATGGTTGCCAAACACCTTTGTTGCGGTGTAGTTCTAGGCAATGTTCTATTTCCCTAGGTTGATTCCGGCATGGAATGCTGGTTGCTTGCTCAAGCTTTTCCACTTCTCTTGTAAGGCTGATCCTGACCATTCCTTTTGTGGGTTTATTGTCCTGGTACTTATATTTGTTTCATGATCAGTGTGTCGTAGTTTATTGGCTAGCACTTTGTTAATGTTGCTTAGAACCACATGTCAATTCTGTAAATGATTTGACAACCTGAGAAGTTACATAAATGCCTTTTTACTGATCTACTAGGTGAGGTGTTGCGCGCTATTGTAGAAAATGTATTAATATTAGGTCCTAGTTGCTCTTGGTATCTTATCCTATTTTTTCCCTGACTTTTGAGCTTTTAATCCGCCTGAGTTAACTATATGGAATCTGAGAGGATGCTTCCAATTCTTTCTCACTTACTTGGGCTTGATATTGAGATGTTACACCAACTGAAGTTTCTTCTTCTTTTGATTCGAGCATTGCATTAGTTTTAGGCCAGAGATGCATGAATTAGATTCAATTGAAACCCTGAAAACTTGCATGCTATTTGAAATCTGAAAAGTCAGCTATATCTTCAATAGTCTACAAACAATATAGGCCTGGTACAGCAGCCTCAACATAATTTTTTGAACCCTGATCAATGTGCTCTCTTCCATACCATCTTCAATATGAATGAATAAGACAAACAACAACAACAACAACAACATAGCCTTTTGTCCCAAGCTAGTTGGGGTAGGCTAGAGGTGAAACCCTGTTAATATCCTTATTCTGGGGGTTGTAAAATCATTTTTTCACAAGAAACAGTAACCCTTGAAGTCATGTCAAAATGCAATCTGCCGTATGGAACTTTCACATTGAACATATTTTGTTCCAATCTGGTTGGTCAGAAGAATAACATAGTGACTGGAAAAAAAGAAATTCTTTGGGGCATCTTGCAAGATTGTGCAGTGAAATGCAGGAGTAGGATATGGATAGTGTTGACTTGCAGCGCAGACTGATGTTGTGCATGGCCATTGGAAAGAGGAAGGAAGAATGTTATAAGTAAAATAATTAAAGATAAAGGCTAGAAAAGATTAAATTATAAGCTAATAAAGGAAAAACTCCAAATTCCCACCCTCAAGTATGGACAAAGTCTGGATAACCCCCTAAATATGTTTTGGTTCAGTTTGCACCAGCAACTATCTTAATCGATCCTTCGTAAGATTGTCTTTTTTGTTTCTCCATGCAACAAATGTTGTTTTAAGTTGAAAGTTTGTGGTATAATTGAGGCAATCATAAATTATTTTTAAAAAATACATTATGATTTATTTATCATTATTTTGAAAGCCTATGGTATATAATAATAAATTAAACATATTGATATGGAATTTTATGAGAAATAAAGATGACAAATTCGTATTGTATTTTTTTAAAAAAAATATATGTGGCCCTATATCATCCCACAAAATTTTAATTTAAAACCCCACCTGTGCATGGAGGAACAAAAAATACAAATCTTACAAAGGAGTAGATTGCATTGATTGAGATAATTATGAGTGTAAAATGAACCAAAACATACTTTGGGGGGTTATTCAAACTTTATCCATACTTACGCTAGTAATTTGAACAACAACAACATAGCCTTTTGTCCCAAGCAAGTTGGGGTAGGCTAGAGGTGAAACCATGTTAATATCCTTATTCTGGGGGTTGTAAAATCATTTTTTCACAAGAAACAGTAACCCTTGAAGTCATGTCAAAATGCAATCTGCCGTATGGAACTTTCACATTGAACATATTTTGTTCCAATCTGGTTGGTCAGAAGAATAACATAGTGACTGGAAAAAAAGAAATTCTTTGGGGCATCTTGCAAGATTGTGCAGTGAAATGCAGGAGTAGGATATGGATAGTGTTGACTTGCAGCGCAGACTGATGTTGTGCATGGCCATTGGAAAGAGGAAGGAAGAATGTTATAAGTAAAATAATTAAAGATAAAGGCTAGAAAAGATTAAATTATAAGCTAATAAAGGAAAAACTCCAAATTCCCACCCTCAAGTATGGACAAAGTCTGGATAACCCCCTAAATATGTTTTGGTTCAGTTTGCACCAGCAACTATCTTAATCGATCCTTCGTAAGATTGTCTTTTTTGTTTCTCCATGCAACAAATGTTGTTTTAAGTTGAAAGTTTGTGGTATAATAGAGGCAATCATAAATTATTTTTAAAAAATACATTATGATTTATTTATCATTATTTTGAAAGCCTATGGTATATAATAATAAATTAAACATATTGATATGGAATTTTATGAGAAATAAAGATCATCTCTGCTACACTCACTCAGTTGTTGTATATGTCGCCTTTTAGTAGGCCAACATTCAGCACCGTATAGCATCGCCGGGCGAATCGCCGTCCTATAGAACTTACCAGCATCGCCGGGCGAATCGCCGTCCTATAGAACTTACCTTTTAGCTTTTGTGGTACCTTCTCCTCACAGAGGACACCAGAAGCTTGACGCCATTTCAACCAACCGGCTGAAATTCTATGCCCACCAGAAGCTTGACGCCATTTCTATCCAGATATCCTTTGATACTATTCAATTTCAGTTTACTCCATCCTTATTTGACCTGTTGCTAGTGCTATTAAACATAGCAGAGCGACAATATGATGTCACTGATATAGTCACCTGTAGAATTGCCCCTTGTTTTGTCCCTAAATTTAGCAATAACACTACACATTGCTAAGTATCTTTAGTTTTTCTTACCGATAAAAATTTAAATTTGATGTACATTTACCTGTTGCCCCGCTTTCAACTTCTCTCAAGTATTCCCAAGCTTCCTTAATGAATCAAACGAAGAGGTGGTTATGGTAAGATGGTTCAGAAGGAGCTAGAAGCACAAAGAGAATTAGTTGACTATGGTGGATCTTTTCAACCAAACGCTCCACCTCCATGTAAGTTTGATGAAATATCTGAAACAGTTTACTTCTTTGGTTGATTCAACATGGAAGGTTTGCTGGAATATCCGGAATAGTTTTACTGCCTTTTCTATCATGGTATTTCATCTTAATGTTGCATAGATTTCTTCATTTTTACTGTTGCATAGCTCTCTTTACATGGTCCAATCTCTCTTTTATTGTAGTGACATCCATTAGTTGTCCGCCTTGATCTTATTCTGCTTATCGCAAATATGTATATACGGCCTTCTACATGCTTTATGCTGATATATTTTGTTTCTTTCATAGGTCAGAGATGAGTACCGTACAGACTATGATCCAGATATCCTTTGATACTATTCAATTTCAGTTTACTCCATCCTTATTTGACCTGTTGCTAGTGCTATTAAACATAGCAGAGCGACAATATGATGTCACTGATATAGTCACCTGTAGAATTGCCCCTTGTTTTGTCCCTAAATTTAGCAATAACACTACACATTGCTAAGTATCTTTAGTTTTTCTTACCGGTGAAAATTTGATTATGATGTACCTTTACCTGTTGCCCCGCTTTCAACTTCTCTCAAGTATTCCCAAGCTTCCTTAATGAATCAAACGAAGAGGTGGTTATGGTAAGATGGTTCAGAAGGAGCTAGAAGCACAAAGAGAATTAGTTGACTATGGTGGATCTTTTCAACCAAACGCTCCACCTCCATGTAAGTTTGATGAAATATCTGAAACAGTTTATGTGGTACCCTCTTGTCACAGAGGACACCAGAAGCTTGACGGAATGAATAAGACAATAAGTACAATAAATATTGCTATTGCCATTTTGGTCCGTCTACGATTTTTCCATCATTGAAGTTTTTATTTGGAAACTGGACTACGGATCATTGAAGTTTTTATTTGGAAACTGGACTATGGATGTATAGAAATAATCACTGGTAACAAACATAAGGAATAATATTAGGGAATGATTTTATATGTAGGACGAGCTATTTGACATGGCTATAGATGTTTGTCGTCCCCAATCAGCATGGCATGTTGATTGCGAGAGGGATCGTTATTTCATATTTTTTTAGGTTTGTATCGTGTTACTAAAACTAATGGCCTGACATGCGACATATCCAGGATTAAAATGTTACTTATTTAGTTCCTCATGCTTGGACATGATAACTGACTTCTAAGAATTTTTCTTCTGTTGTATGGTTTAAAACTAAAAATCTGGACATGGATTTTGGGAACAATTACAAGAATAAGAATAAAAAAAACAAAGCTTATCAGTCTCAAGCGAGTTGGAGTAAGCTGGAGATAAATAAAATCCAATAAGATCCAGTTATTAGGACATCATTCCTCGATCGTATTCATGGTGCCATATTATCATCAGGTAATTCAACCTAGCCTGCATATTATGTTATCCTAAAGTTATTTCACTAATCGATGTATCCTCCAGCGTCCTTCCAACTCTGATTCCTGAAGACTTGGTAATTCTTTCAAGTTACATCTGTGGGAGCTATTATTTCTATCTGCAGCGATTTATTCTCATTTTGGCACAACTAGTGGCTCACGAACTTTTCTTAACCTTTTATTTTGCTCATTGTTTTGTGCGAGTGCAAACAAACAATTGTCTGGAGGTGCAAGGCGTGCGCTTACCATCTCACAAGTCCAGCATGGTTTCCCAAATGCTGTAGTTTGTTAGGCTCTTTTGGACTTCTAGATCTAGACACAAACCATGGTGGAGGGAGCTCTAGATTTCTGGTTGAGATTTTTATTATTAATGTCGAGTAAAGCTTTCGGAAGCTTTTGTATTTTTTTTTTGGAAATCGAAGCTCTTGTAATTGTCGTGGTGGGCACCGAATTGCTGAGTTCCTTTATGTAAACAGAGTGGTAGAATGCTGTGGTTCTTTTCTTTAGAACAAACAAGAGCTGCGAAGCACCCTTAGCTCCGCAAGGGTTCTTGGAGCAACAAGACAAGAAAGTAAAATTGCAAACATGTGTATCTGTGATGGAAATTAAACAGTATATTTCAATTTATCTTTCTTCCGGTTACTTATGGCCCTCATGATCTCCCTCTTCTATGCAAGCATTCCCCATTTTTTTTTATTTTCATTTGAGAGCATGATACATTCTGAAGCGTTGTGAATTGTGATCACAGCAAATAGCGATCTTGCCTAGAGGACGTATGCGTCATTTGATTCGCTGCGCGAGGCCGTCGTGCCTATTTGCCGAAGTGCCGGATGCCACGTAGACAACGCAACCATGTGGGCCCACTGCCCAACCCATGGTTAACCGGGCCCACCATCCAGTGTCATAGCAACGGTTTTTTCCAGAAACAACCCGGCGGCCACCATCGCCTTCGCCTCCACCAGCATCTCGCCTTCGTCCCCGCCAGGCGCTTCTGCTAGCTCGTCGTCCGCCCATTCCTCCTCCGCCGGAGACTGACAAGGTAATCTTCCACCTCCCCCCCCCCTACATCGCGGGCTGGTGCGTCTCTCCGGTTCTGTCTCTTATACACCGCGTGCATAGGCGTAGCTTTCACCTGTGCGGCTGTGCGGACCAATCCCTAGCTCTCCCTGCGATCGTCGCCCTCTACCGGACGAATTTGCGGGCGTTTGCGGC
>OAMR01000528.1:480612-493627 GCA_900205405.1 Echinochloa crus-galli
TCCGCCCATTCCTCCTCCGCCGGAGACTGACAAGGTAATCTTCCACCTCCCCCCCCCCTACATCGCGGGCTGGTGCGTCTCTCCGGTTAATCCAATCGGCGCGCGCGTGCATAGGCGTAGCTTTCACCTGTGAGGCTGTGCGGACCGATCCCTAGCTCTTCCTGCGATCGTCGCCCTCGGCCGGACGAATTTGCGGGCGTTTGCGGCGTTGGTGCTCATCTCCCTGTAATTCGGCACCGACATGCGTGTCGAACTTACCTTAGGTTACCCATCGCGCGGCGCCCTTGTGTCTCCCAGTCCGTCTCCGCGGCTTTGAGCCTTTGATCCCCATTCGCTTTTCCGTGGGTTGGTCTGATTTGAATAGCCATTTCGGCGGATGTCTTTCTTTTGTGGTGTATTGAAAGATCATGGAAGACTACGGGGCATTTCCCCCCCTCCCTTTGCTAAGTTTTGTTGGATCGTTTCGTTTGCGTCAGTTCATCCATAAAGTGTGCATAATTGGCACCTAATTGTTCGTTTCATATTTGATCGATAGTATTGCCATGGAAATAAGATGCGCACTTGATGGAATACTGTCTGATATGGTTGATGTTTTGTTCTGATTTAATAGTGACTGCTTCAGCAAGTTCATAACTTCATATATATATTTATCTGTCTACTCATGTTCTAATCTATTTTCCTATTATATACTCCGTATTTATCTTCTGGTACATGTATATTTATGTAGTTTACGGTAAACATGGGGTTTCTTGATTATCCCATGATGCTTGAGATATTAGATTGACTTCCCTTTGTGGGTGTATTGAAAGATCATGGAAGACTACGTGCCATTTTTTTAATCTTCCCTTTGCCGAGTTTTGTTGGATCTTTTAGTTTGCGTCAGTTCATCCATAAATTTTGCGTAATTGGCACCTAATTGTTCCGTTCATGTTTGATAGATAGTATTATCATGGAAATCAGATGCACACTTGACGGAATACTGTATTATATGGTTGTTGTTTTGTTCTGATTTTGTAGCGACTGCTTCAGCTAAGAGTTCATAACCTCATATATATAGTTCTACAAATGTTCTAATCTATTTTCCTATTATATGATTATCTTCTGGTACATGCGGAGTTATCTAGTTTTCGGTAAACATGGGGTTTCTTGATTATCCAATGATGCTTGAGATATTAGACTTCTCTTTGTGGATGTTTATGTGCTGATCTATTGCAGATTCACAGGCTGTTTTCTTGAGCTGATGTGCGTTTTGTCGGTACACAATGAAAGCTAAAGAACCCAAGAAGGCAAGGTTAGTGCTGTCTCATTTTCCATTTTATATAAATGTTTGCCCAGCAAAATGCCATGATGGATGTGTTTCAGGGTCCATGTCAAATGGGATGAAGAGAACTTGAACGACATTGAGTCAAACAAACCAGAAAGGGAGAAGATAACCGAGCCCAAGACACCTTACCACCCTATGATCGATGAAGATGAAGGTATGTAGTTGGGGATTGCACGCTGAATCCAGATTCCTGCTTTATCTGTAATACAGTCACCATCAATTCTCAAATACCATAAATCTGATCATCCACTCTGATGGCAGGGCCTGTTTCACCATTACAGCTAAGCGAAGAGTCAGTGGATAAATCTGCTCATGCTGATGCCATCAAGACTGCTCTAGCTGAAGCTGTTTCCAGTGGAAAGATTTTCGACAGAAATAGTTGGGAATCATGTGACAATGAGGAAGCCATAAAACAAGGCACAGGTTGTTATTCTGACATCTTTCTTCAACCAGATTCTATTATCGATTCTGATTCTATAGTTGGATTAGTGCCCTCCATATAATTCCGTTTGCGATGTCACAATTTTCTTCCACCCTACCTTTTATTTTTCCAAAGATCCAATGAAATGTCAGATTAAAGGAGATAACATAGGTTGTTGAATCTCATTGTGTGACCTGATTTTATTATCTGTGAATCAATTTTACGGCTACCTGTAGCGCACTTCTCTGGGTTAAGAAGATATTAGTACATAGAAACATCATATATCATGATCTGCTGGCTATGTATGGTATATCAAGATTTTTTCAGCCTTCATGGCTTTATCTTCACTTCAGTCACGCTTCTTGTAAACCACTGATTTTCAACTAAATACTTGGCTTGGTAAATTTGCTTTTTTTATGACTAACTGACTACAGTTCAGGTAAGATTGATTATCATAAATGGAGTACTATTTTGTGTCCGGTGCAAGGAAGAACTAACCCATGTCCCTGTGTAGCTTTTGAAGAGCAGCGGAAGGTTCACTACGATGAATACCATAAGATGAAGGAGCTGCTTCAGAAGGGAACCATGACTGATGATGCAGATGAAGATGAGAGTGAACCAGACAAGAGGAAGAAGTGATGGTTCTGTCCTGGTCGGAACTTGGAAAAGTGACAAGTGTAATCCTTCAGCGTCACAAGACAGTTGGAAGCTTTGTAAAAGTTGAGGTTTTGAATACTATGCATAACTGTTTCAACATTTCCTTTATATAACTTGGCTGTTTTCTTCCTGCCACTAGTAGTTCAGAAGTGTTTGCATCTATGCAGCTGAGACTTGACAGTTTTTCTTCTGTCAGTGTCTTGCGGACCGCAAGCTGGAACATGGTAAACTGCGTACGAATTTCTGTGACGATTGACCGGCTAGATTGGCTGTTGTAGGCTCGTAGCTAGCAAATTGTTACAAGCTGAGGAAAAGCAAATGTTCAGAGCGCCATGCGCTTGTATTCCTTCGCTAATTATATTAATATATAAGCCCGCGGATTATTACAATCTGATCACAATCTGGGACCTGTTTGTTTCAGCTCGCATAATGATAACTGGGCTGGACGAGCATCATGTTGAGCCACGGCTAGGGTGGTAAAGGGCCCTCACTTTTGTATTAGAAATTTTAAGGATCGGGCCGGATTAGGACCGGATCAAAATAACACTAGTTTTTAAGCTAAATTTTGTTAGGGCCAAGTTTAATTGTGAAGGAACAAACGGGCCATGATCCGTTACCACCCGACGGCTACCCGTCTCTTTGCGTGTAAACTTGAGCAGCAAAATTCCAGGACACATTCGGGACGACGGAACTTCCAAGGATTTTTATTAAGCATCTCGCGAAACCATCGGCCATCAGCATTTCACTGGGGCGACTAGAAAGGGCGAATGTTAAATTGGCGACCGTTCAGGGGTCTATCTGGAAAACAACAAAGATAGACAGGGGCGGAAACCGGAAAGCAAACGTTACCCTCATCCAAACCTCACTGAGTCGCTTCACTCCCGCGGCTGCGGTGCTTCGCCGTCCCATTCCTGGCGATGGCCTGCTTGGAGGCGCCCCTTCCCCTCGACCTCCGCCAGGCCGCGGGCCAGCCCGGCGTCCGGAAGCTGCCGCCATGGAGGATCAGCCTGCTGAGCTCCTCCTTGTGCAAGTAAGCTCCATTCTCGTTTTCAAGTTTGTCCTTCGTAGATTGTACTGGTGGAGTGTAGGTGTAGGGTCTGTCTGTGTGCGAGCCTGTGAGCGGCGGCTGCCGGGGTCCCCTTCCCCCAGGATAACAAAGTACCCGGCGGCGCGTGCCCCTGGCCGGCGGGCAGGCGTTCAGAACTCGGCACCTGCACCTCTGCCATGTGCCATTTCTCCGGGGAGAAAATGTTTTCAGTATGTTTCTGGAATTTCGTAGGCACATACGGAGTAGCTCTTACGAGTTGAATTGATAGAGTCATCATCCAAAAGTACAGCAGCAGAAAATCCCCAACTCCAAGCCTGACCGTTAGTCTGCAATTTGAAAATGATGCAATGCAATGCTTAACATTCACTCCGAATCTCCTGAATTCCTAGCTGCGCCACTGTGTGCTATTGTGCATCTGCTCTCTTTCTTTTTGTTTCCCTTTTAAAAACAAAACAGGCTTGGAGGAATCAAATTTCTAGTGGTGATTCAAAAAGGATATTAGGGTACACTCTGAATTTTCTTACACCCATAATAAATGTTGTCGATGATGTGGTAATTCTCTGGGGGATCAAAATTGGATGTGACAAATCACTTGGCATCATTTACTTGTAAATGTACTACTTGATGTCTGGCCTATGTGCTACTAGTTATTAGTAGCTGATTGAATACAAGCAGGGGTGACAGTACATTATCCCAGGGTGGTGCACATGCACTCCACCATGAAGAAAAGTTGTACTAGGAATTTTCAGTTTTGCACCATATGAAATTGTACTTGTATTAGATGTATAGAATTTTTTTACACCACTTCTAAATACAAGCAGGGCTTTTGGAAGAGAACAATGTTGTTTTATTGCCCTCAATGATCTTCCTAAACTTTATGTCATGCTCCACTAATTGTTGGCTCCAATGTATTGAGTTCTGCATTCTATTTATTCAGGGCTTGCACTCTAGTGCCCCGACAGCTCCCAATTTGCAATGCACAGCCATGTGAGATTACCCGTTCACCTTTTAGTGATTTTCTTCCATATAAGTATGTGGTACACACAATTAACCTGTAGTATACGCAATTACTCTGTGACACAGATGCTGATGAACTATGGGTAGCTGCTCCTCATAGCCCTGCTTCGGTTCGGTCAAGGCTACTTGCTGCAGAAAGAGAGGAGGCAAAAGCTGTTCTGTCATTGTTCTTGAGACAGAAAGGTTTGAGAAGTACACTAGCTGCACGGATTGCCAACAAATCAGATGGTTTCATTGAGCACCTGGTGTCAAAGCTCCAGAATGCTTACAGATCTCGATATGCTGAAGGTTTTGCAATTTTTTATTACGCTTTTCTGTATACATATGCCTTATTGGTTCTGAACTTTTGACAGCATATTTATTTTTCAGGAAGAGAGCTGAGCACACCTGAGATCCGAGATGCTCTCCTTCCATATCTAGAAGCTCTTTCTAGAGAACATGGTGATAGCTTGGTCGAGGTCGTGGAGAACTTCGCTGATCCTTTTTCTATGGAAAGGGATGCCCTGTCTTCTTCTATGATACTTACTCCCACGAGCTCAAATAAACAGAAGGCAGTTGCTCGAATAAGCACACCAACCTCAGGGGGAGCCCTCCCTGAGCTAGTGCTCTACCTACTAGACCTTGGTATGGATCACGAGGAGATCAAGAATATCGTGCGCAAGTTCCCAGCATTTGCATATTACAACGTGGACCGCAAGATAAAACCCCTGGTAGAGCTATTGCTTGACCTTGGTGTGGCAAGGTCCAGTATACCAGGAATCATAAAGAAGAGGCCTCAGCTCTGTGGGATCAGCATGTCAGATAATCTTAAACCGATGATGGCTTATTTGGAAAACATGGGTGTCAACAGAGCTCAGTGGAGCAAGGTGATTACCCTGTTCCCTGCAATTCTCACGTATAGCAGGAACAAAGTGGAGACAACTGTGAGCTTCCTTACTGAGCTAGGAGTTTCCAAGAAAAATATTGGCAAGATCCTGACCCGATGCCCTCATATCATGAGCTACAGCGTCGATGACAATCTCAGGCCAACTGCTGAGTACTTCCGGTCTATTGGTGCAGATGCTGCATCTCTTATTCAGAAAAGTCCACAGGCTTTTGGTCTGAATGTCGAAGCGAAGCTGAAGCCAATCACAGAATTCTTCCTGGCAAGGGAGTTTAACATAGAGGAAATTGGCATTATGGCAAATCGATTTGGAATTATTCACACACTAAGCTTGGAAGAAAACTTGCTCCCGAAATATGAGTTCTTCCTGATGATGGAATATCCGAGGAATGAGCTCGTGAAGTTTCCACAATACTTTGGATACAGCTTGGAGCAGCGGATAAAGCCACGGTATGCCCGGATGACTGGTTCTGGGGTGAGGTTGATTTTGAACCAGATGCTGTCAGTCTCAGATGCCAGGTTTGAGGAAATTCTAGAAAAGAAGAGGACCAAAGTTTGAAAAGGCGATAGTTTAGGTTGAGCACAGTTTTGGTTTTCATTTGATGACAATAATCAGTGGCATATTTTACATGGGATTAACGTGGTGCTAATTTTTCAGAGCTAGTAGCTTCTTTTTTTTTTGATACTTAGAGCTAGTAGCTTCTTTGTGTGGCGTTCATGGATGCACAAAAGTTGAAAGCAAACAGTTTGATGTACAACTATGGCATAGGGTGATTTAGGTACCTAGTTAACTTTTGCAAGGGAATGAACTTCGGCAAATATCCCTCTCAGAAACTGCCATTTGCGGTTGTTAACTTGTTATGAATCAAGTTGTTTGCTTGATGCTCAGTTATGTAATTAGTAGCACTGCTGGCATTGTAGCTTGTTTTACATGTCTGTCAATCACCTTTTTTTTTATTATACTTATGGCCCCTTTGCATTCAACCGCACCTCCCAAAATACAGGTGCCCGAGCATTCCAGCAGTACTGCCACACAATGGGTTGTGTTAGTCAGAGCTGATTGCCTGATACACATGTGATGAGACCGAAATAATATGATAACATCAGATTCTCTTGTTTCACGGACATCATATATGATGCAGGGTTTGAGAGTGCATCTGCATATGGTGTAGGTACAAACAACAGGGCGAAAGCACTATTCGTAAATGCTAGCGTCAGACTCTCCCGCATCACTGAAATTCTACGAGTTTGTAGCCAATAGTTCAAGTGAATGATAATAGTTACAGTGCACTCTGCCCTTACACGTGTGCGCACCAGTTAGCCTCATCAACTTGCCATCAGGCTCAGGGTGGGCAAAATAACCCGAAACCGAAACCCGAACCCGAAACACCCGAACCCGAGACCAAACTACCCAAAATTTCGGTCTTCGGTCTGTTGTTCGGTCCCAAGTACCAGGAGACCGATGTCTGTTCGGTGCAGTTCGGTCTTAAAACATAAAGAACCGAAGAGACCGAAGGGACCGGAGGGACTAAATAAAAGATTTTATCCCATCCCAGGAGCCAGGACTCATGAGCCTTATCCATGCACGACTCTTCTCTTCTCATTGCTAGTTGCCTAGTTCGATTCATCTCCGCCGCCGTCTCTGTCAGGTCGTAGCCATGCTGCTAAATTACTAATCTCCATCTGCTGGCCGCTACGCCAAATCCAATCGCCATCCCCTGCTCGCGTGTCTGCATCTTGCATGCATGGGCGGAGAAGCGCGGAGCCACATCAACAGAAAGCATCGCGCTGCTAGTTGGGAGATGGGAGTGGAGAGGACTGGAGGAGCACGTACATGCGTACAGCTTGAGGCTGCCGCCATGGCGAGTTGCAGGCTTGCGGCAGCAATACATCATGGGGACTTGGGGAGCAATCGAGCAGACACGGGCGCATGTTGTAGCGGCTGCGGGAGATTGAGATGGTGTGGGCACTGTGCGGCTCGCCGCAGGCCTATCCCGGCGCCCCTCAGGAGCGTCGCCTCGAAGAAGAACGGCGGTCAGAGCCACCGCCCGGACGCCTAGGCGCTTAAGGCGAGGCGACGCCTTACATACATAATATATCTTGAAATACACATACATGTACATGTAAAAAAAAGAAAAAAAGGAAACAGTAGGTCTAAGAATGAAAAAAAGGCCCATCAAACCAGCCCAATCCAAACCAGGCCCAACTTCCCCACCCTATCCCTAACTCCCAGCCTTATCCGCTCCCCTCACCCCTCATCTCCCGACCAGTTGACCACGCCACCGCCCGCTACTGCCTCATCCGCCGCACCTGCATCCTCCTCCGCCAGACCGCCGCCGCCTGCCCCTGCTCCTCCGCCGCGGCCCGCCCGCCCTCCCCTGCCTCCTCTGCCGCCGCCAGCCCCCCCTCCCCTGCCTCCTCCACTCCATACTGAATACACAAATGAAGGGCAGTAAGAAAGCAGTTTCATTTATGTATCATAGAGAAAAAGAGCACATCGGACATACAGGCAAGATCGCACTCCATAACACACCATGGGAAGTAAATTAAACAGAACACAATATTGCATACTGCAAATGATACAATTAACCAGGACGGACACACACACTTCACAGGACCATTCAGATTTGCTTGCAGAATGCGGTCCTACACTATATCACAAATCTTGCCTAAGCAAACACAATCTATTTCATAAATCAGAGCACAAGGCAGATACATTGATTTAGCAAGAAAGAATGATATTTGCACATGTATCTGCATGCAAGGCAGTTCACCAGCCAGCCGTGTATAAATTCTGCTTGAATGGTGTTTTTCTGTTTCAATAGCCGGCACAAAACATATGGTTGAATTTCACAGCATTGACCATTGCTGCTTTTGCAGAGCTTATATGGAACTACTTGGAATACAAAAGAAGTTTAGTTGAGATCCGATAACATGAAAAGTGCCATTTATTACTTGCTTATTTGGTCAAAGGTAGCTTTAGAGTTTTAGACCATGTTGCTACAGCAAAAAAATTTAGCTTATGCATAACTTGTAGTAAAGCAAGAGCTTGTTTCGAGCCCTGACACCAAAGGTTCACCAGGTCTCAGAAAGTTAGTGAACACAACTAATTAGTGGAAGCATCACATATTGAGCAACACAGACAGCAATGACCAAAACAATGCATCGATTTTCTACTTATAAGCAAGATTGAGAGCTTCCTGAGATCTATACTGCAATACTGAACACCTATGTATCACCGATATGGGATGTCGGGGGTACAACGGCACAACTTTCTAAAACAACACTATGGTGATAAATTATTGGAGCATCAAAGTATCGGATATGGGTACAGCTGGGTTAGTGAAGTATCGGTGATACATAGCTGAACACAACCTTTTGACATCCAGAATCAATTACTGATAAAATGCATACAATCGACTAAAAAAATGTGAAAAGAGGCACCGCGTCATCAGAATTGCATCAAGACGGCACCGACTATAGTGACACAAAAAATTTAAGAGGGCAGGAAAAACAAGAACACTCATCTTCTAAAGCATATTGAACACATGCCTACAGTACTTTTAAGTCAAGATCACTACCAGTTAACAAAATTCATTGGAGACATGGAAATCAAGAACGGACCATCTCTTCTAGCGTCGCACATTGAGCATCTCCTTGGCCTCCTCCTGCTCAACCTGCAGAGTATCACTTGCATACTTGCTAAGAAGCTCCTTCTTCTTCCTCTCTAAGACCATGCGCTCAATCTCCTTCTCGTCAGGTAGCGGCACATGCGCGACAAATTCCCCCCCAGCCTCCTCCCCTTTCTCCCGCTCCCTCTTCTCTTCCTCACGCTTCCTCCTCTCTTCTTCGACCTCCTCCTCCACTCCCTCAAACAGCACCTCTCTAGCAGCTTCCCCACTGCGCCCCCCAGCCGCAGCCACCTCGCCGCTCACCACACCCTTCATGGCCTCCCGCCGCACCCGCTCCACCCGGTGCCACTCTGCAACGACCTCCTCCCGCATGCGTTTCTCGGCAGGTGCCTCAAGGCGCTCCAGCACGCCGTCCTCGTCGTCATAGTACCCATAGTACCCAGCGTTGATGCGCTTGTGGATCTCGTAGCGGGTGCGGCGCTTCCGCGTCTCGGGCGGCTTGTCGAAGAGCTCCCGCACGCCGGGGAGCTTCCTGGCGGCGCCGAAGTAGCGGTACCCGGGCCCGCGGCCCGAGGGGTTGGGGACGGCGACGATGTTGCCGTCGAGGTCGGTCATGAGCGGCGCATTGGAGCTGCGGGAGTAGTCGCGGCCGCCGAGCTCGACGATGCGCCGCTCCCAGTGGCCGCGCTCGCGGAGGAGCTTGTTGATCTCGTCGTTGAGGTCGCGGAGGCGGTGCTCGCCGAGCCCCTCGTTCTGGATCTCGGCTACCTTGGCGCCGATCTCGCGGAGGATCTCGGAGCGCCAGCGCTCGGCGTCGGCGAGGTCGCGGCACTCGGAGGCGAGGTAGGGCCGGCGCTCCCGGGGCTTGCGCTTCTCCTCCTGCTTCATCGTGATGAAGCGGTTCAGCATCGACTGCGCCTTCTCCTCGTTACGAGCCATGGCGGCCGGTAGGGCGGAGACGGCGGCCGGCGGCGGCGAGCTGGGCGAGGGTTTGGGGCGAGGGTCGGGCGGGTTCGATTGGGATTTGGGGGATTGGGTTCGACCGGGGTCCGGGGGAGACGGGAGAGAAGGGGCGCGGTTAGACGTCGCTTTGTCACCTGAAGGCGGAAGCGCTCCGCGTAGAAGGAAGCGCTCCGCTCGCAGGTCGCAAGTAAGATATACTGGGCCTAGTGCGTATGAGGAAGCCCGCTTCGCATAATGGGCCGCAGCGTTGTAGTATTATATCAGTCAATTTTTAGACCAGCCCAATGCTAGTAGATTTTGCTTCACTATTTATATACGTACGGTATTTCAGAAAATAATTTGTTGGACAGCTTGATTAGAAGAATATTTTCCGTTTCATAATTTAACCTTGTTTTTCTTGTCACGAATGCAGAATAAACAATTAACAAAAAGATGAAGATTTATTTCATCTCTTGTTGGAAATGGGAGTACGTGTAGCATGTACAGGAATTTAGAGATTAGGTTAAAGACAGTTGCTTAATTAGACTGTGATGCAAGATAATCTATCTATCTATCTATTATATTATATATAATAAAAGGATCAAGTTCTTTTGAAAACTTTTGCTACCAAGGAAAGTTTCCTGTACTCCTCACGCTAGACCACTTGGACCCACGTTGCAGGGAAAAAATAAAATATTGCGGAAGTTTTTTTAGAGCGAAAACTCCATGTAAGTTCACCTCTAGCCCCTTTTTTTCTCACCGATGTTTTTTCTACCCGCCTATTTTTTTTAAAGGAAACATGACCCACGTTGCAGGAAAAAAAGAAAATATTACGGAAGTTTTTTTGGTAGAGCCCCCGTGAGTTTACCTCTAGCCTTTTTTTTTCTCACCGATGTTTTTTCTATCCGCCTATTTTTTTTTTTGAAAGGAAACAAATAAAGGGAAACCACTTTTTTTTCTCGCCAAAACCCGCCGGAGATGAACCCTCCTCCGAATTGTGCCTCTTCCGAACACGTACACCCACGCAAACATCCGCATACACGTCCACGAGAGTTGCCATTCCAAAGCTAGCTCTCGGCTGCTAGATTCCGAGCAAAAAGAAGAGCTTGTATTGAGCAACGAAAAGATCGAAGAAGGATTCAGGCAAAGTAATCTTTGGATCAAGCCTACTAATTCGCACACGTGCCGTGGTTAAGGAAATCTTAACTTCAACAGCGCTGGCTGGGTCGGAGCGCGTGAAAAGAATAAGCGAGGAAATAAAAGGGCGGCGTGTACGCAGTGTTGGGCTGTTGGCTTCACAGCTAGCTTGATGCTGATGCCACCTCGTCCTCGGCCTCCACACGTGTGAGGGTGTGCATCCTCCGTAATAATTTTCTTTCCTTCGAACAAAACCCTAATACGACATCCTTCTTATTTTTCTTTCGTCCGTCAAAAAATAATACGACGTTATCTCTCCCTCCGAATTGTTCTTCTCCTCCGTATTTTCGTTTCTTACGAAAAAAACCCAATACGGCATCCTCCGTTTTTTAACTCTCAGCCATTTTTTAATCACGTCTATACAAAATTATTTCGTAATTCTAATAGATATAGATTGTAGAGTTTTTCTCTATATAAATAAGACCAACTATCTTAAAAATAATATGCCTCTAGATTTGAGAATATAATCTAAAGCTGTCTATCTATACATACGAGTATAAAATATTTTTATTAAAAACGCTTCACGTAACCGGTCTGTTTACCATGACCTACTCAAGTGACACTGTTTTAGTACCTACATGACATCAATAAACGTGCGTGAATAAAAATAATTTGTAAGGTTAACGAGGTAAATACACTCCACGTTGCACCATCATGCTAGTTATGAAAATCAAAATCACTACACAGGAACAAACCAGTCCAAATATTTTGTTCTATATAAGTATATACTAGTGAGTAAATAATTTGATATGAAAAATAAAAGTCAATAAATAATATATATAATATGTAAATTAGTTTTTAATGTAAATAAACAGTTTAATATCGTAAATAAATTAGTCGTTACAGCGAATAAGATGGCTCCACGTGCGAATAAATTATTACATATTAAAAAAAATATCCACATCACGAACATAATATTATCACAGTCAAATAATTTATTCTATAGCGAAACCTCGTGAACAAATTGATCCTATATCATGAACAAATTATTACACATTGAGAACAAAAACATCCACATCACGAACAAAATGTATTATAATCAAATAATTTATTTTATAGCGACCAAATAATTTAAACATCACAAACAAATTGATAAAACATCGTAAAAAACAAACAACATAACTAGCATGGAACATTTTCTTCCTTTTACGAGCGGCTAGGGTGAACCTTTTATTCCTCGCTTAGGCAGCGTCTGATAGGATCCAACGGTCCAGATTGATGAAGATACAAAGGAGGTCGGTACATATACATCGAACTGAGAAATTTAAGCACTCCACAATCCATGTAGTATGAACATTGGATGAACTTCTGTAACGCCCGCGTTTTCGTTTCTTTTAAACCCCAGTTTTACGCCTGGTAAAAACCCTCTTTTTTTTAAAACTTTTACCGCCGAGCTCCCGGAAGACCAACCCCAGCCCTGTTCCCTCCTAGTTATCACCGCCACCCTTTCCCATCCCGCGTCGCCCGCTCTCGGGCCGACCGCCGGACCCGACCGCCGCTCGTGGGCTTTCCGCCGCGAATCCCGCCGTCTCCTCCCCCTTTCTTTTTCCTCTCTATTTCTTTTCTTTTCTTCCTCTTTCTTTTTCTTTTCCTCCTTTCCTCCCTTTTCTTTTTTCCTCCCTCTGTTTTCCCTCCCCGGCGCCAACGCCCACAGGCCGGCCGCACACAGCACGCCGCCGGTCACCACTCCGCCTCCGTCGCCGCCGTTCTGCTCACCGTCGCCGCCGTTCCCTTCGCGCGCCGCCGTTCCCTCACGCCACTAGCCGCGCCGCCCGTCGCTGCACACCGCCCCGCTCTGCCCAAGCAGGCGCCGCCGCGCCACTTGCCGCGCTGCCACCGCGGCAAAGCCGCGCCGACCGCCGCCGCCCCTGTCTCTTATACACATCTAGATGTG
>OAMR01000528.1:523875-544718 GCA_900205405.1 Echinochloa crus-galli
GCATTTGTCCTGATTTCTTCTATTTCCTGGAAAATTTCGATACTAGCAACAATGTTGTGCTAGATTGGTGATATTCTAGAGTCACCTTCCTCCTATTTGGTCTCTTGGTTTGTTACTGGGTGCATGGTTAGCCAGTAGCCGTGAGCTATATGAACCCGGCATGGAGTATATTTCCTGTAAACTGCTGGTGTGTAAATTTGTTTGGCTATTGGCTTCTCACCAAGTCAATTGTCTGTGGTACAGATTCAGATCATACTGATTGGTTCCTATCCTTGTATGCCGAATTTGTTTGAACTAACTATACTAGCATGATAATGTTGCATTTGTCCTGATTTCTTCTATTTCCTGGAAATTTTCGATACTAGCAACAATGTTGTACTAGCAACCACTGGTGCATCCTTGCACGACACATCCGGATATAGCTCTTTTGGCTTGTGCTTCCACTTGTTTTCACGCCAAAGAGAATCCATTTCTGACAACAATTTCAGTAACATACATTTCAAAATTAAAGGGAAAATCCATTTCTCACACGTATCCATTTTAAGCTACTCTCGTTCCTAACCCTAACCAAACCCTACCCATCCCAAATCCTACCATCGAGAGGAATAATTCTACACGTCACAATCGCGAGCAGAGACTTCACTACGTGCAAACTAAGCATCCGATCCACCCAAAATAACCTATAGTTCATACAAATTTCGAAATCCAATCCTAACCCTAGCTCACCAAAACCACTCAAAATCTACCAAAATCTACGGTGAAACGAGGGAAGAAGTGGGGCAATACCTTCGGGAGGACGCGGGGATCGATTCCCCCTCCTTTCCCCCCTCCCAAAACGGCCGGATTTGGGCGGCGCCGGCGGGCAGCGGCGGAGGAGCCGCGGCTGGGCGGCTCTGGTCGGGGGAAAAAGTGAGGGGAGGGAGGGCCGCGCGCGGCCATAAGGAGGCGGGGCCTGTCGCGCCACCCCGCCTGGCGCGACAAGCCTGTCACGCCAGAGCATGCGGCGCGACAGGGCCAGCGCCAGCGTGGCGGCCGCCCGCTCCCCGTGCCACGGTGGCAGCCCTGTCGCGCCACCGCTTGTGGCGTGACAGTGGTGTTTGGTCGCGCCGCCTCTCCTGGCGTGACCAAAAGGGTCACGGGGTACAAATAAAGTCTGGCACGGGTTATTTTTAAAAATATCTTAAAAAATTTATTTAAAATTAAAAAAAAAATCGCTGCGCCCGCCGGCAACCGCGCAAAATCTCCTAACCCCACCCCCGAAATCGGAATCCCTCTCATGGGTCGGAAGCGGAAGCGATCCCGCAAGGTCGAGCCGCCGGCGGAGCGAGTCGACGGAGAGCCGGCCGACGAAGAAGTCGACGGCCAGGAGTTCGTGACGACGAGCCCACCAGTAGCTGAGCCTTCAGCGGCCGGCGAACGCGAGGAGGTATCGGGGGCGGCGGCGGAGGAGGAAGATATCGGTAAGCTTCTGGAGCCATTCACCAGGGACGAGCTCCTGGACCTCCTCACCGACGCCTGCCTCCGGGACCGCGCCCTCCTCGCCCGCCTCGCGGCCTTCGCCGCCTCCGACGCGGCGCACCGCCGCCTCTTCGTGCACGGCCTCGGTCCGGGCGCCACCTCCGCCGCGCTGGCCGCCGCACTCGCCCCCTTCGGCGCTCTCGACGAGTGCCACGCCGTCACCGACCGCGCCACGGGTCGGTGCCGGGGCTACGGCTTCGTCACCTTCCGCCGCCGCCCCGACGCGCGCCGCGCCCTCGCCGATTCCTCCAAGCGCGTGGACGGCCGGCCCGTCGCCTGCCAGCTCGCCTCCCTCGGCCCCGTTGCACAACCTGGCTTCTCCGACCGCAAGCTCTTCGTCGACAACGTTCCCGAGCACGCCGCGCACGACGACCTGAGGGGGTTCTTCTCCAAGTTCGGCGAGATCGAGGAGGGACCCCTCGGCGCCGACCGTGCCACCGGGCTATTCCGCGGGTACGCCATCTTCTACTACAAGACGCCCGAGGGGCTCAGGAAGGCACTCGAGGAGCCAACCAAGGTGTTCGACGGGTGCGAGCTCCAGTGCCGGCGCGCCCACAGGGCGAGCAGTAGGAAACATGCTGCCGCCGCACCCCCGGACACAGGTGTCCAGAGCAATGGCGGGGCTGTTGCCGCGGTCTCGCCCTCTGTTCAGGGCAAGGACCTTGCATTGGCATCCAAGCAGACTCTGCTTCCATTGAATCAGCCGGTGGGGCTGCGGGCAAAGGGGAGTAGCTCAGCCACGGCCACCGTTCTCTTTCGTCAGAGCGTTCCTGCAGGTGGCGCTGGTATCCTTGGTGCAGCTCCTGTGGCCACGGCTGTGCCCACTTCGCTGGCTCATGGCACATCAAGCACATCATCAAGTGATTATGGAGCTGCAATTGGGCATGCTGGATTGGGTGACACCGCTAGAGCTGGTACTTCACCCATGGCGCTAATAATTGGGGCCAACAATTCAGCATCATCTCTTCAGGTTCAGGGAGCTGCAAAGAATGTGCCGTCTTCCTTGGGCGTTTCGGATCCTTGTCAGTTGTCGTCTAGGCCTGGTTTGATACAGCATTACCTGGGAAGATAGGTGAAAGTACCATGGCATTTTGCTAGACAAGAATTGGATCAGAACGTGAGCAGGAACTCAATGCTACTTTCATACTGAAGTAAGGAACTGTAACCTTAGTTCAGTATATCTCATTCCCATGGTTTACAGTTTGCCCTGCTTGTCATGGGAGAAATGGTTATGATATCTAATTGCCAGGAACTGTGATTTTGTAGATAGTTTAGTTTGTAGAAGAGACTCATAATCTGTAAGACTGTAAGTGAATTTGGACCTGTGGTTCAGAATTAGTCTGGTTCTTATTAGCTGAAGACTCGTTCTAAAAACGAGAGAAGTGTGATTTGTGGCGTCGTAATCTTTCAGAACAAAATTCTAGAGCTACAAATGCGCAGACTTACAGTTCTCATTTGAAAATCTATTCTCTTGATTTCTGAACGGAGATGAACAAATTTGAAATAACAGGCCCCTAACAGGCCCCAAGATCCGAAGATGAAAATGCTGTCTTGTTGCTAACTAATGGTGAAGACAGGTAATAATTTTGCTTCTGCTTGATTTTTTGCCCCTGTTTAATGGTGGGCAGGAGGCTATGATCTATTGATCTTGTATGACTCTTCTCCACGCCGCGACGCTCTGAACTATCTTTTGTACCAGGTGAATTCCTTTGCTCAAATAATGCTGGTAGACGCAGAAGCTGTCATTCTGTCTACTTGACACAGCGATATGGGAGCGTCAGTTTGGTTAAGGCATTAGCAACAGAATTTATATAAGCCACACTGCCACAAATCAAAACAGAACCTGCTTACGGAGTACTTGCATATGGTGAGGCATTAGCAACAGACCGGTTTTTTATGGGCATTTTTTCAGTCAGAAACATGAAAAAGGTTCCCAGTTTTAAACTGGGCCACGACCCACGATGGTTTCCTGCGTTAAATCCAACGGACACAGCCGCAAAAGGAGTACAACTGTCGTCAACGATAGAACAGAAGAGTTCACAAATCAGACGGCGAATGCCATTGCCACTGGTACCCTCCCGGCCTCCCCTCCTTCTGGCCTGGCTCGCACAGCCCAACTGTCCTCCGCCATTACCGTTGGAGGGAGCGTAGGCTGTCCCCGCCAAGGCCGCGCTCCAACGCAAGCCGCCAACGCCAAGGCTTGCACGCGCGCGCCGCGGACCCTGGCGCGAGGGATGTGTTCGATGAAATGCCGCTGCGGGGCAACCTACAAGGCCACGGCATCGTCTGGCTGGTTGAAAAAATGCCGCCGCCCTGGCTGTTCCACCGGTGACTCCCCGAGAGGGTGGGCGCTGCCGCGGGGCCCGGCGGTCGGGGGCGGTGGTTCGCCGGACAAGGCCTCACATGGCAGGCAGAGAAGCTAAACCAGCCAATCAGGCATGCTGACTCGGATGAATCTTGATGGAGGTTGGAACCGATGGCTTGCACTGTGCTGTGCTCATCACATCCTGGCAAAGGCAATGCACTTTTGTACTTCAGGTGTCCCTTGCTGTTGGGGCATATGCTCTGCCGTCACTCAGTCGAGCACCTGAGCCTCCTCTTCTCCTGGAGGCTGCCAACTGGACGCACACAAAGTGGGACGCCATGGTTGCTGTCATTGGGTTCTGTGAATTGATTTTGGGGCATAATCTGACCAGGACTGCAATCGTACGTCGGGCCAGATGAGGATTTTGCGGTTGATGCCTTTGATAACATGTCGCTCCTAGACGCAAATTATCCTATAGCTTTGCTGCTGTGGTGTTGGTGGAATACTGGAATCATTGAGCATGACTGGTGGATAGGGGGAGGGCGCTCTGGATTCTGATGCTTGGTGAGGTCATTGGCATCAGTCCTGGATTCGTGGCTGAATTAGTAATCATTTCATGTCAGGTTATGAAAAGGCCTAGCCTTGCTACGTGCCAGGCAAGCTTTGGACCCTGCTGTTTTCAGCACAGGGACTCTCGCGTCCTTTCAGGCAACCTGCAACTCAGTTGTTCTGGGGTGGCATACAAACATGAGGGATATTCTCTTGCATTTTGCAATCTTACATCCAATGTCGAGCTCTCCAGAGATATAGTGGCATATATTTATCTCCATTCACATGGTAAGTGAAATTCATTTCTAGGATAGTCAGAGCTTGTACAGGTGCCAAAGTAATCTAGAAATTAAGCTATGTTGTAGTCCAGCATTTACTACCCATTCGGGGTGCTTGGCCTCGTGCACAATTCCATCAAAGGGAGTTATTTCTATATCATCTAATGTATCGTCTGCCACCACATCCGTTCTCCCTTTGGCAGTTGAAGAACACTGAGGCCACGGGTGGTCCTAGATTATAAAGCGCTGAGAAGTCTCTTGTGTTGAAATTTGGTCTCCATCCTGGTGCATAAATAGTCTGCCGGACAGATTGGCGGAAGAGGACAAAGACAAATCGATGTATTCCAGCAGTTGGCTTTGGACTTTCGTAGCTTACTACCTCATTTCCTGAAATATAGTTTGAATAGAACTTATCAGAGCAAGTTCGTGCAGATATTATTCCCAAGTTTAGAAGCACAGTTACTCAAGATCTGGTCTTTGACCTTTTCAGGGTTAAAAGTTGACCGTAAATTAGTCCACATCACAACTAGATATTGCTGAATGCTAATAGAAAGTCATGTTGCACAAGCCTAAGCCAGTTAAGGCAGTTATTCAAATATTTATCTGCAACAATATTTGTAAATCTGTGAATACATGCTGCCTATTGTCCTAGTCTTTGGTAACTAATATATACACCTTTTCACCAGTTATATATAGCTTTCATTCTTTGGGTGTAAACATTCAAATAAGGAATATGGAGAGTAAGAGATGGCAGTTAACTCACCAAAGCTTACATTTGTTGATTCTGGAATGTCTGTCACCAACCTGCATGCATGATTGTCACTGTAAGTAATTCCTTCTCTTTGCTGTTATGTTACCAGAATACACAAGTATTGTAATAGTAAATTCTATTCGTCACATATTTTTCAGGTCTTACCAATGAAGGTATTCTCTTTTGGTTGGATTGCTTGGACTCGGTGAGTCAGGATCCACCATCACCTAGTGGTAAGTTGGTTAGTTTCTTTAGCAACAGAAACAATAACATTAACACTTCATGCATATGGGGGATTACTAAACCAAGCAGCAAATGGTAATGATGCAAATACCTTTATTTTAAAATGACGCGTCATTTTCCTGTCATCGAAGGCAATTTACATTGTTCTTTTAGATTAATATTAATGTATGATTAGATTCTGAGCCATGTGCGCTGTCGAATAGTTTGACATTTATTTTTGAATAAATTGAAGTGTTCTGAAATCTGAACTTTATCTACTCAAATGTTAGTGGCTTCTGTTAAGGTAAGATATTTAGATTATTCACAAATGTAACATTTGTTTCTGGAGGTAATCATGATGGTTCCAGGTTCCTAAATACTAGGTAGCTTGGTACATGTATATATACTGATATTCAATCAGTGCTGGGGTCCAAACATGCTGGGAAATTTGCTGACACTAACAAAAAAACAAGGCTTTCAATAAAATGTGGAAGTACAAACTGTATTATTTCAATAAACAGCTTTCAAATCTACAAGGCAACATTCATGGCTTTCAATGATTTATAGATACTGAAACCAACTTTCAAAATCTGAACTGTTACATTGCAGTTAACAGGTGTGCCGTGTTTCTTTTGGACAAAATAAGTGTTCCAACTTGGCACCTTAATTTAAAGAGTAACTTGCACTGTGCACCAGGTAAAGAGCACCTTATTTCACTTTGCATCATGTTTGGCAATGCTTTCACTTTGCGCCAGCATAAATCAAAGTAAGTTTTACTTTGCACCGGCTTATGCCATGAACCCTGAGTGAAACCTTATGAAATATGGTGAAATAACATGACGCATCATGAATTTCGATAATGTTTCCTTAGGTTTTGTTAAACTCCACGTTCTCTATACGTTTTGTGATGTACCCTAGTGCAAAGTAATAGTTTACCATGGTGTTGAAGGAAAGTGTGGTAAACCATGTGCAAACAAAATATGATTACATGACGCAAAGTGTAATTTACTCTAATTTAAAATTCTAGCATGCTTCAATGAGGTAGACGTGTGGTTTTGAACTCACCAAAGTGTAAAGGGTCCTCATGTCGCACCCAGCAATCTCAATCCCTGGTTCATTGGCTACTTGCGAAGGCTTGAGCTCAGATCCATTAGTCAGTTCCCTATTGTTGTATAGGACTCTGAGTGATGCTGATTTGATAAATGGGTCCAAGATATCTCCAACTACGTTGCCAACGACAAGTGGGTCCCTTGACATGGTTAACTACAATTGGCGATCTTCAAGACAAGCTAACTTGGCCTGAAGTATGAACTTGGGTGAAGTGCAGGGTGCAGGCAGGTGCTCTATATATACTCCCGATCCTCAATGAGGTACCATTCATGATGACTGAAACTATTAGCTCTGGACGCCATGGTATCTTGCTTTATACTGTAAAGAATGATATGGGCTGCCATGCCATCACTTGAAATATTTCGGGTTGTCCACCCTCTGCGCCTACACCAATGGAAGGAGTGCTCACTGCAATTCCACGTAGGTGAATAAAATCTGATGTATCACAGTCACTTATTCCCTATATCTAGAGCCTAATAAATAGTTGTTCGTGGCAAAAAAGTAAATGGCCTTTTGACTTGTCTGTTATCTTCCAGACTGACGCCTTATGTTCATCAATTTCAGTTTTTTTTGCATATTGGGTGCACGAGCAACGTTTAGCCTTAATGGTTGTTATCCTTCTGAAAGTATGTTCCTCAACATGTTAAAAGTCGATTATGCATTCATGGTCTTTTAACAAAGATAGACTCTCTAAGTAATATGGATAACTAATAGGTTTTGCTGGCTGGTAGAAGCTTGGTGGGGCGAGCATACTATACTCCAATGATAAAAGTGGCGGGGGATTTTCTTCAAAAATGCATTGATTGTTCGGTGTCTGCTCCTAAGATAATAGTTTCAATATTATATGCCCAAGATGCTAATTTGTGGTACAAGTGTATGGTCTATCTCACTGCATGCTGTCATCCAGAATTCAGAATCATGTTCAGTTCATCCGGCAAACATTATAAGTAGGAACTACTTCTTTTTGTTTAACGATTGTTATTTGGGGTGTCAACACTCATTCTATCAATTGTGATGCAATTATTATTATTATTAAAGCTATACAGCGGGGGAGACCTCCACAGTGGTAGAATATATATTAAAATAGAGAATTGAAATTCGCCTGAGAAGTAGCTTCTCCTTTCTATATCTGTAAAGTAGGGGGGTTTGAGCTTTATTCTTTCTTAGTAGTTTGATACTGCAAATATGATATGTTAGTAATGGATTACTTTAGGATCTATTCTGATCTGCCAACATTAGTTGTGGTCAAAGATAATCTTTATGTATTCTGAAATTCTATTTTTCAGAACAAATGTGCCAGTAAATGATAAATCCATTTGATTTTGCCTCCTTAAAATTTACTGCCCTTTGTTGTGTTGCCATAATATAATGTTGTCCTAGATCTTTCTATGTTTCAGAATGTCTACATGTAGCTGCGTACCTTATAACATAGGTCTTCTGAGATCAACTTTATGCACTCCATGGTATTTAGGACAACGGATCTGAAGTCCATCTTAGTACTTTTGACTAATCGAAAGTTTAAATTTTCAGATCATTCTGACAATTTCAGTTAAAAGCTACATACTCTGGTGTCTAATGTGCATGTTTTGCAAAATGCAAGGACGACCATATTGTGTACCTACACTCATCTTTCTATTCTAGTGTAACTGATGGAATATGACCTTGGGAGGAGGAGCTCCAAGTGTAAGTTCTTGTGAACTGATGCTGAAATTCATTTGCTTTTTACCCATGTGACCTCCCAACTTTGTGCAGCCATAACACAATGAAAGATTCTACCCCCAGTTGCTGATCTTTTTCCCAGTGAAAATGAACTGGCTCCGGCAGCTGGTATGGTCTTCAAAGAGAGGAGTGAGCTGTGGCAGATATGGTGTACAATGATCAGGACTAGTAAGGGACCATAGAATCTCATTTTATTCTTGTGCTTCACGCAAGATTTTTGTGTGAACAGCATTCTTCTATATTACATTCCCAGCTTTCTGGCACTGTGCAGGCTATCAGGCATTCATGTTCAGGTCGCCGCCGAAAGCCTGAAAGATGATAACTTACATCGGGGCAAGAAGCTCAATTCGATCAGAGAAGCTCTACTCTGCCATAAAAGGTGATGCTAATAAAGTAGAAATTTAACTCTCAATCCTTAATACCAGACCCCCAGCCACTTCTTCAGCAAGTTCCAAACAGGAACCGAAAGGGTTTAGTCAACATGATGGTGCATTGAATATGAACACCAAAGTTAGCGAAATGACTGGAATCTGTGTAGCTCTTTTCGGTTCATTGCACATTCTTGATCCTTGACCAACGAATAAAGCGGTTCTTCTCTTCACGTGAGCATATCCCATTGGTCCAGCCACTCCAAGGGTGAATGCGACTTGGAAAAAAGATGTACTTCACATGGTTGTCAAAGCTTGGAAATGGACATTTGACAGAGAAACTTCGAGCGCCAGAATTGCATTGAACGGTATTGAGTACAGAACAATTTCCAGAAACAGCAAAACCTTGCCACCAAGACATGTTAGATTGCTGAACCCTGTCAAGGCTTGCTGATGGCAAACAAACTGGATTGTGATGCCTGCTTCTTTCATGCTTTCGCGAAGTTGGAAGGATTCCTGAAGAAATTATTAGCATCGAGCAGCTTCAGCATCAGATATTATAGATAGGTTTCAAGTTTCCGGTTGACATCAGCAAGTGATCAACCATTGGAATACAGATTCAGGTATGTGAAGAGAGTAATACAGTAGCAGCCTAATACATAATATAGCAGTTTTCAGGTACTGCCGGTATACACTACTCAGCTACCATCTTCTCTACGTATAACATATATATGTCTACCTACTACCTGCTTATTTTTGTCATTTCCTGCAGAGCAACGACGACTGTGCTGAGCTGATCAAGATCGATCGCACTCGGGATCCGGCGGCGAACGAGAATCCTTCTGGAAACGGCCAGCAGCGTGCGCTACTTGATCAACCGGCCGGTATTCTGTCCTGCCTCTTTGCTGAAAGCAACGGCTGCTAGTCAAGAATCAAGATGCATGGGGGGCTTTGTGGGCGGCGTACGTGCGGCATCCTCGGTAGACGCCATGCAAGTTGCAGGGCGTCGCCTCAGCCCTGTCCATGAATGGAAAATGGAGTGGAGTGGCGCCGGTGTTTCGAGCCGAGTGCCAGGCGCCATGGATGGATATGAACATGATCGCTTGCTGCAAGCTACGCCTTCGCCCAGTGTGCCACCACATATACCTGCTGCTGCTATACCTTGGCGTGGCGTGCGCTGGCATCGCAATCTTATCTCTTTCCTATAGGCCTGGAGCCTGGAGGGGGAGGCAATGCAAGTCAGCGGTGGCACGCGGGCGAGAGGGCATTTTGCATCATCATCCTTTCACATGCCATGGCGCCGATAAAAGCTGCATCGCCGTCACCGAGAAATCGGTGCGGAGGCGGGCTATTCTGGAGCGTTCTGGGGTAGGCAATGCAAGTAGCCATGTCGGCAGTGTGGCTAGTGTACATACAAACTAAAATGTAGCTAGTGTAGATAGAGTGTAAAGATGATGTAACACATAAATGATCTGGACGACTAGGCTTTGGTCATGCTTTCTTTGCATTATTGAAAGCAGAATGTCGTAACATAGAGCAGGAATATGCACGTATATCTGTTCGAGACTTCAAACTTATATGTATTGGTATTGCTACAAGCTAAGGCATATCGTCAGCTGGCCACAGGCCACTATCCAGTCCAGAACTGGCAATTGGTAACATGCTGACTTGTTCGCTATGGAAGATGAAACTGTTGTCAAAACGTTTGCTGAGATTTAACAGGCTCTCTCGCTTTGGTCTAGGTTCATTTACAAGGATAGCTAGTACCTAGTAGGATATGCTTATATGCTACTGTTGCTCTCGCGGTACCAAGGTGAAAATGTGGACACGTCTCCTGTCCAGCACTCCAGCCTTGGGCCTTGCCATAGCCAAGCTCAAACGAAATGCAAGAATCAAAATTGGACACTGGAGGAAGGACGATGAAGCTCAAACGAAATGCAAGAATCAAAATTGGACACTCCGTCACGTGACAATTGACACAACTCACAGGTTTTTTTTTTCAGTTGTGGCAGTGAAGCAAACACATCACAAATAAATGGACGCCGGCCCGGCCGGGCAACTACTATCTCTGTTTGGTTGGGCAAACCTCCACCTGTCTAAATGCACGAGCACGATACGCAGCAAGATGAAAAGCATACAACATAGCCACGACTTCCGCTACTTTTTAGCTCAAGATACCATTTCAGGATCAAGCAGTACGTGGTCAGAACACTTCCACATTTGATGCAAGCATTGCAGTGATCAGATACATCTGCATCATGTCATGGCGGCCGAACTGTCTGAAACCGCTCTCGGCCGCGGTTCAGCGCATGCAGCTGGTAATGGTCGCCGTCATCGTCGTCGTCTCAGGCAAGCACCAAGCAACTTGGGACTAGCCAGAAAGAAATACCCAGCACATGTGCTGTTGGACACTGTAAAGCAGCCACGGCATCGTCTGTTTTCAGACAACAACTCGTGCGAGCACCCAGCAGCAAATCCCGGCCCGATCATTATTTGCTGACGGCCGGGAACCGTCGCTGTCGGCGATACGATGCTTATTTATCCAGAAACAATCTGCAGCCCCGGCCTAATAAACGAGCGCATTTAGGCCAGATTTTGCAGACATCATGTGCAGATATGATTCCAGTCAAAAGGGAAGGTAGCGTGCCGTTAAACTGAAGAAGAGCCACACCGGCCGTGCAGCTACTACTGTCCAATGATCAGCACATCTTGTGTGTATCCAAGTTGCGGCACAGAAAACTGAAAGTAACAAAGTTGGACACCCCCCTTTTGCCCAAAAGCTCACCAAATTGTTCCCTACATGTCCTAATTCCATTGGAGTTGCAGATCATTTATAGATGAAATCAGGGAAAGTAATTCAGCCAACATCAGCTAGCACACTTGCGCACACCGTCAGCTGGTATTCCAATTCCAAGCAGCACAGCACGACGGACGGCACTGATAACAAAACCGATGCGCTGCAATGATATATATTCTTCTCTAATTTGCCCAAATCAAACTGGCACAATTATATAATCTTATTCTCTGCATGCAGCATTGTGTATATATAGTATATATTGACAAGCAACCAGTGATTCAGCACGACCAGCACTGTGAAGAAGAAGAGTGAGCTAAGCTAACAAACTAAAGTCTCCACAATTGGCTTTATTTGTTAGGCGAGCTGAGCATCGCGCGCTTTATTTGCATGCAGGCGCATCTCTCTGAAAGGCGAGGAATGTATGCAAAGCTAGACGACGATGGCGGAAAGAGAGCGAATTGAATGATGTGTGCGCAGTGCAGTTGGAGTAAACTAGTCCGCCGCGGCGGCGTCGGCAACTTTTTCCATCATCGACTTGCTCGAAATGTGCGTGCAAACCTAGCTAGTCCAGATTTGGGTCTCGATACAGAATTAGAATGAAACGCCATGGAGCCCGCTGCAGACGACGTTGGCAAAGAGAAGGTCGCTGAGATATAGGTCGATCTGATATGCTGACGGAAGAGTCAAAGAGGGAGATATGCATCTTCCATCCATATATGCCTGTGTGTGGCGGCAGGCAGCAGCATCAACCGAAGGCTGGTTTTGTTGCTGCGGTTTCACGAGAGGCTCGGTAGACTTTACCTGTATCCGGAGACGAGCAGCCCGTCGCTTCGAGGGTACCACAAGACGAGCGATTTTTGGCCGTCTTTTCTCTTATTACGGTTATGATGAAATTCCTTTGTTGTATTTCGTGGCTCCACCTAATTAAGTGGCGTCGGTAAACAAACAATAATCGGAGAATATAGAACATCTGAAGAGCCTGGACGAACTATACGAAGACAAGTGTTTCCTCAACCTCTGAACGTTTTCTGAGAGCAAAAAAGGTAGGGTAATCGAATAGAGGCTCCAAACTGCATGCGCTTCAGGCTCCACATCAACTACGGAGTACATCACATTTTTTTCATCAAACAGGCGAGATATACCCAATCTTGTCTCGATGGTTATTTTATACTCAAGCTTCCCAACAGCCAATATCTGCCCAGGGCAGTGGCAACTCATGATCATCTCAGCATTAAGCAAGCTGATGACTAACATAACACCAGCTGCACCAATGGCGCTGCACTTGTCCCCGAAAGCTTGAAATTTGGCCCGCCAAATAACTTCTTCTGCCCTGTAACGGTAATGCTCACCTCGCCGAAGTTTGCCCAGATACTGTACTCTGGAGACAGGAAAACATATATAAATTTTGGCGGATGGCAAAGAAAAGCAAGGCCTCCTCGCGGTCGTGGGCTCTGCCTCAGCTTAAGCGCTAAGGAAAGGCCCATCGTGATTCGCCAACCCGTGGGCCGTGGCTTTCATCTGACAGCCCCCGCGCCCATTCGCTCACGCCGTCTCCCTGCCGCCTGGGTCCGGACCCACACGCCAGAAGCGCCCGCTGCCCTGTTCCGCTTTCCTTTCGCTGAACGCTCCCCCTCCCCGATCTCTCTGCCACCGCGAGCACCGGCGACCCGGCCGGCGGCCACCGCGCGTGGGTCCTCGCCGACGTCGTCCACGGCCGCACGCAGGGGCGCGGCGCGGTCTCATCTTCCTCCAGCAGGCAAGCCCTAATCACCCATCATCCCCCATATCCCCCGCTCTCTGCGGCTTGCGCAGGCCGATCCCGCGTTGTTTGCTGTGCACGTGCCTAGGTTTACCCCGCCGCTTGCTGCCATCCGTGCCGTGCTGGTACCGTGGCCGCTGGTGCGCTCCTCTGCATCCCCAGCCGCCGTGATATGCAACATATAGGCGTGCGGATCGCCAGGGCATGGGAATCCATACTGGGGTCGTCACATATTAGCTGAAATGTCCTCTGCCCTAGCATAGGTGATTGATGCATAGAATTAGCTCTATGGAATTGGTTTTGGTATTTTTTGTATCGTTTGCCTTGGCCTTCAACTATTGCTGTTCCCTTAGAGGTCATTGCCAAGTTGCGTGTCCTCAGACAAAAAATGGGTTCTGTTGAGCTATGATAGTTGGTGGAAAGCTTACTGGTGTGATGACTGCATTTGGTTTGTAATTACCTAGGTCCAGATTAGTTCAGATTTTGCCTTCCTGGGTCATGATCACTTAAAACAATGTTCAAGATTCAAATCCCACAGTGGATCTTACATTTGTAAAGAGGGAGGTGTGTCACACTGCCACTCTTATTGGAGTTTGCCACTGCATATTATCTGGAGCTATGTTATTCCTTCTGTATTGCAGTACAGCTGGTGGTTTGGTCTATCCTGTTTCTTTTTCCCCATAGTTATTGGCATTCCAGAAAATTTTACTCTGAAGAGTCCAGAAAACGAGCATAACCATGGCACGTGTAGAGAATGCTCAGATTGGGTTGTCACTGAAAGCCAATACTATGGCAGGAGCGTACTATAAACTTTATGTAGGTTATGGCACAGCGGACAGGCATGCTATATGAACATACTCCCTAATGAATATTGTTTTTAAAAGCATATTTGTATTTGAATTATACTTTAGAACAGTTAGCAAATTAACTGTTTCGGTTTTATGTGGCTAGCATCCAATCATGTCATTCTTGCAGCAAAACTCATGCACTATAGTTCTGCACCATCCTCAAGCTGTCGACCTATGATGGTTATTCTGCGGAAAGATATATAGCTTCTTTTGTTTGCAGAATTTTCTTTTGAACACTTCAGAGTTAGAATAGATGTTAGTTCTGGTGTGGTAGCTATCACAATTTCAAATTAACAAAAACTACTACTCTGTGTCTTCAAATATGAAGATGAAAGTGCAGTTAGCAATGCATTTTGCATGGGTTGTTTCTTCATTGTATAGCCCCATTTTCTGCTATGAACAATTGAACATCTTCTGTCATTTCTCTCCATTGTAAGTTGTAGCCTTCTAGGTTGTAACTGATACTTGGTGTCTGTGTAGGTCAGTGTTTCCATAGGTGGTGGTTGAGGCAACAGACCCTTATCACCAAATTGGCCATTAGACTGGCAAAGGCTGGGCTAGGCAGGATGGTGTTGCCTAGTGTGTAGGCGGACTATATGGCCAGTTGGCCACCTTTTGCAACCATGCTTATTTGAACATGTTTGTTATTGTTATTTCTGTAATTTTCAATAAGGACAGGCCTGGCGCAGCGGTAGAGTATCTCCACCTGTGCTCTAGAGGTCCTTGGTTAGGATCAGCTTCCTTGCAAAATAAAGTAAGGGTAGGGCTGCCTAGAAGATCCAATATTATGTGGGGGCTTTTAGCACCGGGTATGCCCATTTCTAAAATTTGCACTGCTTGTTATATGAAAAACATGGCATCATAGCAGTGCGGAAGTGCCACTTTAGCAAATCACTCATCAAATTTTCCATGTTAGTAAAATGCCGGTGCAAACTGTCATATTGCTCTTGCCCTGGTTGTGCTCATTTTCTTCCTAGCTAGACATCTCGTATCTAGTGCATCTTGGTAATTCAGATGAGATGTATTTTGCGCCAACTGAAGATAACCCCAACTGTGATCATGGGTGTGGATCAAGAGGGCCATGGGCCCTTTACATACAGCAAGGGATAGGATAGTTTAGCTGAAAGATGGGACTCGAGATGGGATTACTAGCTAGAAATGAGATAAGGTTGTTAGCTCCAGGCTTTTAGCGGCAGGATTGGATTAAGCTTTGGTTGTTAGGGGTGGCCTGAGTGCCTGACTTGGTCACGCTAGTATTCTCATTTGATCATGCAAGAAACAAGAATTAATCTAGTTCTCATCTTGTTGCCGCTCTCACATATAATCTAATTTCTCATCCTTAGTAGCCACTCCATCTGGGCTATCCTCCTGGTGGTGATTACGAAATGGACTCTGGCCATAACAGTACAAACAATTGGAAAATTGAGCGTGAGATGAAGCAAGAAAAAAGGGGCAATATAGTGTACTTTATAATGTTATTAACTAATAGGGGGATATTAAATTGGTTTAGGTACATGGCATGTGGCAATATTGGAGTGCTATGCGCTGTTATCTATTTCTTGAGTTATTGACTGGTTTTGCTTTCAAAGAAACCAATGCTCAGTATCTTCTGCAGGTTCAGGTAGCGGTACACTGAAGTGAAACTATATTGCTACCTTCAACTGCCAAGACAATGGCCTATGAGATTAGCGAGATCAAAAGTAAAGTTCTATTCTCAATAAAGATTGTGTTTACTGCAAGTAACCAAAGCATTTCCATTGGCCCTTCCTCAGTACTCTCTTTCATTCTACTTCGTGCCATGAGATAGCTGATTGTTCTACTGCTACTCCCTCCGAATTTATAAGCCGCATACGGATTCCAATATTCAAAATTCACTATTTGTCTATCAAATTTTAGTTTCTTGGGTAACAAAACGGTGCAATTTTTCATTTGTCTTTGAAAAAGTACTTTCAAATGATCATAATATTGTTGCAATTGATATTATACTCCAGGAGAAATAAGCGCTCTTGGAGATTGAGCCAAGTCGAACCACAGCTTATATTTTGAAACAGAGAAGTACCTCATTATTCCTATTGCATACTGTCAAATGAACATCGTTCACATATTTTGTGTTTGCATTGAATATGTTGAAAATCACGAACCAAACTGGATATATTTTAAAACAAAATGATAGGATGGAGGGCTTGCTGAGTTGAGATTTTAAGTATGTATACTGAGCAATTTTTCTCGAATCTATATATTAAGAAGGAATGTATACTGAGCAAATTAAAGAGAAGCAGTATATCATATGTACAATAGAAGTTGCATTCAGTTGTAGAAAAGTTTCACTTGTTGTATTTATTGATCTCATCTGTTTGCCTCTCCATTTAAGATGGTATTGACAATATCTATTTCTTCTCCATGTTTCGATATGAAGAGATTGGCATAGGTCTGGTGGGGTTTGGCATCCTGTTCTCGTTCCTTGGTGTTATCCTTTTCTTCGATAGGGGCTTGTTGGCTCTGGGTAATGTATGATACTATAATTCACAGTCCTTGTGTTATACAGTACTATATATCTAATGAAGTTATCATGACTCGTTAGTCCTCATGTTGTTTCTACTTTCTACTAGATTTTCTTTTTGACTGGAGTGGGGTTATTACTTGGCTGGCAATCTATGTGGCAGCTTTTCACGAAGAAGGCAAACCTTAAGGTATTTCTGAGCTTGCATAGATATAGGGCCACTTCTCTGCAGTGTGCTTTCCAATACTGTTTCATGCTGTCTTTTGATTTTTGATATGAAACATGATTTTCCTGTATACTCTTGAACTGATAAAGTTCAAGGTGTATGAATTGGTTAGTTGTGTTGACGTTGGAAATTTGTTCTAGTGATAAAATGTGGAATAATTAGAAACATAAGTTGCAAGGATATTGATAGGATTATTTATTTTTGTTTTTTAGTTTATTATGACTTGGGAAAATTGTATTTGTATGAAGATGTTGATATATGATATCAAGTTTTGTCTGTCACATCATAAAAAAATAGTTACTTCTTGATTGGTCAAAGTTTCAATGGGTATTAACCTTCTGAAAATGTGTATTAATGCCAGCTTTTCTTGCATAATTCTTAAGCAAACAAGTAATACATAGATTCTCAGTGGCACAGAAATTGCTGAGGTGTGGTTTTGTTCCCTCCATGGCAATCATTACCGTTGTGGTCTTTGCACGTGAACAGACATGTAACTGAAGTTGGGACATGCAGGTTACCTTTGTTCTCAAATATTTGAGAACGGAGGTAGTATTACTACTGCAGAACGCAACAATCTCCATCTAGCAAATCCATGTCTCTCAGTATTATGATGTCCCTGTTAATTAGTCTTAGCTAATGTTATCTCTCATCCAAATGCTGACCTCAGTGATTTGTCACATGCCCATCCGTAGAAGAGATAATGTTATCCTTGTTCTGCAGGGATCAGTACCTTTCTTCATTGGTCTGTTTCTTCTGTTTGTCCGATGGCCTGTTGCTGGTATAATCATGGAATTATATGGATCTTTTGTGCTCTTCAGGTCTTTGTCTAACTATCCTCGTTTTTAGTTTGTTTCTTGGTCTCATTGCTACTAACCTTTGCTTCCAATTCCTTTATTTTTGCAGTGGCTATGGGCCTCCTATTCAGGCCTTCCTGTATCAGATACCTATCATTGGTTGGATTCTCCAATACCCATTCCAGGTAAGTCTCTATTAACCTTAGGAACTTTTGTAGTAATTTTTTGACAGGATTTTTAAAGTAAATTTAACTGGTCCTTCTGATAAAATTACTTACACCCTCAGCATTAAATTTTTTATGACATTGAATTTTATCTGTAGCCATTCTGTAGTATAAATGATTGATGGAACTTAATATACTCTGCATCTGTTTGCTCAGTTGAGGCGTAAGCGTGCTTGAAACCCTCTGCAACTGCCAAGATACTCTTGACTCTTCATGGGAATAGTAGTTCTCTTGTGATGTTGATACAAGAATCATCTGTACCCGTCAGAGGCCTTCACCTTGCATCGAAATGATCTTTCAACTCTTGTGTGCATGTGCATACTTTGTGGATTCTAATGTTCAGTCGTGAGTAGTTTATTGTTCATATTTAGACAAAGGAGAGCTACAAAAGGTGCTGGATGGTGGATGCTCCGTTTGGTGAAACAGGAGGACCTGTTGCCTTTCGTCGTCCCAACAACAAACTGTGGGGTCAGAGAGAGTGATGGACACCTGGTTCATTTCTGATTCTGGGATCTGGATTCAATTTGCCACATTACTTGCAAGTAGCAAGAAACTCGTGAAGGAAAAAAACCTTCAAAGGAGCTCAATAGCTCACCTGATGACGAATATGCGTGACCTGTTTCATTTTTGTCCAATGAATGCCCGTGGTATTTGAATTTCGTTGCAGATATCATTATATATTTTTGTAGTCTACAGGTGGTGAAATGTATGGTTCTTTCGGCTGAAGAGATGCCTTTTTCCCCTTTTGTTTTGTTATTATTGGCATGCTGTTGATAACTGGAAGAGTATCAGTCATGTGATCTACAGGAACTTATGTGCTACCTAAATGTCTCATTCAGATTAGGTTGCTGATAAGCCATTTGCATTTGCTTTCGCAATCATTTCAGCTAGTGCACCTTGTATTTTTGGCGTGGCATGCCGTCACGTCCATGGTATCATAGCCTGAAGATTGTTACAGAGGCTTAGGCCTTATCTTTACTCACAGTGATTCTGCACTGGAGATTTGGCACGTCCACATCGCATCTTGCTAATCTGACAGCGATCTGTCGCTGTCTAGCCAGCAGTGGACGAGGAGAAATTTCAAAATTTCGTTCTTCATGATGTCTGCGTAGAACTTTCTGTGCCGGCGAATCCTGCTTCTTTTTGTTTGGGATATTTCAGGCGCCTGCCATCGTATTCGTCAAAGCACCACCAACATCGGCATATATAGGTGTCCTCTCCCCTCATCATCTCTAAAGTCCAAAACCCCATTGATTCCCGCAAAATAAACCAAACTTTACACAGCTTTTCGCCACCGTGCATACGTTCAATTTTTTTCCCCGGCAACCAAGCTTGGCCGTTTAAGGCCACATGCATATGATTTGGTGCTCAATCAACTGGCTGCAGAAATTGGCAGGGAACAATCCAAATGAGAGAGCCAGATGGTGCGTGGGCAGTGGCAACACCTGTCCTTATCCAGCTGAGCTCACTGAAGTTGCTCTGCAGTGGCTCGCTTGCTTGCCCTACCACTCCTCCGCCTGCCGCAACGCGTCAAAACCAACAATCATCGCCAGTGCCGATTGCCAAAGCAATGGAGGGACCCCCGCCCCGTCCCCTGCGCCCCCCAATGACTCGTCTCCTTCCAAAAGATGTGTTCTTCCCTCCGTCTGCCGCCGCACAGGCACAGCACCGGAAAAGATTCCTAGTCCTGGTGCCCCACCCACCACGCAGCCCTGCCCACCCACTGTTGGGCTGCGCAGCGGCAGCGGCAGCGGCACCACCCCTTTTCCCTTCTCCCTCGCCCCCACCACATCCTCCACCCAATGCGGCGTATAAATCCCAGATCCAGATCTCCCCACACCCCCAGCTTCCCTCTTTGCATAGACACAAGCCTTGACCATCTATCTACTCATATAATCATATGGGCTGCATCTACATGTGATCTCTAGCAGGTGTTTCTTGTGCGGCTCCGTCCCTGTTTCCGGCTCAGTTTCTTGCATTGATGCAAAGGTTTATCTTTTGTCAGACTGTATCTTTATTATCCACAGGTGGTGTCTGGGCGCAGTGGTTTATCGATCCCTTCCTTGCCTTGTGCTGATCCGGGAGGCGGTGGTTCAAATTGTTTCTTGTTGCGGCAGCTTTGCAGACAACGCGGGAATCGGTCGATAAACCTCTGCATCCAGCTCTCGCCTTGGCTCCTGCTCATGTCTAATGCCTCAAAGCTATGCTTGGTGGGTGTTACTGTGTCTGTGGTGATGTCCTTATTGCGTGATTTGACTTGTAGATTGGTTGATACTACATGTTTTCTTCACATAGCATCATTTTGTCTTCATGTATTTTGATGTCTGCTTGATGGATATATTTTGTATCAATAAATAGTTGATGCATACACAAATACACAATATAGTTTGTTTAACTTTCTTTTTCATAAAAAGGGGAAAGGAAAACAAAGTAAGTAGTAGAGATTCTCTAGTGATGCTCCCCAGTCTAGCGGCACTCTATGTTTCCTTATGCTAGTAACATGTTAAGAACGTGTGGTTCTGATTAGATGATGCTTGTATAGCTCTTGGGCTACTCTATATTGTACTGCCAAAGTAGTGAAGTATTTGGTTGTTTAGACGTAGCTTATCTAGTGGGGATAAGTTCCTTGCTCTAGAATTGCATAGTATTGCTTGGAGCCAGGAACTTATCCCCACTAGATAAGCTACGTCTAAACAACCAAATACTTCACTACTTTGGCAGTACAATATAGAGTAGCCCAAGAGCTATACAAGCATCATCTAATCAGAACCACACGTTCTTAAGATGTTACTAAGGAAACATAGAGTGCCGCTAGACTGGGGAGCATCACTAGAGAATCTCTACTACTTACTTTGTTTTCCTTTCCCCTTTTTAT
>OAMR01000528.1:567719-599351 GCA_900205405.1 Echinochloa crus-galli
CACAGGCATGGGAGACCCTCGAAATGGTGTACGGGCGAGTCATTACCACATGAAGGACAGCTCGGATCCTCGAACCCACTCCCTGCCGTCATCACCAGTACAAGACTCGATCACAGGGACCGCAATACCGAGTAACAGTGGCCAAGGACAAAGAAGCACGTGCGGCACCACTCCTATTACTGTGCGGCAACTATGCCTGCACAGCAACACACGCCTGTAACCCCTTCTCCTTGGCCTGTAAAGGGAGAGAGGGCGATCGATCGAGAAGAGAGACAGAGAGAGAGAGAACACAGAACTCTTGCACACACTCTGTAAACCGCGATATTGGCACCCCGCCTCAATCATCTGGGACTTGGAGGTCTAGCCTCTTCTCCCAACCTGCTTGTATCCCCTACTACTTGCAGTCCGGTGCAGGATAATACATCGCACGCATCACCTCGCTGGAAGTACGGTCTTGCGACCGGAACCAGGATAAATCTGTGTCTTGCATTACCTTCTGCATCAACCATCAGGGGAGGGAACAGCGCATTTCTAGTTGGTGTCGGGACCACGATTTCCAAACACCGACAGTATTTGATTTTAGTCGGGAGCTATTTAATATAAGACAAAATTGGCTACAACACGCTATGATTTCGTAAAATTGGATATTTCACACTAAAAACGAAAAAATTGACCCTAGGACGTTCGACGGTGTCCTATGCAGATACCGCCCAGTGTCCTACAACTAATTTTGTTGTTTTTAGTGTAAAATGACATACCATAAAACTACAGTGTCCTATAGCAAAATTTGACTTAATATAAATAATATCTCAATTTTATATCTAATTTCAGTTTTTGGTTATTACGCGGAAACTAAAGCTCTATACATAAGCGTATAAAGAGTTCATACTAAAATTTTCATTGAATATATGTTATGCTGGCGAGGACACTTATGTCGACATGATAGTGTAATATGTGGGAATAGAGGACATGGGGTTGAGGGGGCATATGTTCCTTCTTTTTCGAGAATACGCAAGAGAATCGTATCTATATAAATCAATAGTCAGATTAATATATGTTCGGTTGAAGGTCCTCACATTACGCTTTTTTACAATTATCAGGTTGCAATTTCAACTCTTGAGTAACGATGCCAAGTGACGTTATGTTGATATTCACCATTCAGTGACCGATAGTTGATCCCAGTTTATGCGTGGACAGTGTCCCGTGCTTGTTTGGTGAAACTATGCACGGAGAGGTGATCGACCGTCTTCTCTCTTGGTCGTTTAGCACGTGGTATCATTCTGTAGCGGTAACATTTTTGATGAGCCACATCAAGAATTTGACAACTGTGTCATGGATTCCCAGATAAATAATTCTTTCTCCGAACTTGATCGACTCTTGGAAGAGCATCACGTAAGGTGATAGATGACATCCTTAACTCCAAGGCTGGAGCTGCGCTGCTTGCAATCTCTGCCATAACATGGTCTTGACAAAGTCTAAGTCGAGGTCCCTTCCATGACATTTGTCGGTGGTCCGTTTCAGCCACATCTATCTAGCCCAGACACGAGGGCTAACCGCGCAACTACAGACTAAGATCCTTTCTAAGACTAAGATCCTTTCTAATTAAGGTTTAGAGTTTACCTACCCGATACACTTTTTAAAGTAAGGTGTTTAGATCCGGGGCTAAAGTTTAGTCCCTTAAATAAATGATAATTAGATGTATTAAATATAAACTAATTATAAAACTAATTGCATAAATCGTTGCTAGACAAACCTAATTAATCTATAATTAATACATAATTATCATATGTTTATTGTAGTATTATATTATCTAATCATTGATGTAATTAGATTTAATAGATTCGTCTAATAAATTAGTCCCCGTTTATGTAATAGGTTTTTTAATTAATCTATATTTAATAGTTCTAATTAATATCTTTACATTGGATGTGACGAGATTCAGTGGAAGGGAACCAAACACCTCCGTGATACATGATGCGTATCTTCTCTTTTCAGCGATGCATGCACATACCAGGCATGTACACTAATACTTGTGAAGAAAATAGTACTACCTATATAGTTAACAAAAACTCAGAAAAATACGGAGAAATCGTAATCTTTCCCTCCGTCGCTGCCTACATCCGTCGTCGTCGGCGGCGGCGTCTCACCGTCGCCGCTCGTGCCGAACACCTCATGCACGACCTTCTCCACGTCCAACGCCTCGGCCACGGCCTCCGCGCCCGCGCCGCCGCCGCCGTCGTCGGGAGCCGGGATGAACGGCGGGCGCGCCACGTCGAGGACGCGTTCCCAGTTCACTCCCCGGAAAAACGCGTGCCGCTTCACGCCGTGCGCGCCCAGCCTCTTCCCGGGGTCCTTCTCGAGCAGGCGCGCGACGAGGTCTCGCAGCGGCGTCGGCTCGCCGGGCATCTCCGGTGCCACGGTGAGCACGCGGCGGAACGTCTCCCGGCGGCTCCGTCCCCGGAACGGCGTGCGCCCGTACAGCATCTCGTAGAGCACCACGCCGAGGCCCCACCAGTCCACGGCGTAGTCGTGCCCGCTGCCCGCCACGATCTCCGGCGCCACGTAGTCCTCCGTTCCCACGAACGACTTCGACTTGGCCGGCGTCCGGGTCCGCGACGAGGCCTCCGGCGAGGCTACCGCGGGCTGTGATGAGAAGCACGCGAAGACCGCCGCCGCCGCCTTCTTGTTCTTGCGCCAGCGGCGGTGGCGCGAGGCGGGAGGCCGTGGCGGCGGCGGCGGTAGGGGTGGTGGCAGCGTGGTGGAGAGGTCGAAGTCGACGAGCATGATGTGGCCCGTATCCTGGATGAGGACGTTCTCCGGCTTGAGGTCACGGTACACGACGCCGAGGCCGTGGAGGTGCTCGAGGACGAGCACGAGCTCGGCGGCGTAGAACCGGATCACGGGCTCCGGGAGCGTGGTCTCGGCGCGCCACCGGCGGCGGAGGGACTTGAGGTCGCCGCCGGGGCAGCGGTCGATGGCGAAGCCGACGACGGCGTCGGTGGCCACGACGCCGCGGAGGGACGGGAGCAGCGGGTGCCGGAGCGCGAGCAGCATGTCGCGCTCGAACCAGATCCTCCGGTGCCCGTCGACGCCGCCGCAGGTGCCCCCTGGCCCCGCGCCCTTGTGCCGCGCGGCGGCACGGGACATGGCCTTGAGCGCCATGGCCATCGGGTAGGCACTGCCCGCGGCGGAGCCGTCCGTCCCGTCTGCCGCGGCGGCGACGGGCACGACGTGGAACACCACGCCCCTGGCGCCCTGGCCGAGCACGGACAGCGCCCTGAGCTCCGCCAGGCTCAGCTGCCGCGGCGGCGAAGGCGCCATGCTCACCATGGACGACGTCGTGGCAAGAAAGCAGAGCTGCACACAGCTGTGTCGGGTGTTGTTAAGCCGTGAGGGTTTGGGTTTTTAAGGTTTAGGGGGTCGACAAATCTTCTCCGGGTTTGGTCTGCTTATAGTTCGAGTCATCCTCGTTTAGTCGTTTTCTTCCAGTGACAAAGCACTATTGCATTTCCAAATCTTCTGCAAAAATTGCCTTTTTCTCCCAAAAATTCGTGAACTCGATTCACGTGTTACGTGACGTTGAAGGCTTGTCACACGGCATTGTCGCATCATCCAGCTACACTTTTACGAACAGGAAAACCCAGGCAAGTCAAGGAAAACCAAGGCAAGTCACAGGGCGAAAAATCTGGAGCACACCTGAAGAGAACTCACGTGGAACCCGAGCTTGTCCATGCAGGGTGCTCTGGAAACAGATCAGCAGATGAGCATGAGCGTGCAGATGGACAGATAACACAATGGGGTGTCCTCAAATTTCCCAAACGCGTCGATCAGGTGCCATCTGCAGATGCAAAAGGGAATAAACCTCAAGCGCCGTCTCAAGAGTTCACCCAGCCACGTCGGTAAAGAGCTGAGCTCACGTCCTTCATGTGATGTAGCTACGGGTGACAACTCCGGATTCAGCTTCAAGCCTTCAACCACCACAGGAATGCTGCCGGTGCCACTTTACACGTAGAAGATTTTATCCTTTCTCAAACTTGAAGATCCTGGTGAACTCAACCATCCATCAACAAGTTGTTTTCAGCTGAGTCACCTGATCGATCAATCAAGCTTCATGACCTATTTGCACAAGTTAGTTTAGGTGTGATGTTGTACCCACTACTGGTGCACAACATGGCCAGCTGAAACTCCAGTCTAAACAACAAGCAGATGGGCAGTTCCTCAGCAGTAACCTCCTACTTGGTAGATGTGTTCGAGCCTTGACTTCAAGGGCTTTGCACGTTTCATTAAGATGCTTCAATATGATGAGATACTTCAGTCAGCCAGAACAAACCAACGAATCCATAAACACTGACAAGCTGAACTGAGTTACAAACGGAAATACTAGTTGACCAGACACTGACAAACTGAACTGAGTTACAAACGGAAATACTAGTTGACCGCAAATCCATTCATATCAGAGAGAAATGGTCAGTCTCTGAGATATAACAAGCAAAACAATGACTCATCGCAAGTAGGTATTTTAATTTTACTATTATATTGCAAGGATTCATTAGGATTTGGATTGTTATGGTAGGACAGGATTATTTCCATCTCTATCTCTAGGATTGCTTAAGATCCAAGTCACAATGTAGTACATAAACAGCTTACGAAACTCAATATAAATCATCCACAATTCGGATTATTCATCTTCTCACAGGTACCATGGGATCAACAAGGTTGCTGATAATACAATAATACCGAGTAAAACTGCCAGATATCAGAAAAGAAAGCATCTTCAATTCAGTAGCCATAATTTTCTCTCAAGTATAATCTGCAAGTAACAATCTAAGCGCACAATGGTTCTAAGTTATCCACTGAACAAAACAAAACATGAGGTCATGAGCCATGCTGTTGATTTTTGCAGTAGAAATGTGAAGTTAGAAAATTCTGTGGTTTGATGCAAAACTGGGTGGCATTCACTGTAAAATGTTTCTACACTAGTGGTATTGTTTGTAGTTCAGGAAAAAGAACTTAAGTAGATAAAAGAACCTTGTTCCAGCACTGACTATGACTGATTCTGTATGATTGCCCAATCCTTTGAAAAGATATTTATGCTTATTCTCCACCTTTTTCCAGTTGAAGAGTCCACCATCCGATGTGTACGAGAAAATTTCACATTGAAAATACATGCTGGGGTTAGTTCAGAAATGCACATAACAGGTATATCTTGCCTCATCTCTATTTACCAGAAGTGTGTATTATCACAATTCACAATATAAGAAAGTGGTTGCCACCTTGCACAATGCTGTTGCAGTTGCAGATAGCGAACTCGCTATTTACCTGAAAAGTAGTTAAGAAGGCCTCCAAGAAATAGTATCCAGCACACTCAAGGTCGCAGTGATGGGTAGAGTACTTAACAAAAAACACACTCCCAGTTTACCAGCTGATACAGACAGAACTAAGCAGAAATCATAAGACAACTCTACAAGACTACAGGTGCACAGAAGTAGACAGAATTCATATATTCAACAAATGATCTGCCATTAAATTTATATAACGTCAAACAGTAGCTCAACAGCACTACAAGCACGACAAGTTTTGAACTGGATAGGAACTGAAAAATACAGAGAGTATTTACATCTAAACTCGCTCACACTACAACAATTCTAATGGTGGTTAATGCACCACCTACTTACGTGCAGCCTTGGTATCAAGACTCAATGATCTGATCTAGCAGAAACTGGTGCCCAATCATCTGAGACATGGCAGGTATACCAACGCCCCGCCCGAGAGCCCAAGACTACCACCACTCCACTCCACTCTCACACGCCCCGAGTTCCGACCACCTCGCTCCGCGGCCGCGCCCCGCCCAAACCCCGCAAAACCCTAACCGCCCAGCCCACGCCGGCCACCCCACACCACCACCGGCCATGCCGACCACGTCGCGCCCCGCGCCGTGCCCCACCGCCCCATGGCCGCCTTTCCATTTCTCCTCCTCCTCCTCATCCTCCTCCTCGCCTCCGCGCCGCGCCCCGTGGCCCGGCCTCCACGGACCGCGCGGCGCTCCTGGCCTTCCGCGCCGCCCTCGCGCCGCCGTCCCGCGCCGCGCTCGCCTCCTGGCGCGGCCGCTCTCGCCGTCCTGGCTCGGCGTCTCGCTCCACCCGGACGCGGCCCCGCCCCGCGGCCGTCGCCGAGCTCGCGCTCCGGGCCTCAACCTCACCGGCGCGCTCCCGGCGGCGCCGCTCGCGCTCCTCCGCCGCCTCCGCGCGCTCGACCTCTCCGCCAACGCGCTGTCCGGGGAGCTCCCCTGCTCCCTCCCGCGCTCCCTCGTCTCCCTCGACCTCTCCCGCAACGCGCTCTCCGGGGCCGTCCCGACCTGCCTGCCGCCATCGCTCCCGCGCTCCGCGCCCTCAACCTCTCCGCCAACCTCCTCAGCCTCCGCTCTCCCCGCGGCTCTCCTTCCCGCGCGCCTCGCGGCCCTCGACCTCTCCCGCAACGCCATCCCCGGCGCCGTCCCGCCGCGGATCGTCGCCGACCCCGACGCCTCCGCACTCCTCCTCCTCGACCTCTCCCACAACCGCCTCTCCGGCGAGATTCCCGCCGGGATCACTGCCATACGGAGCCTGCAGGGGCTGTTTCTCGCGCACAACCAGATGTCCGGGGAGATCCCTCCGGGAATCGGGAATCTGACATACTTGCAGGTGCTGGATTTGTCGAATAACCGGCTGTCCGGCGCAGTGCCCGCCGGACTTGCAGGCTGCTTCCAGCTTCTGTACCTGCGGCTTGGGGCAACCGGCTCTCCGGGGCGCTGCGGCCGGAGCTCGACGCACTTGATAGTCTCAAGGTTCTAGATTTGTCCAACAACAAGATATCTGGGGAGATCCCGCTGCCGCTGGCTGGATGCAGGTCTCTGGAGGTAGTGGACTTGTCGGGAAATGAGATCAATGGGGAGCTCAGCAGTGCTGTAGCGAAATGGTTGAGCTTGAGGTTCTTGTCGCTGGCTGGTAACCAGCTTTCCGGCCAGCTACCTGATTGGTTGTTCTCATTTCCCCTGCTCCAGTGGCTTGATTTATCTGGCAATAAGTTTGTGGGTTTCATCCCAGATGGTGGTTTCAATGTCAGTGCTATGCTTAACAGTGGAGGTAGTCAGGGGATTCCATCAGAGGGTGTGCTTCCACCTCAATTGGTTGTGTCAGCATCTGTGGACATGGTATCATGGCAGTTGGATCTGGGGTATGCTCTTCAGGCAACTACAGGGATAGATCTGTCAAGGAATGAACTTCGTGGGGAGATACCGGAAGGGTTTGTTGCCATGAAGGGGCTGGAATATTTGAACCTCTCCTGTAATTACTTGGCTGGGCAGATCCCTGCAGGACTTGGGGGAATGGGGAAGTTACATACACTTGACTTCTCACATAATGGACTGTCAGGGGAGGTGCCTTCTGGCATTGCAGCAATGGCAGAACTTGAGGTGCTTAACCTCTCCTACAATAGCCTGTCTGGGCCTTTGCCAACATCGAAGTTCCCTGGAGCATTGGCCGGAAACCCAGGAATATGTACTGGTGAAGGGTGCTCTGAGGGTGCAAGGGTGCCAGAAGGGAAAATGGAAGGAAGCAATCACCGTGGTGTGGGAAAAGGTGGCGACGGCGGGTGGAGGAGGAATCGGGTCCGGCACGGGCGAGTGGCGGAGGAACGGCCGCGGCCCGCGGGCCGGCGAGGCGAATGTCCGATGGTGAGTTCAGATAACCAGATGCTTTCTCGGCTCTCAGTGTACTATGTAAAGTTAAAAGAAAAGGTGCCAAAGTGTTTTGACATTCGTGCTGTCAAAATCGGCGGGTAAAAAAAACTCGCGTAGTACTCCATCCGGTCTGGTACTGCAGGTCGTTTTGCACAAGATTTAATAAATATTGAAAATTTAAACCCAAAATCTAAAAAGAGAGGGCTCTCCATCTGGAGCTATCGCGAGAGCCCCCTGATCGCCGTCCCTTTTTCATCGGAGGCTTGCCCACGCACGTCTCTACGGTCCCACACGTCGGCGACGCTGCTCCTGCCATTTTTAGAACGAGCGGACGGGGGAGGGGCTCTTCATTTCCCCGTCTCATTTTCCCCATCCATTCCTGGTGTTCTTCTCGATCCGGCGGAGGCGATGGGAGTGGAGGGCGGCGCGCAGCGAGAGGGCAGTGGATCCACGACCGGCGGCGCATCACCGCGAGCACCATGCTGTGGGCAGGCTACGCCCCCCCCCCCACGGCCGCGGACGTCAGCCTGGGCAACCCCGTCGCCGCCGACGCTAACATCCTGGTAGGGCCCGCCACCGCATCCACCACCACAACCTCCTCCTCCTTCTCCCGCGTGCCTCCACCGCCGGCGTCGCCCACCGCCGCGCCACAGGTCCCCAAGGGCATGGGCATCATGGTGTGGCGCCTCTTCTGGTGCGGTCACCTCTGGTGCTCTTGGATTCCGCGTGCCCCTGCGTGTCCCCACGCTGCGCCCGCGCCGCCATCACCACCGTCGGGACCCGCGACAGGGAGCTGCACTTCCTCGAGCCTGCTTCTACCGCTGCCCCGATGGGATCCCAGTTGAGTCATGTTTTTTCTGTTCGTATGCGTGCGTCTGTTGTTCGTGAGGGATCCCATTCGATTCGATCTGTTGGTGTTTGATTTAGGGACTCAGTCTGATTGTTCGATTGAGGTATGCTAGGGTTTGGCTTGAGGATTTTCTAATCAATTTGTGCTGGATTCTCTACAATCTGTCACCATTTCAGATCATAATTTTATCCTAACTATCTAGTTTTGAGCAGGCAACATGTGGGTGCAGCAATGAGGATCTTATAGGACGTGAACATTGCCTGGAGGTGTGTATTTTTCATCTATGTTCTTATTTCCTCTCTATGAGTTTCAGATCTGTGTAAATAGAATATGATGAATCTAAGAATATCATTGCTGGATATTTATTTAGGCTTTATGCTCCCTTCTTCCCAATAATTCAGATTGTGTCTTGTTTCATAGATTGATTGTCAAGTGTTTATTTACAAAAGTATATCTGTCAAGCAAATGGTAGTGACTTTAGTAGAAATGCATGTGGTTATTTTGTTGAAAATGACTGCGTGTGGTTAGTATGTAATTAGCTAGTAAGAGTGTCCAATAGGTTTATTTAACTACTTTAAATACATCAGGCATCGAGCAAAGGTAATTTTATACCCATTTTTTCTGTTTGTAATATGTATTGTGGAGAATGGAAATGCATTTATTATATTTACGCAGCTAGATGTTTGATTGGCACCATACCCTGTTGTCCCTTCTTACTCATGGTCGCTTCGGCGTATATTGGGTACCTAATGAAGTAACTAAGTACTCAATATTATATTGACAGTAACATTTTTTTTGCCCATAATATGAAATAAATACCATCTGTATGAAGTAACTTATCCTATTTTTTGTTCTTAAATAAGTAACTTCCTTGTATGTTTAGTCTTGCAATAAGTAACTTTCTTATATTTTAGTCTTGCAATAAGTAACTTTGTGTTTTGTTCTTTTTCACCACCTAGAGCTATCAATTGATAACTGTTTATGTGTAGTGTCAGGTCTATCTGTTGTATGCGGGGTTGACCAAGACCCATCAGAGTTGGTATGTGCTCATGCAGGTAAAACCATCAGTTTATCTTTTGATTTTGCTTTTGGCGATCCTGTAATTTCCGGTGTAGTGGTGTGGTGGCCTCAACACAACAAGTTTTTGTCATAGCTGTGTTCTAGTTGATGGACTGTTCTGACTTGTATACAAATTTTTTTCATGGTTTACAAGCAAGGGAGTTCAATTGTTTTTGGTGTCTTGGTGTCGATTGAGCTTTTATTATGTGTCTGCTAGTTTCTTAAATTTTCTGTCATGTAGCTCTCTCAAATTTTGTTCTATCATGTTTTGGTTATATATGGTTACATCATTCTATGTTATTGTCCTTTGCTGCCATGTTGCTATCTGAAATTTTTTGGTGTTGATTGAGCTTTTATTATGTGTCTGCTAGTTTCTTAAATTTTCTGTCATGTAGCTCTCTCAAATTTTGTTCTATCATGTTTTGGTTATATATGGTTACATCCTTCTATGTTATTGTCCTTTGCTGCCATGTTGCTATCTGAAATTTTTTGGTGTTGATTGAGCTTTTATTATGTGTCTGCTAGTTTCTTAAATTTTCTGTCATGTAGCTCTCTCAAATTTTGTTCTATCATGTTTTGGTTATATATGGTTACATCCTTCTATGTTATTGTCCTTTGCTGCCATGTTGCTATCTGAAATTTTTTGGTGTTGATTGAGCTTTTATTATGTGTCTGCTAGTTTCTTAAATTTTCTGTCATGTAGCTCTCTCAAATTTTGTTCTATCATGTTTTGGTTATATATGGTTACATCCTTCTATGTTATTGTCCTTTGCTGCCATGTTGCTATCTGAAATTTTTTGGTGTTGATTGAGCTTTTATTATGTGTCTGCTAGTTGAACAAAGAGTGGACATGCATCTTAACATAAGCTTAGGCAAGCATGTTCTTTTAGTTTCCTGTATGGTGGTAAATTGCTGAACCAAGTCACTTTTATATTCTTTCTTTGTTCCCAGGGTCAGACATGTGGGAGAAACATATTTTATATGGTTGAGTAAAATAACTTGATTTACATAAGATAGAAAGTAACCTAACATTGATCTCAAACACGTAGAAAGTAATTTATGTTAATATCTGGTTATGTAGAAAGTAACTTACCTATTAATTTATAATAGCAGGAAGTAACTAGCCCCTGCTTTTTAAACACACATTATGTAACTAACCATTTATTTACATGGTATAGGAAGTCATTCAACAAGTTTCCTCCACATTTTATGGCATTTTGAAGTTGTTGCATCCAAGTCAGGACCAAGGCATATTTTTAGAGGGCCACCATAGGTATGTCACAATCAAATTACCTCTCCAATTGTGATCTATTTGATTATTCTATGTTGATAATTCTAGCTTTTCAGCTGTTAGCTGAAATAGAATTACCATACTATGATTCTCATAGAATGTTGTGCTTGATGTTTTATCGTGCTTACTTTTATTCGATGTTTTCTAATTAGCATGCTTTAAAGTTACAAAACTTAAAAAAATTATGCTAGCAGTAGCTCTGGTGTTTTTTTAGTGGGTGCTGAGTTGCATAAGCCTTTAATTGGGGTAACAAAATCCAACAGTGCTGGTATGTGGTATGTGAAGTGAGATGTTTACTCACTTTGTATAACTTAATTCCTAGTTTGGTTACTCCCTGAGCGCATGCAAGTCTTAGCACCTATCTTTTTTAGCTCATTCTTTTGCAAATTTTTATTTTTCAAAAACCTGTTATGATACAATTACCCTACTTTCACATATTCCAAGGTGCATTTAAGTCAGTGACAGCTCATATTTGAGTGTGTGTGGCAGTGTCTGCATATTCACAGGTATACAACCATGCACATCTTTTTTATCATTTTTATAATGATTTAGTTAACTTGTCACTGATTTGAAACACATAAAAATTGAGCAGGCTCCTATCTGATAAACACAAAGAAGTAACTGCCCTGAATTTTGAACATCCAGTAAGTAACTAATCCTATATTTATATTACATAGAAAGTAACTTGCGCTATCTTCAATCACATAAGAAGTAACTAGCTATTTATTTAGATGGGACAGAAAGTTACAATGCAACAAAAAACGCATATGTTGTCCTACACTCTCAAACAGAGATGCTGTGCATGAAGAAAATCAACAACACACCTCATTGAAAAGGAACTTCATAATCGCATTGAAGTGAATAGTTATTCAGGTACTTACTTTTCCATATTTAACAACTCGAAATGACGGCCAACCTTGGCCATGCCCCTTGTTCTCTGCCAATCTTCCAGTACCCAGTAGCATTCACCATTGTTTAGTACCAGTTTGGAACAGAGCATGCAGCACGACAGTCAGCAGCATAGCATAGGATCTTCCCTTTTATACAAGACACAAACGCTTTATGCTATGGATATTTAATGCATGTGTGCATAGTTAAAATTAGTCACCATACAATTCCTGCCTCTGCCACTGGCTCAACTCACATAGAAACAACTCGAAATTGTGTTGTTTTTAATGTTTAACAAGATCAGCCTTAGGTGCCTTGCTGTTATTGTGGAATGGTCCAGCTGATGCAAGTATCATTTTTTAGAAAAACAATGTGCAGCTTAGGTGTGAATATGCATGGCTGCTTTTTACATAGATGCAAGTCACTTCTTGCAACTGCACATATACCTTCTGCATGGATGCAAGTTACCTTTCCTTATCCATTGGAAGCCATTGACTTACTTATGTTTTTTAATTTTTCTTTTCCACCTGCATTCAGTGCTGACTGGGAATGGGTTTGGTGGAGGCAGGAATTTTGCATGTTGAGTTTTGACAGTTGGCAAGTGCCTTTGTGGTGTAATCTTGTTACTTTATTCTGGAAAGTGAGGCATGCCAGACTTCTAATTGAGAATGCATTGGAAGGGTAAATGCTCTTTGCCATCAACATCCTTCATAATGATGAAAAGAATTGCATTGCTAAATAATGCTCACAATGGCTTTCGTTTTTTTTAAAAAAAAGAAAGTACCGAGAAAGAACCTTAGACCATTGTTTTCTGTGCTACAGCAACCAAGTGTTCATGAATTATTGTTGGATAATATGGCTGCAACCCAAGTTTATGGTCATTTTCACTTACAAGTCTTTACCGTCTTTTAAAAAGCACTAGAATTTTGTTAAAGCCTGTATCTAAATGTTACTGGTTACTTATTGCAACGGTACTTTTTCTTACTTATATTGAATACAAATTACTTTCTGTTATGCCTTTCAAATCGCAAAGTTACTTTTTACAGCCTTTTGAAATGATTTTCTTAGTTTTTCTCCTTTTTGTCTTACGTCAGATACATAAACAAATTTGAGGCCTAGGAGAAGGAGAGGGAAGGACGGATGACCTTTATGCAGCTCTCAATTTTACTTGTTCAAAATGTAAATGGGCAAAAACAAAATGTGCACCTAGTGTTATGAGGTTGTTCACCCAGAAGTGATTCTTGGATGCACATGTTATTATCCATATTATTTCATCTGATTCTCCCTTTCTATGTCCGGATGTAGCAGTTTATTTGATCTGATCCTATTTACTACTTTTTTATTGTTGCATTTTTACCTCTTAGTCTGGGTCTTTGTTACATTTTTCATTGAATCCCAGCCCAAATTTCTCTTCCGCCCTCCTTGGCTTCCGTCGATGCGCGCTCCCGCGCCTGTTTTGGTGCGATTTGCATGCATGTGCGGGCAGCTAAGGATAATATATTAGTAGTAGTCAGCTCCTTCCCTTTTTGTTGCCGTGCAAACTTAGGATTTCTATATAGGGTAACTAGTTGGGGGCTCTCCAGATAGTGTTATTTGGAGAGGGCTCTCCATATAGTCATATCCAAATATAAAATATGAATAGCATTTAAGTCGTTAAATTTAGAAATGTAAAAATTATATAAATAGATTAATCTTCAAAATTACTTTAAAAATATGCATATATAAATTTTTTAAAAAATATTTTATAGAAAAGAGAAGTCAAAGTTATGTTTTGATGACGGTGTCGCTATCCTAAACGACATCTTTACCAAACCGGAGCAGTACATAGAAGTTTCACGCACGGCTGGTTTCGCTTCTTTATTTACGCTCCCTGTTATTATGCACTTAGTTGAACATCCTTTACAAGTATTTTAGATATCCAATTTTCAGTCTACAAAGTGTTCTCGTTGCTGCAGCAACCAAACAATCTCAAACAAATGTTGTGAGCTTTGGTGTGGCTCGGTGAGCAGCAAAAGTCTAATTAATTACTTGTTGACTCTGATCTTTCCAGAAAAGCTTAACTGAAGCAGGAGGGTTGAAGTATAAACAGAGAAAAGCAACTTTGTAAAGTGACAGCAACAGTATGGCTAAGCTGTTAATCCTTGATCCAAACATTGGTGAGCGCACCCTTCTTCTTGTATCAAGCATACGATATTCTCGTTTAAAAACACATTATACTATCGGGATAACTAAAAAAGATGTAAGATGGTGAGATAGTACTAAGACACCATTTGCCATTCTGGTGGGGCTTTAGTTTATCTCGTTTAGTGAAGCTAGGGTGGTAATCCCAGAAAACTCTTGGAATGAAGGACCATTTTTCTTAGTAGTACGGGCCACTTGTCGCGGGGAAACTGGGCCTGATCAAGGTATTTACGGCCCACCCCATCATGGAACATGTGGGCCAGAAAGTAGCCCAGAAGCAAAGCACGAGGTTCTGACTTTTTTTTTGGAAGGGAAGAGGTTCCGACTTTTTGAGAGGGGCACCAAATCACAAAGGAATTCCAATTTCCAACCACAAACGCTCCGCGGCCTGCTGCTGCCGACGCTCTCCTCCTCCTCGTCCATTTCGTTCTCTTATCCGGAACAGACGACTTGTACTACCACCCAGCTAGTACGTACGATGCTCCCTCCAGTAACGAAACGGGCTTGCTAGCGCCCGGACGTCCGACGGGGCTAAAAAAATCGGACGGTATTGTAGCAGGAAAAAATCCCGCCGCAACATGGGTATGATGTTGCATGTAACATGTAAAATTTTTTGCAACATACAAAAATAATATATGCAACATCATAGAACAATATCTGAAACAAAGAAAGCCACCGGTTGCAACATTGGGGACCCCTACAGAAACAGACGCCATCGGATATCATCCAGTTGCTACGGAAGTTGAGTAAAAATTCCCACCGCACGCCATTCATATATAAACATTCAATCGAATTTCATATGAAACATCCAATCAAACTTCGTGCAACATCAAAACAAGGCTATTGCAACATCAAAATTATACAACTGCAACATTAAGCGCCGGCGCCCGCGGAGGATGGCCGGTGCGCCACCCCCTCCCCTACCTCGTGCCAGCGACGGATCCGCCGTATCCATGGCTGGCTTAGGCCAACGGCATCAGGAGAAGTTGGGTGCGGCAGCCCATGGCCCTCCCCCTTCCTCCTCCGACATGCATCCATGGCGGGGACGCGGGGCGGCGGAGGCGCGGGAGCGAGAGAAAGCTGAGACATGAAATGCGGTTTTTTTTGGAAAACGGTGATACAGAAGTTTAATAGGAAGAGGCGTCCGCGTGAATGGTGGGAGGCGTCCGATGCGTCGGACGTCCTGTTTATAGCATTATCGATAACGAAAAGCTAGTACGACGCATCTTTTGGGAAAAAAAAACAGCTAGTAGTACGACGATGCCCTCCTCCTGATCGAGTCCTGACCTCCTCTGAGGAAAATAAGCTAGCTACTCCTACTACTGATGATGAACCCGGGCCGTCGACCGTGAACCTGAAGCTCGATCATGGAGTAGTTAGCTTGGGCTGTAGGAGTGTACCGCGATCATTTCGCTATTATTCTCCCGGGCTCGTGCACGCAACCAACGTTGTTAGTCTCACGTTTCTGCTTTTCTGAGGGTTTGGTACGGCGACGGGGGCCGCCGCCGTGACCGCGCAGCCCCTGCTTTTTGTACGCCCACACCACACACAGACACGGCGTCCACGCCGGATCGGAGCGGCCGGCGGCGCCCGTGATCGGCGTCGTCGTCGGGTACGGCGCGCGGGGTGGGTTGAGCGAAGCGAAACCGCGCCTGGTTTGCGGCCGGTACGCGTCCGGGACGACGGCGACGTCATGGGAGGGGACAAAAATATAATTACAGGGCGCAACTTGGCGATAAACTAGGGCGGGTTGCAGGTGCCGCGGGCTCCGATCCTCGCCAGGTTCATGCACCCAGCTAGCAGCTATCGGCCGGGCATCTTTTTCTGTGCTGGAGGGCGCCGCAGAACGGCGTGCGCGCGCGCGTCGATCTGGTGCATTACATTACATTACAACTAGGATGCTGCACTGCGACGATTACGACGACTGGATCCCCAGCGCGCAGGCCGCGCAGAGATGAAAAGGACTCTGTCCGATCCACATGCGCCACCACGTCCCTTTCGCTTCGCTGTGCATACTACATATGCATGTACATCGGATTAGGCTCGATTCCGTCTAACGATCGAGTTGATGATGTTGGTGTGTGCCGACTAGGTATGTCCATATATCTATCTACGTACCGTCGAAGCTAGACGGTCATATCGAGAGCGCATATATACGTTTCATCGTAAGCCGTGGGTACGAATGAACGGCGGCCGTGACATGACACCGTGCGAGGCCTTTCGTACGTGTTTTATCATCATCATCAAGAGTACAAAACTATGGCCTGCTCTATGGTACGTAGAAGCAGCTAGCGAAAACCATGGCATGGCAGGTTTTCAATTTTTTTTTTCTTTCGTGGGGTGGGTGGGCATCTGAACATGAGGACCACAGACCGGCGGAATCCGCCGAGCGGCCACAGCCTTCGATCTCCAGCTCAGGTACACCGGCCAGCCTGGCATTCATATCCCGGATGATCCATCCAACGTGGCTTGGACCGGATGCCACGGGGGATGCATGGCCGAGTTGTCAGAATGTGCTCTCCTCCGGCGGTTGGTTGCAAATTCAGCGTGCAGTGCAGTGAGTAGACACACCCACACCCTCTGCCTGGTTTGGTTGGTCGATCCCTTGCTGCCGTTGAACCAGACCAACCACCTATCGTATCTCATGAGCGAGCCGGCCGGCAATGCAATGCAACCTTTATTTGTGGGGGCAGCCGGGCAGAGGGCAGGGCAGAGGTCAGGCATGAAAGAGGCATTTGCATTTCCCTTCCCTCTTCGGGCAACCCAGCGAAGAGCTGGCCGGCTGAGACCCCACGAGATGCCCCCCCGGTGTTTCCACTTGCAGCATGCACCTACCCTATGGGCCCCATAGCTACGCGGGCGGTCCCCGCGGCCCGGCACCCCGCCGCACGCCCCGAGAACCAATCGCGGCCTCCCCCCGCTCTTTTAAGCCCGCCCGCCCACCACCACTCCCCGCTCCGGCGGGGCCGACGCGGCGGCGGAGAGGCAGCAGGACGGGTCCATGGACATGCTGGCGCGCCACAGCAGCTCGCCGGCCGGCTTCTTCTCCAACCTCGTGGTGGACAACGGTGAGCCAATAATCACAGCATATATAGCACTGCGCCGCTGATTGCTAGTAACGCAGATACACTGTTGGCTATCGCCTGCATATGCTCAATTTCAATCGCCTTCTCTCCCAAATGCCTCTCTCTCTATTTCATTTCCATTTTCCTGCATTTCCATCCTGTCCCAGACTCGCAGCTATTCATCCCAATTTCATTATAGCGGAAAAAAACAAACTTTGTTTTAATTTAACCATGCATATTAGCAATTGGGGCCGGGCACAGTAAATTTCCGCCACGCCATAAATACAATCCTGCATCATTTCTGTCAGGAAAAACTATAGGAATGAAACCAGCAATGGCTAATGCCTATACGCAATATATGGCTCTCTCCATTGGCCGTAGGCCTACGGGTCAAGGCTGGATTAATTTTCATTATCTAAAAATAATATGGCTCTCTCCATTCATCCACGAAATCTCCTTTCGGGAGCAATGTTTTTGCGAATTTATCCCTGCGCCCTGAGGAAAACGAAGCATCTGGTTGCAGCCAGCGCCGTCTAGTTGCTTTGATTTCGATAGGCGCCGCAAAGGAAATCTTCTAGTGCACCGGCCACTAGCTCACCCATCAGCTGCTGCAACTTGTTCCGTGTCGTGCACTGATAAACTTTACCTGCCGGTTTTGGCTGATTAAAGTAGGGGCAGGTACAGAAATTTTGCTACATGAGGCCAAGCCGGTTTTGCATAAACACATATATGCGCGGCTTTTTGCTGGCTGCTGCCTCAATCCGTTGCCAACTTGCCATTCCCCATGGGGAGAGCAGCGGGCATCATCTTCTACAGTTTCAATTTGTCATTTTGTTACTTTCAATTTGTCCTGACTCCCGCATTTAATTAGGATGCCTCAATTTTTGGCCACATAGTAGTGTGGTTAATATGATGATTAGCTATTATTCAGCATAAAATTACGGACCCTTATCTACCAAAAAGTAGAACATGGTTTGTGATAAATCTCAAATTCCATATGGGAATAATAGGAAAAAATGAGGCCTTTTCTTCCTCATGTCATATACATATGGTTTCTCCGGTATAGACCCTACTAAAAACTTGCTAGGTGATGGAAAACTAAGGAGGTGGTAGATCAGAGCGGCGGGTATCCCTAATAGGGTCTCCTCGATAGTGAAATGTGGGGGCCGGTATTTTAAAAGCCACACTTTTATTCTTTTTACATGTACTTTTGTATTCATATGTCCGTGGTATGTCTCATTTTATAATTCTAGTATTCTACTTGCTAATATTAATTAGTTTTTGTTTGCCACTTGCATAGTATGCTGATGTGTTTTGCTTCCTTACCTTTCATTTATCCATTCATTAATTAATTTGGGTCAGTTACAAAGTCATTATGCTTGTATAGTCTATCATTTGCCAGAGAACACTACAAACATATATATTTGTGGTACGACCTAGCTGAGAGGAACATGAGTTGGTCGAGGTTAACCCATCTTATGCTCGCTAGTTTTTCTCTCCCTCTACTAGAGCATAAGAAACCCCATTCATTTGTTGAATTTATCTGGAGTCAAAGCATGTATATAAGTAGTAGGTTCCGCCAACCTACCACAACTTTGTCCAAATTAATGCCTATACTATAATATTTATTTCATCCGGTTGTTACTCAACTACCTATTTCATATTTAACATATGCATGACAAGGAACTATTGAAGTAAACATCCTTAACTAGAGTACTATATATAGAAACCATAAATTTGAATATATATATATATATATATATATATCTGTCTCTTATACACATCTTGTTAATGTGATCGCCTTTATTTAGTTTGGATGGATAAGAAAACCATCTCTCTGCCATTATTTCTTTCCTCAACATATTGCATTATCACATTTAGATTATTCTATGATTAGTCGACCATTGCACTAAAGTACACTTGTCAAATATGGTCAAAGACAATAATTTCTCCTCTCATATTTTTCAGATCAGTGCTACTACTTTTCCATAAAAAATAGAACACTTACTTGGAAAATCACGCAAATCTAAATCATGAAGAATGTTTGATGCAAAATCTTAAGGCTTATCTGTGATATAGATTTTGTTCTCTACGAGTATATAGTCGAAAAAGGAATTTGTTCTCTGTAAAGAGAAATATTGTGTTTCCCAAAGTTCATTATCTCTTAGCTAAAGTAAGAGACGATCCATATAACATATTTCCTAATGTTAGATGTCTTTATATAACATATATATTTCCTTAATGTTAGATAGATGTCTTTATACCACACCATACAACCCTTTGTGTGCACAAATCTTTCTAAATAAATCTCTAGCAGATGGTGACTTAGCGAAAAGATCGACAACCTCTATTTTCTCTTTAATGACCAATGTGACAATGCTATCCATGAGACGGGCAAAGGCAAGTAAACCGCATCTCATGGCCAACAAGGACACTTCATTCAAACTGGTCAGCTCTACACGAGTGGGCCCCACATGGCAGGTTGGCTTGCTACTGGTATTTCTCGAGAGGCGTACTCAAGGAAAGAGTCTAGATTGTCCACTTGTAAAATTATGAGTCATACTTACTAATTAATGGGTCGTAATTAGCGCCTCAAACCCTAACCAAGACACGCCGGCAACTTGCCTTAATCAAAGGCAGGACCAGGACCACATTGGCACGCCCACTTGGCTGCGGTGGGCCCGGCGCTGTCTCCGGTCCAGGTTCAGCTGACGGCTCCACCGTGACGTCACGGCCGTTTTGCTAAAAATAGTAACCTAGATGCAACTTGCAAAGTGGCTTGGCGCTTTTGCGGTCCTAACGTCCACGGCTGACGCACGTGCCCTCGCGAGCTTCTTTATTGGCCCAGCGACTCCAATTATGTTTTGATCTCCCTGTGTTTAATTTGAAGATAACGAGATTCTCCATGATCATGAGCAGAAAGTAATCAAGTTATATGGAGTTTGTATAAAAGAGAGAACTCGTATGACTTCACGAAAAAGTTTGGAATGACAAATTCAGACCACTTTCCTGCTTGGAGTATGTCAGAAACAAATTAGAAGTTCTTGGCGAAGTACGGAATTATTGCAATTTCATATAATTTATACTCTTTTCGTTTCAAAATACAGGTTGTTTTGACTTTTCAGATACGCAGGTTTTGCTATAAATAAATCTAGACATAATGTATACATAGAGACATAGAAAACCTATGAATTTAGAAAAGTCAAAACGATCTATACTTTGGAACAGATGTAGTATAATAATACTAAATTATCATCAGTAAGATTCTTAACGGCATTATATTGTTTATTTATACTACTCGCTAGTTGCATTACCACCTTTCTGTCGGTTTTGTTAATGATACCACTGGTTCAGAGTTCATGCCACTACTAAATCCACCACTATTGCCTAGAGTTTAATCAGAGTGGCCGACGGTGACTAGTTGTTTTATGTTGTAACCGTTGCCTGGTCGTTTTTTCCTCGTCGGTGATAGTTGGACGGGGATTCTACTCTTTTACTCTCAGCAAAGCCTCCGATTAGGCTTAACTACCTTCGGCCATTAGCAAAAAATAATAGTGAATACAAAGCCCCGTCGGACACTTGCTTAAGTTCACTCGGCAAATGTTGCAAATCGTGTGCATTAACATTTTGGCAATTTGGCCATTTTTAAACTTGGCTGATGGTTATAAACTATACGCAGGGTATCCGAGCTCAAAAGCCGGAGGCAGCGGTAGCGCCGAAGCCCATCACCCGTCCACGGCCAGCGGCAGCGGCAGGAAGATGAAGCCGTCGTCCCAGCTCAACTTCACCCGGCCGCAGCAGGGCGGCGCCGCGAGCCACCTCTCGCAGATCTCCGAGGACGGCGCCTTCCCTTCCGGCCTGGTTGGTGACCGCGCCGGCCACTCCGGCGAGGGCAGTGGCGGTGCCACCGCGGCGCGCTCTTTCTCCGGCGGGTTCTCCATCGTCGGGCCGTGGGAGGAGTCCAGGGACATCATTGCCACACTCGGCGCGTACGACTCTCAGGTACGTACGGCGGTTACACTTACACATACCGTGCAACTATATACTATCTGAGCGCGAGTTCTTTGACGGCGCGTCATACTGCCTTAAAAAAAGACTAGTAAAGATCGAAGGATTACTATGTAAAGATCGGACGGCCAGATTAATTGTATACTACTGTAATTGTGTTTAGTAGTATATGTAGTATGAACTAAGTAGTATAGGTAGTATAAGGGTACTATGGAAAAAATAAAATGGAAGATTTATAATTTTGACATATCTTTAAGTTTAGAATGGCACATATGTAATTATGGCATATCTTTAATTTTTCTTTTATTGTTTCTGTCTCTCCTACTTTACTTTATTTTCATTTGTATCCTTTCATTTCATTTCAGTCACAGGCGTTCGTCACTTTGTCCGTGTGGAATTTTTTTATGTTGCCATAATACCCCTGCTAATATCTAGTATGGCGCACCGTAAAAGACCTATTGAGCGTTGCCATGGCAAATGCACTATTTTTTTTGATATACTGCAAATGAACTATATTGGAATTGGAGTACAGAGTACTTCAGCTCTTGTTCATGCATGAAACCTAGCTGCACAAATAAATGGGCATGTATTGAGCTTAATAATTTGCATGCCAGTGAGTGATCCGTAGTTGTTCTTCTGTGTGATGCGTCGTCTGTGCATATATATGCAGTATGGCGGGGCCATGGCGGGCACGGCCCTGGAGATGGCTGGCATGGACAGGTACATGCAGCTGCAGCAAGACCAGGTGCCGTTCAAAGTGCGCGCCAAGCGCGGGTGCGCCACGCACCCCAGGAGCATCGCCGAGAGGGAGAGGAGGACAAGGATCAGCGAGAAGCTGAGGAAGCTGCAGGAGCTAGTGCCTAACATGGACAAGGTAACCTCGAGCCGATCTACGACTACGACAGCGCTGCTATAGCTAGCATGGTTTCTGCATCCATGATCTCGTCGTGCAAAGTTCTCCAATGCATAGGTGTTTTGTTTAATTTGTTTATATCTGCATGAGGCAATAATGCAACTAGTAACATACAAGTACTGATGGTGATAGAAAATCTAACTGATGAAGTGATCGATCTTGCCTATTTTGTGCAACAGCAAACGAGCACTGCCGACATGTTGGACCTTGCAGTTGAGCACATCAAGGGCCTGCAGAGCGAACTGCAGGTATGTCTATTTATCCAACTTTTCGGTTGATCACAAGCGGGCATTCTAAACAGCGCACTATAGTAGATATATCTGCCTATACCTATACCTTGTGCGGACCTTAATTATATTCACGCGAAAGGCAATTTAGTAATTTGATCCGTGAGGTGTTAGGCTAATCCAATAGGAGGATTTTGTATAGATGTGTCACAAGCAAGAAAATATAAATTGATGTTTGAAACCACTCTGCCAATGCATAATTTAACGTTGTTTCATATACACAATGTAGCACTTAATTTCAGGGTCTAAAGTTGGTATATGTGTCAAAGGAGTTTCATCTAGATAAAACTGATCTTAAATTTTATACCACGTCACAGATTAACTGACATGGCAAGTAAAACTGTTAAAACGAGCACTGGAATGGTCTTACTGAACTTTATTTCTCCTGTCTGCAGGCTCTGAAACACGAGCAGGAGAATTGCACCTGCTGCAGAAAGCGCTGACGATTTATTTATATAACAGGGGACCGAGAAACAGAAGGTTCCAATTGATCCATAGCAGATGATTATTTTTATAAAAAAAACATCCATAGCAGGTGACGCCTTTCTTGAGAGTTGAGAGCAATTAATGTACATGGATGAAGCTGATTAACATCTTCATCGATAGATTCTCTGTTGAGAGTCCTAAATTTTAGTTAGCACATGGGAGTGTCAATATATGGAGCATGCATATGTCAGATGTTTGCATGTGCAATTGTGCATGGATGGATGGCGGAGGTCCGCCGACCGTTTCCAAGTCACAACCCATATACACCACCAATCAGGCATCGTGGTCAACTAGGCAGTGGTTCTGTTCTGATAATTTTATTGTTTTTGTGTGTTTCTGATTGATCTTTAACCTGATATTAGATCCTTTTTGGTGTACCTGGAAACATTTTTGCTATCATAAGTCACCTGATTTTGTTTCCTCATAAAGAGCAAATCACTTCTGTCTATGGCCATTGATTTTGTATATACATCAAAATGTGATGTTTGACTGAACATTGATCCAATGGATGAATAATGTGACGTATTATGCATTGGCGAAAATAATTTGCCTATCTGTTTCAGAAACTGGGAAGTCTGTTGAGAACTAAACTAAACTTAATTACTTTTCGATTATGAATATATAGCGAAACAACAGCAGACACTTCCATCTTGAAATTGCATGATGCGCTGAACTTGAAGATCCGTTTGTTTGAACTGGCCGGGGAGTCTATAGCCGATCGTCTGCATGCTCATGTGCTGGTATTCTGAATCCGTGCGCTGGCGTAATTGTGGCGTTTGTGGATAAGATTATTGGCGATTGTCTATAGTTGGAAAGTTCTCTACACCTCTCAGATCCTTCTGCGGCCGCATATGGCAGCAAGTTGTGCCACATGCGGATTGCGATTTGGCATGTCATATTCTACGGATCGAAGCTGCCATCGGACATTGATGTGCATACAGATCCCATGACTGCTTCATCGATCACAGTGTAATTACTTGCAATATGCAGAAATATCAGCACAATCTTATTGCCACGTATACCTTGAATGACATTGGCATGATCTCAAGAAGCTTCTTCTAATCTGCGTATGCTTCATTGGCATGATGCTTCTAACCTGCGGTCGCCCCCTATTTCGTATTTCTAATTTATTTTCTGAATAGATGTACACGCTACAAAATGTGTAGGGTTGATGTACTCTACGTGAATACGTATACTGTAGTGCTCAGTTACAGCATGCATTGCATGTTTCACTTTACAAAATAAAACTACAGAGGCTAGACTACAGCCCTTACTCCTCAGCAGGAGGGTCCACCCATCGGCCATGGTCCTTGATCAGCTGGATCAAGGCGTCGGTGGCGCCTTCCATGGCAATGCCACGCTGCACAACGCTCTGCAGAAAGAAAGATGCACTGTGTTAGCGGGGAGGCCGGGAACCAGCAGCTTCAAGACCCATGAATGCAGGTGGGAAAGAGCATTTTTCATGCTACCACATGTTCATAACCGCGCGCGTTTACTACTCCAGGCTCTATTTCTGAGACCCACGAACAAGCAATAATGCACGACTGCTGCTCAACAACATAGTAAAACTTTCCATTTGGTATATATGATTTTGGCATCCGAGCAATGGAGTGGTTACCTTGCCAACGTAAAGATCGATCTTTCCTGGAGCGCCTCCAACATATCCGAAATCAGCGTCGGCCATCTCTCCTGGCCCGTTGACAATGCAACCCATGATGGCGATCTGCCAGGCAAATACGTTGATCAGTATATTTGATACGTAGAAAAGAAGGAAACACATACACAGTTGATCAGGCCACATATTTGCATCAGAGAGCTTACCGAGACGCCAGGCAGATGAGAGGTCTTTTCCCTAATCTCAGCACTGATTTCCTGAAGGTCAAAGAGAGTTCGCCCACACGAAGGACAAGACACGTATTCCTGCAACATTCATTAACACTCAGAAATCACATTGGCAAAATCTATGGAACAACAACAGTTTTTTTTTGTATGGCTGGGGTTTTTTTTCCTGTATGCTATACTCAGGAGAGTGCTGTTGCTTTTTCAGTAACAATTCTCCAGAAGTAGCCATGTTAGTAAACAAAAAATACATCAACTTACAGTTTTTGTGTTGCGCATTCTGCAACCCTGAAGCAAGTTGAAAGATGTGTCCCTCAGGAACTCAAATTCCTGGTCAGCAGCTTCAAGAAGAACACCATCACCAAGACCATCGACCAGGAGAGCACCAACGTTGGCCCCAGCACCAATGACAAGATCATCTCTGCAGTTAATTGGATTAGAATAAGCACAAGAACACCAAGTTCCAAAAATTCCAGAAGGGTGGGGGTAGGAGTGTTGACAATCACCTGTCAATGGTTTTTGGGAATTCTATGTGATGGATTACAGGAAAGTTCAAGCCATTGGTCTGCAAGTACTCGAATAACCTACAAAACATGAAAAGTTATAGGATAAAGTAATCAGAACGAATAAAAAATCTTGCTTAGGGAAAACAGTGTTGTTAAGCATGTATGCAAGACAAATAAATAATTCAATAATCAGATTCATTGAATACATTGACCCATGTGTTTACTTACCTCCTAGCAGCATGTACTCTGCCAGTCTTCTCCTCACCATACGGAATGCTATGTAGCAGCATTGTTATATCATTAACACCCTTCAGGATATCTAGCTGCTCGGGCGATTCATCTCCACGAAGCGTGACAGCAAGTCTTGTGCCTACACAAACCAAGAAAGGACAAAGCCTGGTGAAACTAGGCAAAGAAGATATTAAATACTCCAAAATCGAGAAAAGAATCACATAAGACAATATAATAGTTAATTCAAATCAATACCTTCTGGCAAAAGTTTGTGAGCACCACTTGACAGTTCGTCAAGGTTGACAAGCGCAATTGCATGTGGGAGTGGCTTTGTCAACTGCTCAGATAATGGGGTCAACACGCCCATGCTGATGTCAACTAATCTTTTAAGTGTAAGCCTCTGTATACATTGACAAAATTATAGCAGCCAACTAAGAAAGGGAATAGAAGTTAGGCGCTTGCGATGGGGATAAACAAATGTATGTGTAACTCACAGCTTCAGCATCTTCTACAGGGGGGAGCTCCCTCAAAAGAATGGAATCTACAGTAGCAAGGTCCTGACGGTCATAGAAGAAATGAATCAGTTTAAACTCAAGTACCATAAAAAATAGTTGTGTGCTGGCACATTAAAACATAGATCAAACCTTGAAAGGCATGCCAACCACAAGCTTCGCTGCAAGAGACCTGTAAAAGAGCTCAGGAGCCTGGCAAATGAAAGGAGCATTCATCATTACAGAGCACATTTATGATTCATCTAATGGCCCGACCGTTAAGTGTGGTTCTAACGACCTATTGTCAATATATAAACGCCTGGAAAACAACAAATGTACTACTGAATAGTTACTCCGAATGGATTATAAGAGTCGAATTTTTCGGTAGTGAAATTTATTCTGGTGTATACATATTGCAAAAATTCCAAAAAGAAGAGTAGGAAAGATGAAGTTTGCCTTCAACTGATCCAAGGAAACTGACATCAGTACAGAGCCATCACGATGCAGGACATTTCTGTAATCAACTTCCTCACCCTGTGATAAGAACAATTGATGAGAAATCAAGCACTATTAGTTTTTATCATCAAACTATGGAATTATTGATTTAACCAACCTCCTTCTGCAGAGGCAATTGACCACTCCTACGCTGGAAATCAAAATAATGCCTGTGCTTTTCTTCAAACGGGGCCTGAGAAAACAAGATAAATAGCAAAAAAAAGGAGATATTTAAGGAAAAGCACAACTATTAAGTACCCAAACTTGTGACAGAATAAGTGGAAAGTACGTGAAGTGAAAGGGCATTACCACCCCGATTCCAAGGTTTGCGGCCCGTGTCCCAAGATTTGCCAATCTTTGGCAAGGATCGATCTCTTCTTCTGGTGGTTCTGTGAGGGAGACGCGGATTGTGTCACCCAAGCCATCCTGTAATAAAACAGACACAAGATATAGTCCACTTCTTAAATCAAGGGAATCAGTTTCATGCACAAATCAAAGTTCCACAATATGGAACTCATATTTTTCTCTAGTCAGCTATTTGATTTTAGGCTTTTACATGCTTTGGAATCATAATGACAATCATGCTATGGAGTTAAATGACAAAAAAATCGTCAAAATATTCATTTTCACAGCTTCCAATTATTAGGTCCAAGAAAATGAAGATATTCTTCATCCTGAGAAGAGGCTACCATTTCCATGATGTTCTTTAATTTCCAGAGTACTCATATGAAAGAGATTTAATTCCATACAACAGAATTAAGTAGTAAAGCAATTACCATTAGAAGTGTTCCAATGCCAATAGCAGACTTCATCCTTCCATCTTCACCCTCTCCAGCTTCTGTAACACCCAAGTGCAAGGGATAATCCCATCCTAGGTTATACATTTCTGCAACAAGAAGGCGATATGCTTGGACCATGACAACAGGGTTACTAGCTTTCATTGAAAATACGAAGTTGTGGAAGTCCAACTTCCGACATATCCTAGCAAATTCCAAAGCAGACTCAACCTGCAATAGTATGCAGACAATGTCAAGCATCTATATCTGATGGTTAAATGTATCCTCACAAATGAGATAATCACCATTCCACGTGGAGAATCACCATAGTAACTCATTATGCGATCAGAGAGACTTCCATGATTTGTTCCTATGCGCATTGCTCTCCCATACTGCTTGCATTTCTCAACTAATGGAGAAAATACCTGAAATGATATTGAAGTGGCTCTGTAAGTAAGATAACCTGTCATATGTTCATATTAATTAAAACAAGACTAGGGGAGTGACAATTTTTCAACCTTCTCAATATGCTCAAGCTCTTTTTGGTAGTCACCGTCTGTATATTCCAGCTGCTCAAATTGAGCACGACGGTCAGCTGCAAGTACAATTCTCAGTATTTCACAAGGAAATAAGAAACATAAAAATACTAAAATCAGTGATGTCAAGATTTCACTCACCAAAATTTCCGGGGTTCACACGAATTTTGTCAAAGCATTCTGCCACTCTTAAAGCGACTGCAGGAGCAAAATGAATATCGGCCACTAGTGGAATGTTGTAACTGTACAAACACAATGAAAAATGTGAGGACCAATGCATGTAAACACGTTGAATGTGAGGAAAATGACAACTTACTTCTTCTGAACCAGGGTGTTCTTGATCTCAAAACAGGCATCGGCTTCCTTCTTACCCTGGACGGTTATTCTAACAATATCAGCTCCTTTATCTGCTATCCTCATCACCTGAAATGGTGCAAATTATATCTATTATTATTCGCCTATACACAAAACAGAAATTCTCGGAAAAATGGTGACTAATTCATTTCTAACATCCGTGTATAGAGTATACTAAGAACAGCCAACATGAATTTCAGATGGGATGCACCTCTTCAACGGTTTTGGCAACGTCCTTGGTATCTGAAGTTGTCATGGTCTGGATCCTTATGGGATGATCACTACCGAGTGGGACATTCCCCACCATTACAGTGCGAGTTTTTCTTCTCCTTGTCTGGTGTATAGATTCACAGTACTTTTGCCTGGGGACTAAAGACCAGAAGAAAAGGTGAGAAAATAGCGCATAGACTAAATCTGGGACAAATTCGTTGACCTGAAAAATACACAAATAAAAACGTGCAAGGACACTAGAGCATGCAAAGCATACCTAAAAGTGGGCTTCCTTCAGATGATGGCTCGAGCTCCATGGTATCTGAACCAGTACTAGAGCTCTTCGCCACGAGCACCCTGCCCCTCGAGGAGCCTGTCCTCATAGTGCCAACACGGAGAACAGACGAGACCTTCGCAAAGTCGACACTCCTGGTGAACCCGATGCTGCCATCGCGCACCCTGACATGTGGGAGAGGAGCTGGCGCCACGCCGGTGGCCATGGCCGTGTCCAAGCAGCAGGACCTCACCTAGGCAATTCTACAAACACCTGCGGGGCAAACAAACACAAGTGGTGAGGTGAGCGCTGGCCACTGACCCTGGTGACCTTTAACCGGCACAAGTGGAATATACCCCTATCGCTGGGTGAGCAAGAACAGGACAAATATGGTGTGGGCTACTAAACCTGGGCATTTAATAATTAGTTCACTGAAATTGACAACATGTTTTGCATAATAAACCGCGTAAAAACTTAACAAGCTCCAATCGAAGGGGCGTTTCAGGTGAACGAAACAAGGAAACGAACTAACTCGATGATGAAAATGGCATAGATCCTATCGGCAAACGAACGGGAGAAATGCTCTCCTCAAAACCTTCCTAATCCGATGAGGATTCTACAGAATTCGATCAAACTGCAACCTGACAAACCACCCGTGAGCGGGTACCTCAAATCCTTATCCTACAACTCACAAATCCGAATTCCCCAAACCAAATCAACGCAAACATCTAGAAAATCTGCTCCTGCAGCACCCAGCACTGGCTCAACTACCAACTGCAGGAGAGAATTCAGCCAAACCAAGCACGAATCCCGCGCCCAACCACATAGAAGCAGAACCAACGGGATCGGACATCGGAGGCACCATAGCAAGCATAGCGAATCTCACCAAACCTCACCGCTTCGTGTCGCGACGACACCTCCCCCGCTCGTCGCTCACTTTCGGCGACCACCACCGCCACCACGAACGCAGCGAAGCAGAGGAGTGCGCGAGTGTTTTTTTTCTTTTCTTTTCCTCCCCAAGCAGCCGCGCGAGGAGGTAGAGGGCTCGTGGTGGGTTTCTATGGGATTATCTCCAAGCCGCAGGGGCCACCCGGGAAGCCTCGTGCACCGGGTCTTGGTGAGCCGGTCAGGGCATGTCTCGCTGACTCTCCGGGCCCGGGAAGGCGTAGCTGGCCTTCAGGGCGCGGGTGCTTGTGGACTCGGTGCGGCGAGGCGCGGGGAGCGCGGACTCGGAGGTGTGGAAGTGGAGTTCCGGGCACAGCCCGCCATGATTTAATCGTGTCCGTCGCTTTCCCATGCGACACGAGTCGTGTTTATTTTATTTTCACGAAGGAAATTAGCAGGGCTTGCTGTTAGCCCGTTGCATGTATGAGCCAGGATAATTTTGTGACCGTTGTTGCTGCTTGCGGCAGAAGTCCACGAATGTTTTTGGAAGATGCAGATGGGATCTTGATCTTCGTTTTTTCCCCATCAATTTACTCTGCGCAATCTTTTACGTTCCTGGCTCGAATTTTCTTTAAAATCCAACCCTGAATTTTGATTCACGCCATGAACACATGTTTTGTTGCGTCACAGCGAGCAGCAGTAGTCAGCATGGCACTTCTGACTATACCCTGACGGCGAGAGAAAATGCGAGCTCCAGACACAAAGTACCCTCACGCTATCAGTCGTCAAGCCCACATGTTCTACTCAACAAGAACGTGCGCCTCTGGTCACCCATCGGCTCGCCTGTTCCCGCTATTTCCCCCCGGAAGATTCAGCGTGCGAGAGAGACAGAGAGTGTTGGAAGAACGGTCGCCTATGGCAGTGATGCAGCTGCCGGGCGGAGACCGGAAGCTGGCGAGTCCACACTCCACACCACATGTACTGACCTGAAACGGAGCTCAATGCACATTCTAGTCTTTCGATCCAAGTACCGAACACATGTGGGAGAAGTTTGCAACACATGTTTTGCACTTGGGACTTTGAGAGCAACAGGGCAAAGACTGTTCATATTCCATGAACATGAACTCCAATTTGGTCCTGCCATGTTGGTACCGGTAGAAGAGTGATGTTTTTTGTCGAGGCCTATTCAGATTTCAGGCTGTTCTTGCCTCCAAAAGAACACAAAAGAGGAGTGGAAGTTTTGGTCCGAAAACACAGTTTACATGCCGTCCAGGATGTAACTGTAGCTCCTCGATGTAATTATATATGATCAATAAAGTTTTCTTATCGCAAAAAAAAAAGACGAAGACAAGCTAGCTGGTACGTAGCTGCTAGCTCACAGAGAAGAACGATCGAGCTGCAGAACGTCAGGACTCAGACGGACACACGGTCACGCGGTGTGGGTGCGACTGCGAGAGGGTTTCCGAGTTGGGCTGTTCATTGGCCTCAGTAGCATGCAGCCCAGCACACTGATGTGGGCTCCGCCAACATTACGCGCCAGCAGGGCCAGAAACAGCGTGACTTATATAGCGCTCGCAAAAGTCCATGTTATAATGATTATGGCCCGTGCAACGGCCTGGCCCAGCGCAGTGGGCCGTCGCGGGCCCCACCCAAGTCGTGGAACACGATTGCACAAGTGTGTGAAGGCCCAGAGGCCGAAACCTTACCGGGAACGTGTGGCTCCTACTCATCGGCAATCCTATATAGCTTCCGAAATTTTTTTAGCTACCTAACTTTCGGTGTATAAGATTCGTGCGCTGATATCTGAACGGCGGAGAAAACGTGTGTGCATCAAAAGTGAAAAGGCTGTCAAGATACGGGCCAGTAATAGGATTCGGATACGTGTTTGGGTACCAGTGGAAGACGGAAGAAAACTAAACGAACTGCAATTTTCAATCGATCTTTTTTTAAAAAATATACATCCGATTTAAGATCCTTTTAAATCACGATATTTGTTTGAATTAATACTATCAAATGAGATCCAATATTATAAATTTTATTTTTTATATTTCAACATTTCAATGTAGTAATTCAACATTTATAATATATTACTCCAACATTTGTAATACACCATTTCAACATTTCTTTAAAATGTTTATTTTGTTTTTTCAAACTGTTGAATCTGTTTAACAACGATGTTGAATATGTTATTATCGGATTATAGTAGAAAAGAATAAAAATATAAGAAACATAAAAATAAAATATACTCACTGATTAATTTTTCTTCTCTGCTGATGATGGGGCTGCAACA
>OAMR01000528.1:601815-618104 GCA_900205405.1 Echinochloa crus-galli
GTTATAATGATTATGGCCCGTGCAACGGCCTGGCCCAGCGCAGTGGGCCGTCGCGGGCCCCACCCAAGTCGTGGAACACGATTGCACAAGTGTGTGAAGGCCCAGAGGCCGAAACCTTACCGGGAACGTGTGGCTCCTACTCATCGGCAATCCTATATAGCTTCCGAAATTTTTTTAGCTACCTAACTTTCGGTGTATAAGATTCGTGCGCTGATATCTGAACGGCGGAGAAAACGTGTGTGCATCAAAAGTGAAAAGGCTGTCAAGATACGGGCCAGTAATAGGATTCGGATACGTGTTTGGGTACCAGTGGAAGACGAAGAAAACTAAACGAACTGCAATTTTCAATCGATCTTTTTTTAAAAAATATACATCCGATTTAAGATCCTTTTAAATCACGATATTTGTTTGAATTAATACTATCAAATGAGATCCAAGTTATTATAAATTTTATTTTTTATATTTCAACATTTCAATGTAGTAATTCAACATTTATAATATATTACTCCAACATTTGTAATACACCATTTCAACATTTCTTTAAAATGTTTATTTTGTTTTTTCAAACTGTTGAATCTGTTTAACAACGATGTTGAATATGTTATTATCGGATTATAGTAGAAAAGAATAAAAATATAAGAAACATAAAAATAAAATATACTCACTGATTAATTTTTCTTCTCTGCTGATGATGGGGCTGCAACAGATTATTTTTTTTTCACTATGCATCGTTGACTCGCTAATGTGTGCTCTGTGCTGTGTTGTTCGTGGTGGGAGGACGAGGGGGACGCGGACGAGAAAGAAGAGCTGTCTTTCATGGGCTTTGGTGGGCCCGAAGCTAGCATCCTTATCTAGCTTTCGTGCGCCACATAGGGACACCCACTACTCATCCTCATCAAAGCTTTGTAGCTGATTCTCAAAAAAAAATCAAAGCTTTGTAGCTTGTACTCAAAAAAAAAAAATCAAAGCTCTGTAGCTCACGAATTTCTATTTCAAGCATTTTGAGATATAAAGTCATTGCACTTTGAATTGAGATTTTGTAGCACATAAAATTTACTCTTTTTTTTTCATTGTTGTCAAAATATCTCCTGCAAGGCTGCAACAATATACAGAGGAAGCGCGAGTCACTCGTATAACCAGTAATATTAAAACTTTAACTAATCCATTTATTAAGCTAGCCAGTTATATAAATATACTTCACTAAAAAACGGGAAGAGTAGTAACAGAAGTTGAACACCGAATCCGCAAAACCAACTAACTAGACTCTAACGAATGACGCCTGCTGATTCTTCACGTCCGCGTGAACTCTACCGGCGCTGGCGACGCGAATCCCTTGTGGTAGAGCAAGTCAGTCATCACTCTGTTCGCACGCTGCGTCAGGTGCACGCCGTCCCAGCTGATGCTTTCCTCCGGCCTCGCGCACACCGTCGCTCCCGGCGCGCCGAACATCCATTCCATGTCGAAGTTGTACGCGCCGCCGCCGGCTCCGCAGCACGCCTTGGTCACGGCCCCCTCGTCGAACCCCACCTTGCCGGCGTCTCTGAGCATCCTCACGTACGCGTAGAAGTAGTCGGCGTAGGCGACCGTGGCGGCCGGGTACGAGCGGCGCAGCTCCCGGACGCCCTGCTGCAGCAGCACGTTGTGCATCTGGGCGAACAGGTTCAGCGCCGCCAGGCAGCCGTTGGCGTCGTAGGCGCTCGAGTCCGTCTCGCCCACCGCCGACAGGTAGCTCGGCACGCACCCCAGCGGGAGGTTCCCCGGGATCACCACCCGCGTCGCGCCCATGTCGAGGAGCTCCCTGGCCGTGCTCGTCACGGCGCGCACCACGTCCGGGACCAGCGCCATCGCCTCCACCACGCCCGTCGCCATGCGCCCGAAGTTGAAGAAGTCGCGCGGGCCGCCGGGCGCGGGTCTGTTCGCCGAGAAGGCGTAGTTGTAGTCGTTACCGCCGATCTCGCCCACCATGATCAACGAGCGGGCCAGCTTGTCGCGGATCTCCTGCGGGGACTGGGTGTTGGAGCTCATGAAGTCCTTAAACTGCTGCAGCTGGACGGCTAGGGAGGTGTTGGTGTGGGGGACGGAGACGCCTCTCCTCGCGAGTGCCGCCGCATCGAGGGCCGTGGCGCCCGCGACGGCGAAGTTGACACCGTGGGTGAAGTCAGCGCCCTTGTTGAGATACGGGTTGAGCAGCGGTAGGCCGAGATCCTTGGCGAGGAAGTCGATCATGAGGTACCCGTCGGAGCACCGTCCGGTGGCGCCGCCGATGGCAGAGCCGTAGGGTGGACCCGTGGTGTACCGCAGCATGCCGGTGGTGGCGCCGTCGCGGAGCAGGTTGCCGGTGTCCGACAGGGAGTCGCCGAAGTTGTAGATGGCCGTGATGCCGTCCACCGCCGCCTTCTCTTGCATTGCCGACCTGGCCGCCTGGTGGTGCGGCGCCGGCCTAGCTGCACGGCACGGGGCGATGACGAGGAGCAGCGCCACTAAGGCGGCGAGCAGGACGCGAGCCATGGTCGCCATGTCACGTATTGGATCTTTGGAAGTGTGGAACGAGGTGTTTCGTTTTTTTGCTGTGGAGAAATTAGAGGCCAACGGGCGCCTTTTATTCAGAGCGCCGCGAGCCGTTTCGAGAGCAGTTCGGAGTAGGAAACGCGAGGGCAGGGCAGGGGCATGTCCGAGTCGGAGACAGAGCGGCAAGTGGAGTAGAAAACGGCGACCGAGTCAAACGTTGCCACGTCTGCGCGCACGAATCTCCAAGCGTTGGGGAACCTAGAGCAGCCGCGCGTCGTTGCACGGATCTTGAGGCAGAAGGGGGCAAGGGTTAAAGGGCGAGGCCGAAGGGTTTGCTCGGCTTCCTCTCTTCCCCCCTCCTCTCCCGCGGCGGCGCCTGCGAACCCCATCCGCCGCCACGCCATGGCCAAGTACAACGTGGTGCAGAAGAACAGGCGGCAGTTCAATCAGGACCGCAAGCGCGCCGCCCATGGGGAGCCCGGCACCGGCAAGCTCAAGCAGCGGAACGCGCCCCTCTCCATGTCCGGCAAGCGGAAGCGAAAGCTCGAGCGCCGCCACAACCGGGTAAATCTGGCGGGATTGTTTATTCTGATGCGGTTCGCGCGAAGTTACGGCCTCCTCTGATGCTTGTTTTTGGTGGGTTATTATGGCCGTGCAGGAGCAGAAAGAAGCTGCGATGATTAAGGCGCTGGAGAACAACATGGGGGATGTCGACATGGTCTCTGCTGAAGGTGTGGTTCTAATGCTGCCTGCTTGTTTTGATAAGGGTGACGGATAATTGACCTTATCGAGATTCAATTAGGTCAATTTTAGGAGAATTTTGTGTAGTAGTGGGTTGCCATTTGATATGATTGACCTAGATTGGTTGTTTGGAGGGTTAGGGGTAATTGCATAAGTAACTGTTGCTAAAATAAAGCTGTAAAAAGAGTTGCAGAAGTGCCGTTCTGATACTGTCGTTTCATGGACATTTAGGGATAGCTAAATGTGGTAAGCTCCAACTTATCATGTTTGTTTATCAGTTTGTAAACTTCATGGTAGATTTGGTGGGCAAATTGGATATTACTGGTTATTGTATCCTTGATCATGAAAAAAAACTGATCGTGGTGTTTCCATCTTGCACTGCATTATGCTTGTTGGTGGTGTTTCATCTAGTTGGTATTTGGAAATGAGTTTCCATCTAGCATGAGTGAAACCTTATTTTGTTTGTGTCAGTAATTTTATTATCTTCACTTGAAAACAGAGAATATCTCTAAAACATACCTAGCAAAGCTATTCCGGTCGTTGTTATACATTTCTCTCCAACAACTGACCTATCAAGGCATAGGCAGTTTCTGGACCATGGTTGTCTGTAGACAGTATAATCAAACAAAGAGAATATGTCTGATGATTCTTCCCAGAGTAAGAGTTTAGCAACAGTTAGATGTTCTAGTTAAATGTTACGGACTGCTAAACTGTTGTAAAAAATATGCCTCTACGTGGCAATTTGTATATTAGTACTGTAGAGATGCCCAACTAGGTTCATAGTGAAATCATTTCTATCATTCTAATGTCTCCAATAAATTTTTCAGCAGTATTTTTGTGGAAAGTTGGCTTTATATGCATCTCCTTTTCTGACAGGGACGTTAGCTCGCTCACACAAAGTTCTCAAGTTCCTGATGCTACTTCCTTATTTTCACAACAATGCATTTCAAAGCATATCGCATGTGTCTTAGGCTCCTAACATGTGTAGTGATGGTCTTAGATTGACCTGCCTATGTAGGAGGTGCCTTTTGTTGTTTCGTTCATATTATCTTAGTGTGTTGTTTGATGTCGTTTCCGCATATATTTTGTTTGCTTGACTTGCTGACCTTTAACCTCTATAAATATTTATCTGATTATCACTGCAACCCTATTTCTAACTTTTGTACTTTTATGGGCAGAGTCTTCAGAACCCGCAAAGGGCAAGTCTCAAGTGAAAATCAGTTTGAAGAAAAACTCCAGGATACAAATCAAAAGATTAAAAGGAAAGGGTAATATATCAAACTCCAATTCCTTCCTTGCGAACAATCAAGCAGTTTGTTTATTTTGTGCAATCATGAGATACATCTAACCTTGTTCATTCACTCTGCAGGTAGAAAGAAAGCCAAAAATGCAAAGCAGCCAACAAAGGACAAAGTTGATGCCATGTTAGAATGAAGGACATGACGGAACCACTAGTATTTATGAATTATTTGTACGTGTGCTGAGAGGACCAGCAAGGACTGCAGAGACTGACCTCGCTGAAGACTGGGCGTGAACTACCTTGTGCCTCTAGCACCTGAATGTTCATTAGGAGCTACTTAGATCTGGTGTTAATGTATCGAACTTCAAACATGAATCAAGTTTTGTAGTAGTTGAGTATACATGGTTTTTTCATGTACCTGTTGGTTTTGTCGAGGTGTTTTGTTGTCAAATGGGCGCTTCTCATCTTCTCTAGGCGGTTTCGTGGTCTGTTGTGTGTCTGGAGATGAGAGGCTCTGTCAGAGCTGCTGTGTTCTTCCTCGCTAGCATCGGAGAACTGTTGCAGTCAGGTATAGCCGATCTGTCCAATGCTGGTTTGGGCAGACAATAGACTGAGAGCGTTCCTTGCCGTCCAGACACCGTCCACTTACGCTAACTCTATCTGGCGATCGGTCGCGCTCGCGACTAATCGCGCGACCCGCGCGTCGTGGGCTGGCCGAGCAGGCCTTCATCCCTTTTAGCCTACATAGACCCAACCGTTCCTCCTTACCCCTTCCCCAAACCGTGGAGGCCTATTTTTTTTTGCCAGCCAGCAGAAAGCCAGGGAGATGGCGGCGACTGGTGGAGATTTTTTTTTCCAGCGACGGCCGTCGCTGCCAAGCAGAGCGAGAACGAGTATGGGGCGGATCGACGGTGGCCACCAATGTAAGTACCCGCGCACCCGGCTCCCCTTCCTCCTGCTGTGTTTTTTGATGTTCTGAGCCCCCGTGCGCTGGCTGCGGTCAAGCGGATTTAGGGAGAACACGGCGACGGAACAACGGGGGCTCGTGGGTTAAGGGTTGCTCTTGGTGCAGGAAGACATGAAGGCGATTACGGGAGAAGAGGAGGATGTATTTTGCATCGTCATTGGGCGGAAACCATTTTACTAGCAGCATTTATGTGTTCGTTTTTTTATAAACACTATCAATCTGGTGACATTTTTACTGCGTCAACTGTCAACCTGCTATCAATCTGGTTCCTTCTTTAATGTATTAACTGTTAACCTGCTATTAATCTGGTGACATTTTACTATGCCAACTGTCAACCTTCTATCAATCTGGTAACATTTTTACTGTGTCAACTGTCAATATGCACAACATAGCACAATCAGCCTATTTTTTTTCCTTTCAACATAGATCTATATTTTCAATAGCATTATCAACCAACATATTTTTTAGTGTCAACATGTATTTGACCTTTTCTCCCTTTTTCCATCAGGACTTGACGGAAAAAAGATATGCTAGCAGGCTGGTAGCAAATTTGAAGAAAATCAACAAAAGGCAATTCAAGGTGTTGATTTTTGGAGGCCTATTGTTGATCAAATGCTCTTTCTGTGTGAGAGAAGTTATCGCATTGGCTCATAGCTAATTTTGACATCAAAAAATTAGAATTGGTCATCTCTTTGAGGGGCAGCATAATGATTGATGACCAATCGGTCGGCAGAATTTTTTGGCCTCGTTGGTGTAGAGTATATTTAGTGAGACATATATAGAATCCTACAAAGTGTTTGATCCTGAACTTATGAACAAAGCACCATCATACGTATTTTTTCTAATATCAACCTATGTTGAGTCTTCATGTCAACCTATGTATTTTTGGGTGTCAAAGTCAGCATCTTCTGACTATCAACCTGATACATGTCAATCTATATTGAATCATAATGTCAACCTTTCACATACCCTAACTGTCAACACAACATGTTGCCATTAAATTTCACGCAGGTTTTCATTAAGTAGGGACATAAGTTTCCATTAACTAGACACGTAAGTTGCCACTGTACCTCCATCCATTTTTCATGTATAGGTTGACACCCACAATAATGTGAAATTACGTATTGACACTCCTACATGTATATGTTATTGACACTCGTACATGTATACTCAGAATGTACATAGGTATACACAACATGGGCTTTGTTTTCTGTAGATCTTGTAAAAAAGATATTAGTGCTAATAGAACAAAACTTGGACATGACATGAGAGAGATAAAAAAAATCATGAATTGTTTTGATCTCTGCGGTTGCATTGCACTCGGTGCGTGAATCACCCAAACACTACCCATAAGTTGATACATAGTCTCTAACACAAGTTGATGTATATAGTTGACCTATAACATCTATATAGGTTGATACAAAATCTCTACATAAGTTGCTAATACCGCTATGCAGAGGTTGACAATATAAATAAAATTACATGAGAACCTATGAAATTTGGGTCTTTTTTCTAGATAAAATCATAAGGAACGTAAATGTGAAAACACATTCAAAAATAGACACTTACAGAGAAAGTTATGATTCATCAAAGAAAATGAACGGATGACATCAGCTGCCCCCTGTAAGAATGAACCGCTAGTCCCATACGAAGTGGTCCACGTTACGACAAAATGTCCGCTCCCTCTCCCGGTGCTCTACACGTCGTTTGCTTTAGACATCGGGGGTCGCGCGATGAACTACTGTGTGACGGGTCGTGCAGTAACGCGGTCCATTCACCTAGTATTGTTCAAGGGAAAGCAGGTCTATTTAGCTTGGCTAGTTGGCTTCATGGCAATGAATACAGGGCTCGATCTATAACGAGATAGGCGTAGATTCTGTTTGTTGATGTGTCCAGGGGTGTGCCTGGTATGAAAAATTTTGTGTGTTTTATTTTCGGGCTTGCTAGCGCCCGGACGTCCGACGGTGGTTAAAATATCGGACGGTACTGTAGCATGCAAAATTCCCGCCGCAACATGTATGTAATGTTGCATGTAACATGTAAACTTTTTTGCAACATACAAAAATAATTTATGCAACATCATAGAACAATATCTGAAACAAAGAAAGTCATCGGTTGCAACATTGGGGACCCTTATAGAAACGGACGCCATCGGATATCATCCAGTTGCTACGGGAGTTGAGTAAAAATTCCCACCGCAACATCAGAGCATGTTTCATGAAACATGCCATTCATATAAAACATCCAATCGAATTTCATACGAAACATCCAATCAAACTTCGTGCAACATCAAGACAAGGCTATTGCAACATCAAAATTATACAACTGCAACATTAAAAAAATCATTGCAACCAATGCAACATCTGAGATCTATTTTTGCAATATTCACATCAAACAGTTGCAACATTCTTCTGATCATCCGAAACACGTGAAACATGCTGTTGCAACATGGAGCCAAACCCTAGAACATCCCAGATCTACTTTACAACATTCTCATCAAACAGTTACAACATTTTTCTGGAACAACCGAAACACGTACCACACGGATCGATCATAGAAAAAAAGAGAAAATGCACACGAGGAGGAGAAGGATGAAGAGGACGACGAGCGGGAGCTCCGTCACATCAGCCATGGCAGCGCCAATGGAGCCACGCGCGGCGGCGCGCGGACGCAGCGCATCGCGCGGGGTGGCAGCGCGCGAGGCGGCGCCCGCGGCGACAGACGGGTAGGCGCACGGATGGCGACGGGTAGGGCGGCGGCGTCCTCGCCGGAGGCGACGCAGGGCGGCGCTCGGACGGCGACGCACCGGGCGGGCGCGTACACGTGCTCGCTGGTGCTCCTCGTCGGCGGCGTCGAGGTCTGGGCCTCCGACCATCTCGACAAGTTCGTGGCGCGCGCCATGTGCCGGCTCGAGCTCGCGGAGGACGGCCAGCTGCGGCTGACAAACGGCCGTGGCGGCGCAGATGGAGCAGCGGGCGCGGCGACGTGCGGTGGAGCGGCCGCAGCGGCGGTGGCCGGCGGCGCGTGGAAGGGCCGGCGTGGTGCGGACGTCACATTTAATAAGAGTTGCCGAATGAATAAGAAGCTAGCGTGTAGAGAAGGGATGCGGAATGGATAAGAAGCCAGCGTCCGACGCTATCGGACGTCAGGGCCAAAGCATTACCCTTTTATTTTCCTTAACTTTTAGATCGGCTTACTGCTGCATTAAAACTTGACAACTAAAAGAAACAGCACACATAAGCAGAGCTGAAACGAAAAACTGCCATGCTCAGTGCTGAAGAACATTTGCTGCCATCAGGAGGATTTTGATTCAAGTAACATGACACACAAACAAACAATCAGACATGTCCATAACACTTCCATCAGTGCATGGTACCTTCCATCCAACCTACAGACATCAGACAACTCACATTCCCGTTCAGTAGTAAATCAGTACATCTACAGCTAAAGATGCTCCTCCAGAGTCCTGCTTGCCGCGCGCTAAGCTACGCGTCGGCCTTGAGGAAAAGCCCGAGCTGCCGCATGACGCTGGGACGCCCATACTCGGCGATGCACAGCCGCCGCAGGTCCATCGCGTGGATGCTCTCGTCCGGCAGCACCGCCCTCTCCATCTCCAGCCGCTCCCGTCGGAGATTCGCCCTTTCGATCACGCCGGCAGCGCAAACCGCATTGGGCGCCGCGCGATGGCCGACGTCTTGGACCTTCTCCGGTTCAGCACTCCGCGCCGCTTGCCTTGGCGGACGCGACGATGGTTGACAAGGCCTGGTGACCTTCGCCTCTGGTGTCGGGACCGGCGGTGCCTGCGCGGAGGCGGCGTCCTTCCGGGGAAGAACTACCGATGCAGCTGGGCTGTCTTCGCCCTGGTCAGAGTCGCTCTCGCTGTCGGAGTCGCTGCTCGAGCTGCTCCCGTCGGAATCACTGCTAGAGCTGCTGCTCGAGTCTGAATCTGACGCGCCGCAGATGTCGACATCCTCTCCCTCCTGCTCGGCGGTGGCGATTGTCTCTTCGGCGACATCCTTGTCCATCTGCGCCTTGGAATCCACCTCCATCATCACAGAGGAGTTGTTGTGATGTTCCTTGGGGAGGGCATCCGCGCGGAGGCGTTCCTCGGCGAGCTTGTCCAGCCGCGCCTTCAACTCGAGCAGGACGGAGTCTTCCACTCTGAGGATGTCGATCTCGATCTCGCCATGGGGATCTTCGCCGAACTGCTGCTGGAGAAACTCCACGATGTGGCCTGGCAGCTCCGGCAACGAGGCCAGGCGGCCGGCAAGCTGCTCCCTCTCGTCAGGCGACATCCGTGGCACCTTCGTCTGCTTCTGCGCCGGCACAGGCGAAACCTTCGTCCTCTCCTCCACCTGTGGTTCGGCGTCCAGGAGCCGCTTGCTCTTGCCGGCGGCGGGTGCCACGCCCACGCCGCCCTTGCATGCCGATCCGCGGGATATGAGCTCGGCCTTCTTCAGGATTTCGCGCAGGGCCTGGAGCTCCGAAGCCATCCGCTTGTGGAGGAGATCAATCGCAGGGTCGACGGGCATCTTGGCGTCGCCGGTGTTGCGGGTGCGCTTGGTGCGCTTCCGACTGGGCACGGAGATCACCGCGACCGCGGCTAGGCAAACGGACGGGTCGCATGCCAGCGCGCCGCGGAGGTGCCCCGGCGCAGAGTTGACGGGCTTCTTGACGCCGACGGGGATGACCTCTACCTCGACTTGGACTCCGTTGACGATGTTCTTTTTGGTGGCATGGAACCCGCCGGCGCCGGCCCGGCAGGCCGACGAACCCCGTGCCATGACGCCGCGCGGCTTGTTCGTCTCGATGGCGCGCCCGTCCGGTGCTGCGGCGGAACGGACTGGCGCGTCGCGACGAGGGATCGCGACGCCGGGACGCGCGGCGGGCGCAACGGCGCCCATTCTCCGCCGACGGGAGCAGGTAAACGAGCTGTCGCCGGTGATGGTGTAGCCGGAGCCGCCGCCGCGGGCCGCTAGGAAGGGGGAGAAAGTGAAGTACGTGGTGGATGGATGGATCGAGAGTTCGAGACAGCGCGAAGACAAGGGTGGCCTGGGGTATTTATGGTCTGCGGACGGCATCAGGTTCGAGTCGGTCTCGGATCCGGTTCCACTCCGTTTGCTCCAATGCAGTCGGAATCGGAAGAGCAGGATTGGGATGCAATCGAATACAAACTTATCTCCGGCTCCGACATGCTCTCGCGTCTCCTAGTTCGAACGGCTCGCGAAGTAGCCTCAGGGCGCGCTCAATAAAAGGCGCCTGCTGGCCTCCAACTTCTCCCCAGACCAAACCGAACGCCGCGTTCCAGTACGTGATATGGCGACCATGGCTCGCATCCTGCTCGCCGCGTTCGTGGCGCTGCTCCTCGTCATCGCCCCGTGCAACGCCGCTAGGCCGGCGCCGTACCAACGGGAGGCCAAGTCGGCAACGCAAGAGAAGGCGGTGGTGGACGGCATCACGGCCATCTACAACTTCGGCGACTCCCTGTCGGACACCGGCAACCTGCTCCGCGACGGCGCCACCACCGGCATGCTGCGGTACACCACGGGTCCACCCTACGGCTCTGCCATCGGCGGCGCCACCGGACGGTGCTCCGACGGGTACCTCATGATAGACTTCCTCGCCAAGGATCTCGGCCTGCCGCTGCTCAATCCGTACCTCGACAAGGGCGCCGACTTCACCCACGGCGTCAACTTCGCCGTCGCGGGCGCCACGGCCCTCGACGCGGCGGCGCTCGCGAGGAGAGGAGTCTCCGTCCCCCACACCAACACCTCCCTAGCCGTCCAGCTGCAGCAGTTCAAGGACTTCATGAGCTCCAACACCCAGTCCGCGCAGGAGGTCCGCGACAAGCTGGCTCACTCGCTGGTCATGGTGGGCGAGATCGGCGGCAACGACTACAACTACGCCTTCTCGGCGAACAGACCCGCGCCTGGCGGCCCGCGCAACTTCTACAACTTCGGGCGCATGGCGACGGGCGTGGTGGAGGCGATGGCGCTGGTCCAGGACGTGGTGCGCGCTGTGACGAGCACGGCCAGGGAACTCCTCGACATGGGCGCGACGCGGGTGGTGATCCCGGGGAACCTCCCGCTGGGGTGCGTGCCGAGCTACCTGTCGGCGGTGGGCGAGACGGACTCGAGCGCCTACGACGCCAACGGCTGCCTGGCGGCGCTGAACCTGTTCTCGTATGTCTCGATCTCGCCATGGGGATCTTAAGGCGGGGTTCGACGAGGGGGACGTGACCAAGGCGTGCTGCGGCGCCGGCGGCGGTGCGTACAACTTCGACATGGAACGGATGTGCGGCGCGCCGGAAGCGACGGTGTGCGCGAGGCCGGAGGAAAGCATCAGTTGGGACGGCGTGCACATGACGCAGCGCGCGAACAGGGTCATGACCGACTTGCTCTACCACAAGGGGTTCGCGTCGCCGGCGCCGGTGGAGTTCACGCGTACCTGAAGAATCAGCAGGCGTCCTTCAGTAGAGAACTAGAGTATAGGCTAGTTGGTGTTCTGAATTTTTTGTTCTACCTTTTCAGTTTCGCACTATTGTTTGTTCTATCCTTCAGTAGAGTATAGGCTACACATTGTCTGTCGTTGTAAACCAACGTAACGCTAGCTACTCAAGTGTAATTCACTCACGAGGTGGGTTTAAGTTATTTCTAGCTTTTTAAGAACAGGGTTGTGCAGATTGCACTGTTAGTCTCTTTTTAAGAACAAGTTATTTCTAGCTAATCTCGTTCACCAGCAGTGTAGTAGCCCAGTCACCACCTCCAACGCGAAGTGTGATGTTTGCTTGCTGGCCCACGGTCACACACCGACCTCAGTAGTCAGTACTGCTAGTAAACTAGTACTGCTCGCTTCAAATTTATTTCATTTCAATTTAATTTTCCAGACGACTACAAGTGTGATGTTTGCTTGCTGGCCCATCTCATCTCTGCATCCGCAGGAAGAGAATTGAAGAAGGAAGCTGTTGCCCGTCAGTTCGATCTCAGCGACCCCTTAATGTGGATCCAAACACTCCGGTGTTTAGATCCACATGGCAAGAGCAAAAAATAGTAAAATATTTGTCTTTAAAAAAAGATGGCAAAAGTTTTGTCATTAGAGGTGTTTGGATCCAATGGCAAAAGTTTTGGTAAAAACCCATTTAAACCCCATTCTCTTTTCTTTTGCCATGGGGTGTTCGGAGGTAAATGGTAAAAGTTTTGCCCTTTTGCTCAATTTTGCCATAAGATTGACCCAAAAGATTTTTGCCATCTTATTTTTTATTTACCCTTTTGCCATGGGGGTGTTTGGAGGCAAATGACAAAAAAAAGGGCAAAATAGTTGCCATTTGCCATTTACCCATGGATCCAAACACCACCTTAATTTGATGGTATTCGCAGTCAAATGGCCATGGTGGTACGAATTTTCCGGGACCTTAGTACAATTGCTACCACTATTGAATAAGGATTTCGCTATCATAGCTAGTGCACGCAACATCAAGAGTTAACAATTGTTGGATCACGCGACTTGACCTTGAACACTTGGATGATTGTTGTTGTTGTTGCTGCTCTGTCTGTCCACGAATCCATATGCTATCAGCTGCATTGATGGTGTATTTGGGAACATGGACGGAAACAAAGTGCATGATTTTAGAAGCGCTTTGCATTATGCTTGTACGTCTGCATTCTGCAAGGTTCGAAGCGATATGGCTCCTGGTCTTACTGTTGCATCTTTGTTCCAACGATTGAAACTGGAAAGTGTTAGAATATGGATGAAGAAAGAACACGACGTACATGCCAAAAGTTCATATCGCACGCAAGAGCTGTTTAGCATGGAACGAAGAGTCAGAACTTGCCCAGAACTGAAACGAAAATGTAGCGCCAGCCATTTTGCAACAGAAATATAAAACAAGGCTTTTGGTACATGCCTATCTGAAGCTTAATTGATGATTGTTGTGTTGCTCTTTCTTCCGCAGGTTATTAAGATTTTTTTTCTGTGTATCCAAGATGAACGGTAAGCACTTGATCTGAAAAGGGCATTGTGCTATTCTGTTCTTCTACAACTTTAAAACCATTTATATGAAATAAAGTTCCAATACACTCACAGTTAGCAATACCATTATGCTGTTTCTCTTTTCCTTTTTCCTTTTGGTCTTAGTGACCTGTTTCAGTTTAAAAGTGCTATCGTTTGCTGAACAGTAATGCAGCATCAAAACTTGCCACAACTAAAAATAGACAAATGAAGATGTATCGACATGTTTAGCACTGAAACAGATAAGAGTAGAGAAGCACAGTTGGTCAGTTGCTTAGTTCCTGTCTCCCGCTAGAAAACACGAACCTAAGGTTGCAACGGTCCTTGGCCATGGTTACCCAGAAATTAACACTGAAACGTCCGTAGAATGGGGCAACAATGTATAAGATTAATCAGCATCCCAAAATAGGTCGTACAGAAATAATTATCACATCGCCACTGTCCCGTATACAGCTCCTAGAAAAAATTTTGGTTACAAGTATCGTATCTGAGAATCCCTATCGATTTATATGTCTATCAAAATGTATGGTATGCTGGTCCGCCACTCCCACAAACCCACTGATGGCCGGCCACCCTCCTCATCCCAAAAAATTGAAAGAAAATGGAGAACTCGGTTGGTGCTTCTTTTCTTTCTTTTGCCTTTACAGTGTACAATAGTTTATTCAATTCACAATGCTACATAATAAATCTGCTGCTCACACGACAAAAAAATAGCGTCTTCTATCCTACCTGCAGAACAGAAAGGATTGTGTTAATGTGATTGAAAGTGTGATCAATATTCTGTAAAGTGCATATATAAGTATGGAACATGTGGATCTAAAGTTATTATGTAACTTCATATAGATATTGAAAAACTAAATCGTTGCCTACAGCTGCAAAAGCATAAACCTATAGCATACACAGCTAATCAGATTATTCTGATCTTGAGACCTAAAACCAAAACAATGTAAGCCTCAGCTTGTTATCACCATTCACCATTATTAACTCTACCATTAATTCACACAGCCTGTTTGCATACTTTCTCAAATTGATATAGCTAATTAACTATCATGGAAAATATCCATTAAAAATCAGTCAAACATCATCTTTTCTGGTTTATAGTGTAAATCATCATAATTATCCATCTTACTGCATTAACGATCTACATGCATAACTATATACCATTTCAAATTGTCAACTGAGCAACACCGTAGAAATCTGGCTACAAGAATCTACATATACCTCAAAAGTCAAGTTCATGTAGGCAATAGCGGTTGCCTCTCATCAGTGCCAATTCGATGGCTCGCCTGAAATGACAGTCAACTTAAATGTAAGTCTTATAAAATGAAAACAACAGATCTACTGGAAAATGAAAATAAGCTGCTTACATCATCAGCTGCACCAGCAGTCATATTTACAAAAGAAGATTCAGATGACCTGTGAAAGAACAAACACTTTATGAGGACAGAATAAATAATCCTTAAAAAACAGCTTGCTATTTCCATCACATTAACAAGAATCCCAAAGCACATGCCAAAGCTATAAGCATATAAATCATGGATTCAGTGCAAAACAACACTTCTTCAACGAGCAGTATGTCAATGGTACAACTGGAAGAAGGCAAGTGCAGTGAAACCTGAACCAAGCATTGCAGCAATGATGTGACCATTTGAAACAAGAAAAAAAAAACTCACCGGTGGTTTTGTGTATCTTCCAACTCTAATAAGTCAGCTGGTTTGTCATCTTTGACTTTAGCAAGTGGAGAAAAGAACTGAGGGAAAATGATAGTAAGATATAAGAAACAAATGAAGGTTGCTTCAATGAAATTAAGTAATAAAGAAAAGGTAAAGTCACCTGGTGCATTGAAATAAACACCACTGATATGCCCAGTAGAAAATTAATGGTCAAGGTATGCCCCAAAAATGCAGCAGAAGCTAGGCCAGTAAATATCGTTGCAACAGTTGACGAATACTTCTTCAAAATTGTGTCTGCAGTGTAATTTCAGTTAGACAAATAGATATGAGAGCTTAAAGAATAATGAAGAACAAATGTAGAGCATCAATACCTGCATACTTAAAGAAGAATGAAGATAGAATGCCTTGGGCAGCATTGTTACATATGAGAAACATTGTGGCCCTTGAATGTCCTTGAAGGATATTAAAACTCTCTGGCCCTGCAAACAGACAGGACAAGATTACATCATAAACATAAGACAGACAGAACATGCCTATCATTTTGCACCAGGGATTGACATAGATCATCACTAAGAATGGACAATAACATTTGGCCTTGTCAGTAATCCAAATTCTATACAAAATCAGTCAGGTGGTCAATCCTTCACTTTATAAGCTAGGGAGTTTGTTACGTCTGTGTCCTTTTGGTTGGTAGTGTCGTGTGTATATGGGCCCAAGCTAGGCTTTGCTGGCCGACCCCTCCTGATAGATTTGGTTAGAGCGCCGTGTTCAAGACTGGACAACAAAGAAAGGCAACACCCACAACAGGGCTCCCCCGCAGCCACAACTAGCCACCCGCTATGTTGAGGCTGGAGCGAAACTCCGAGAACGTCGAGGAGGGCAAACCCTTCGTGAAGATGTCTGCAAACTGGGAGGTGGTCGGTACATGGAGGACCCGAACATCGCCAATGGCAACCCGGTCGCGAACGAAGTGCAAGTCAATCTCGACATGCTTCGTCCGCTGATGCTGAACCGGGTTGGTAGAGAGGTACACGGCGCTGACGTTGTCGCAGTAGACGAGCGTGCTCTTGGGGAGCGGGCTGTGAAGCTCCGCCAAGAGCTGTCGAAGACAGGACGCCTCGGCCACGCCGTTAGCAACAGCCCGGTACTCCGC